>JAVKLA010000027.1:9698914-9723181 GCA_034782735.1 Sagittarius serpentarius
TGCTTAGGGACATGGTTTAGTGGGGGACTTGTCAGTGCTAGGTTAATGATTGGACTAGATGATCTTACAGGTCTTTTTCAATCTAAGCAATTCTATGATTCTATTGTGCTTAAGAAAATGGAGAAATATGACTCTAAAAATCTGCCTATCAGTAAGCAAAAGAAAAAAGTGGTCAACTTATTCTGAAATCTCAAAGCAAGTGGATACAGAGTGATAAGTTAACCACTTTAGATATTATACATCAATTCTACACAAAATAAGCACAGTCTAAGACCTTCAACCCCTATGTTCTTAATTCTGCTTGTATGAGTATTACAAAAAAATTACTTGTGAAGATAATAAGAGGGTGAGGTCTCTTCTGACCTGAATTATCCTATGATCCTATTTGAGACGATACACATTTACATAGAATTGCAGCAACAGAATATCCGTAAGCAAAAAATGTTTACACTAAAAGACTCGGAAAGAAGGATAGCAATGGGTTCTCTCCTAATTTTTAATAAGTCTCTGCCTTGCAGATGAGAAGAAAAAAAAAAACCAGCACAATCTCCTGTCCTGCAAGGTCTGATAGAATAACATGGGAAAAGGTACTAGCTTTCAAACAGATGCATACCTCTACAACCTTAGAGCATACAGCACAGAGTAAAATTCAGTCAAGAAATTTTGTTGCTTTGGTGGACGTGTACATTCAACACTTTAACAAATCAAACCCAGCAAGTATGCAGTAAGACAAGAGTAGCTTTATGTAATAGGAACTGCAGTCCTGTGATTGTTCCTGTTTTTCCTCATCTTTACTCTCTTGGTTCACCATTTTTTTGCTCCTTAGCATTTTACTGTGAGATTTTTCATTGTTCTGTCCACCCCTACTGTCTATACTACTTGCATTTTAAAGCTTTCTCTATTTTAAGATTTCCTGTTTTCCACTCTTCCTTGTGTACTGAACAAAAATAAAACTGTAATAATACTTCTTTGTGTATGCTTATTAGAGGATTTCCTGGATTCGCTAACCATACTGTGTTCCCACAGCTGAATATAACAAGGGTTAACTAATGCACTTCAGATTTTATTCCCACTTGGCGGTGATGTCTGCACACACTGGAAAAGAAGATCATATAATCTATATTTAAAGAATAAGTAAGTATCTCTTGTCTGAACTTTCAAGTTTCCCTTTCTGCAGAGTTGAGTACTTGCTTTGGTTTTAAAAGCTCTTCACATTATTTAGAGAATGGTGCAGAAGTTCTTTGCAGTGAATTATCAGAAAAGGTTTTAGAAAACTCTTCAGATACAGCCAGTCATCCCAAGATGATTTCTGCCACTGATTTCAGTCATAATACCTCTCCATACAAGTGAGACCAGCTGAAACTTCAGAAATGCCCCTGGTTTGAAGACTTTTCTGTAAATTGACACCTGTGCAGCACTTCATCATTGTACTCTTCTTTCTTTCACACCCTTTATATTTTTTTCTTGCAAGTTCATCAGTCTGAATCTCTCACACACACAAACAGAGCTGCAAACCCCTTCTGTATCATTTCTATCAAGCTACTATCCAAGTTATGAAATTTTTCACTAGCTTTACAGGCATCATCAGCTCCTGACACCTCTCTGTCAAGTCTGAACCTCCTTGCTTGCACCATGGGCATGTACTAGAAGCAGGGAACGTGGCTTTGTCCCTATATAGAGCAATGTACAATGCTTTTGTGTACACTGTTAATACAAGCATCATTGACTTAATATAGTAGTACTTCAAAATCTAATAATTCAACCCTTCATCCCATATTCAATGTTTTAATGTCAAAGTTTGTGGGTGACTTGTACTATGTGACAGATGACCTATAAGGCTGCAAATCCTCTTTGTTCCTGGCCTGTCCTCCCACGATAATTTCTGCCACTGCTTCCAAGCGTGATGCTTCTTGCTTCTTGTTAGCTATGTCTTCCAGTGCAATTTATGAAAAAAATATTTTTCAATATATTTTTTAGAGATATATGATTGATTTTCATTTTTAGTCAGATAGAAAAACCAGAACTGGGACATACTTGCTTCTGAAGGGAGAGATGTCATCAGTGATGGGACTTACCCTCTCTTCTGAAATAGGTATTAAGATATCAAAGTCAATATGCATGTATCAGGGACCTGCTCACTTTAGCAAATACATGGATCATTCTTAATGAGTAGAGTGCAGTATTTCCTCAGAAATAATGTATTTCTTGTGGCATAGTTCTAAAACGATGGTTTGAGCAACATCAGAACAGTTTTCAGCATGAAAGCTGTGGTAACAATGGTTACAAGCGAATTTTGATGTGGACTTACATTCAGATTTATCATGAGTTAACAACCACTGGAAACTGCTACCTGGTAAGTAATTTTCTGCAAGATGTTAAAAAATTCCCCAACCACTACACAAACAACAGCTTCTATTTGCTCTCCTATTAGAGTAATGATGTGCTGTACTGGCACAGCATATGGATTACTCTGAGCCCAAAAGACAGTTCATTAATTTTGGGCTCTTATGCTTGTACAGGTTCTGTCATATTGTCTCTCTTCAGTGAATACACAGAAGGCTTAATTCTTCTGGGCTGTCATTCAAGCTCCACTTGCAAGTTTGGTTTCCATTAAAATTATGTGCTAGGGAGAAGATGACCTCTGTAATCAGTCATGCCTCTATGTGGTACTGACACCGTATCAGGCCTTATTTTTTGGTTATGAGAGGCTTCCGATATGGGGAGAATAACATGCACAATACACACAAAGCACAGTAGTTTCTGTAAAAAAAAAAAAAACACAACAAAACCCATGCAATTTCTTTCTTATCCAACTCTCATTTCCCTCAGGGCACAAACAAGGTTTGACACCCCTGTTCCCCCAGGGACCTGGCTGCCTTTGCCAGAGGCCAGCCCTGAGGTGGTGCCGACGCAGGACCCGGGACCAGGTGAGAGTGTTGCTGTGTGAGAGGGAGCCGGGAGTGGCCCTGTGGGCTGGGGCTGATTCTGATGGCTGTCATGGGACTTGCTCTGCAGTTCTTGTTCAGATACTGTAGGATTGTCCCTTTGTCCTAAAAGGACACTGCCTCTGCCTGCCTTGCTGTCACACTGCCTTCCCTTGCAAAGCAGCCCACTCTTGTGGCCCCTTACACCATCTTTTTCCAGAGATGCCGACTCAAAGACATTTATCATTTCAGGTCAGAAAACCTTTTGAGTAAGCAGAAGAGGAAGCATGCATTCTCAATTAAGATCTAAATTTGCTTTTCTCAGGAAGAATATTGGTTTTTAAAAAAGACCTTTTCAGAGCCTTTGCATTACACTTGATTCAGCTCAGGAGCACTGAGTAATGCACACTGCATTGTGCGTCTCGGGAGCTGTTTAGAAACAGATTGCATATATGAAATATGTGGCTTTTATACCACCTGCATTGATAAAATTGCCTCTGGGCCATTGATTTCATTTAAAAAATCCATTACAATTGATTTTATAGTTATATAAGCCATGAATACAGAAGAATATCTAGCTAAATTTGTTTGTCTATGAAAGTGATGCTATTGGTATGAAGATCTTCAGGCTATCAGTATTATGAACTATCAGAATCGGCACATTCACTTAAATATCTAGAAAGCTGCCCGAAAGATTCTTTTTCCAAGAAAATGACATGTAGACATGAGTTAAAAATGTGTTATTTACTTCACTTTCCTAGAGCAACACCTTTGCCTGCTTACCTTACATGAACTATTTCCACATGTAATTGCATGATTTCCATAAAGCCAATGACAATACGAGCATAGAAATATGTCACTGAATATGAATAAATTAACATAGCTAACACAAAGGAGTATGGAGCAATACCTGAAGTGCTGAGTTATGTTCTCTGATGTTACATATAACTATGCAATAGGCAGTTTGAGAGGACCCACAGAACATCTGCTTCATAAACTTCTATTTGCCACAAGCCACAAGATACTTTCAACAGTCTGTAACAAATTTCTGCAATGAAAGACCATACAGCATTATGGTCTGAGGGGGAGAGACCAGGGACATTCTCAGTATTCTAGATTCCTTTAGTAAAAGGTGACTTGCACAGTGAATACATTAGATACATTCTGTTGTATTAATAATTGGTTGTGTGCTCACACTATTAGTAGTGTCACCATACAGGCATAAATTGTCTCTTTTTGCACAGATACTTCAAAATTACCTTAAATCAAATCAGCTTGAGGAATTGAACTGAGAAGTGACTTGAAGGTCTTTTGACAAGGGCTAATGATAAATGGCAATGCACTCAGTTATGAGAAGTTGAAATGGGGTATATTTCCAGCATTCATGTTAAATTTACTTTTGACATCTTCATTTACATTCTTCAAGGGGGAATAGAAAACACATTAATGAAACTGACAGCTAAACTGGGAAATGTTGCAACAAGGACAGAGAAATAGCACGAAGGGAAATAGGGATTTGAAACAGAAAATAAAATCCGTTCAGAAGTCTGCAGACCAAAACAAATAGGAATTTAATATTCCTTCCAACCCATCCAAGAAAAACTGCAGCAGAAGAAACGGAAGAGAACCAATTGCCAAGAGAGTTTTAGATACTGAGTTATATGAGAGCGAAGACAGTTGACTTTTTTTGCTGCTGGAAATGCAGAAGTGTTTATCCATGTGTGGCAATTCATCACTGTGTGTTTGGATCACCTTATCTGTCCTCATATAGCAGGAAAATTATATTTTGGCCTTGTTATAGTTAGGGCCATAATTAAATGTAACTAATTTCTTAAACTTACATTGTTATAACCAAGAAAGACCTTGAATTAATACATTGTGATGACTGACTGATGAGGAATACTAAAATAACCAAAGGTGTGTGGTTTAGGTAAGCAGTTAGTGTGGGAGGTCACCAGAGGAGTCAGAAAATGTCCACTGAGGAATATCAAGGAAGAAGGAAGTTCAAGTTTCTACAAGTAGGTACACACATCAGGGAGCAAATTAGACAGAATTATGAAACTGAAAATTCAGAACCAATTGAGTACTTCCCAACAGTGAGGACTATTAAACTTTGGGAATTGTCTCTCAATGAGAAATAATGAGATTTCCGTTACTCTGGCCAACTTGCATTAGACAAGCCAGTCCAATTTTACAACAGGGAATAATTGCAATGGCAGGGAGATGGACTAGATGACTCTCAAAAACTCTTTTTCCATCCCTAGCTTTTACGGCACAAAGGAAATCATCTGGAAATGCAGATCGCCATGGGAAATGTCTTCTTCCTAATGGCTACAAATAAAGGCACTTTCCAGATAACGTCCTCTCCCTTTTATTTCTCTGCTCTGACTGCACATTATCACATACGTTTTTAAGAGAAACTAATAAAATACATTTTAAAAGAAAAAAAAATACAGGGAAAAGAGCACTGAAAAGAATCACGCTGTGCCTAAAACTGTAAAATCATTTTGCATTGGCAAAAACAACATGTTTCTTTTCATTTAAAACAGTTGTAGACAATGCAAGTGAAAACTATATATATCCTATGCAAATTCAAATGACTGTAAAGAAAGCAAAAGAAGCTGAAGAAAAACAGGATTAAAAAAGGAGGAAAATCAGAGCACTCAATCACACACAAATTTATTTTTTTTGGTATTACAATCCACCTAAAAGCTCTATATTTTGGATTTGTTATTTTTTTTTTCCACTGGAAAATATTATACTCTCCTAGGAGGACATTGAATACATTTGGGGTTGTGGGGATATAAAGACATTTCTTTCACCTTTGCAAGGCTATGTTTCTTTCTGTCTTTCAAACGCACAACGAACTCACTGTTACACAGGGCAATGAGAAAGGTACATTCCCTTTAATTCTGTGTGAACTCCACATCGTCAGTAATGGTATGAAGAAACTCAAATTTGGGAAGTTTACTAACATTACAGTCACGTGTAGCAGTTTCCAGTGTTGTTGGAGACATTAATGCTCAAAGTATCTGCTCTGGACATGTTTGTTCCCCTTCATTTGGTTAGATGAGCTTACATTTTGAACAGCAAAATGCTTTTATAACCCTTACTTAGACATGTCTCAAAGATATTGAAAGACTGCAACTTCTGTATTAGATACTAGTTCATTTTCATGTATTTCATGTAGAAAATAGGTGACATTCTCTGTCCTAAGCTTGATGTTATGATAATTTGAATTCCTTCACTAGGATTGAAAATAAGTACTGTATTTTGTTAAGTAGCACATTTACTAGAAGCCATGCTGAGATTGTATTAGATCACAAATAATCTGCAGTGAAATCCAGTAGTTCTTCTGGCTAGTTTCATGCGCCTTTTGTATCTTTATGCTTGTCTACATGTGTATGTATGCATAAAGTGCACATATATGTGTGTCTATAATAATAATGTAATAATAATAATATGCATAATCATTTATTTCAGTATGTATAATAAATATGTATGTTATATATATGGCTTAAATATCTCACTAGTTTAACACAAATCCAGCTGCTCAGGTATCACTATATTTTATTACAGAATCACTGCCAATATTATCACTGATTTCCATAATAAATACCTACCTCTTCATCAGCTCAGTTATCTCAGAATAGGTTTGGAGATATGATTACACATATATAACCATGACAGCAAGGCATTTGGATAGAAAGCATTCCACATGATAGGTCTTAGCACATCAGACTTATTCCTCAGTCATGTTTTCTGACCTTCAGAGCAAGGGTTTGAAAATGCTCCGCTGTGTTACAAAGAAATTTCTTGTTTTGTGAGCTTGTGGAAAAGGCGGGGGGATGGTGTCATATGCAAGTCTAGATGCAAATGGTAGCTTTATATTTAAGTAGTGCAGTAATGGTGTAAGCTTTGGCATAACTCCTTTAAGCTCCAGTGGTCAAGAAGCACATAAATGTATGGTTAGGTACATCCACATTCCCATTTAGATATGCATTTATGACCATTTTGACTGTGCTGAAAAAAACGGAAGAAATATATGCACAAAAATATACTATCTGCTCAGCTTGCAAAACGTGACAATGAGCTTTGCACTCTCATCTGCTATTTAGAAGGTTATTCTTTTATCTGAAGAAGACAAAAGGATATGAGATCATTGGAAGAATGATAAATAAGGAACAATTAATCCACCTTAATGCAAAAGATTTAACTTGCAGCCTTTTAAAAGTTTCTTTATCTTTTAAGCTTTTCTGAAGCTTCATCAGATAATCCATCTGTATAAGGATATGATACAGCTTACTATTCTTAGCATCAGTTTCTTGATTCCTCTTGGGCTAATCTTCAGAAAAAGCCTGCTGACATTACCAGGTAGAGTGTGAGACACTGCAGAGAGAAAACAACAGAAAAAAGTAGTAGTGGCTCAACTAATTTAAAAAAAAGGAGGCACACCCCCTATAAAACCATGTTAAGAAAAGAAAATTGCCGAGGCAATGAGAGAACCACAGATCAACATGCGCAGTGTCATTGTTATTTCTAGACAGCTTGAGTCATAAGTTATTGCAATGTCTAATAGCTATCCTTTACAACGATAATAAAACAGAAACGTGCTCAGTAGCTGGCATCTAGAACAAAATCTTGCTGTTCAGAAATCCTATAAATCTACATGCTGTTTACCATGCTTCACGCATGCATAAGGATGTACAGGCCTAACAAATAAGTAAAAAGAGTATTACAGAATGCATGTCCATCTTCAGGAGTGTGCCATGTATTTATTCATGACTACAACAGAAGCCATTATGAAAAAGACAAGCAGGTAGGTTTTTTTGCTACAGGCCCAATGTGCAAAAGTATCTCAGCTCTTCAGTTTGCCAAGGTTGTGATCGAAGGTAGATGATCCATTTATATATAAGAAAGCAAGTAGCTGATCATTATCCAAGTGTCACCAGACTATCTACCTAAAGAAAAGTACAGATTTGTAACAGATTTAGCTAAGAACACACAGATTACTATCGGAATGAATAATTCCAAACTGACCAAAGCCAGGAATATTAAGTTGGATTCACTGTGGGGAAGACGACCGATCACAATTTCTGCTGTATTTATCTTGAATGATGAGACAAAATTTAGCAACACTACAGAATATACACAACTAACTGAGTTCTGCCAGTCTTCTGGTTTACAGAAGAGATTTCGGTCAGCTAACAGGAGTCCCTGTGTTGTGCAGTGAACTATAGTAGTTTAAAAGCTAAGCCCTTTGTGCAGAAGAATGTATTAATCATGCTACAACACTTTTTCCTCTTTGCTTATGGACATACTCTGGAAAAACAGCTTTCTGTAGGGATTTCAAACTGACTGAGATTTAGATTACTCTTCCTGTATAAACATGTTCGTCACAGTCTGTGTTCACATTTACGTGGTTAAACTTGTTAGGAGTATAAAATTTGTCTAAAATTTCATTATAAATACTCATACAAACATTCTTACCATATACTACTTACAGGAACGCCATAGGAGCTGGATTTGAGTGAAATACCTCTCCAGATTTCCAACACATCTTGTTCTGAACTGCTAGAAAAATTAGTCTTCTCTCAGGTCCAAGTATCATGCTGTTATTGTCAGTCCTAGACAAAAATGACGAAACATAGGGCATGTGATCTGGGAAACATACCTTTAGAATCACTTCATTTTGGTTTTCAGTGAAGTATGGCTTATTTTAGGTTTAACTCCAAATTAATCACTCAGCACAGAGGATCATGATTTGAATTCTAACCTGACTGTAGTAAATATAATCATCTACGTTTACAATTATATTAAAAGCAACCAGTAATTTCATATTCATTCATTTTATAATTTACATTAAAATATCTCATGTGATGTTAATCTTGGATTATTGAAAACACCATGAAGTGTATTTCAAAACTTTCTTGGTCTTTGAAATCAATGAAGTATATTCAGCCCCTTCATTTTCTTTTTTGGAAAAGGGGACTAGATGCTATACATTGCATTAATCATTATCATAAAAGAGAAATTTCTTAACTCGTATCTATGCTGGAAACCATAAATCTGCTTGCACCATGTTGAATCAAACAAAGGTTAGTTTGAATTTAGTTACCTTGTGTAACAGTAACTCTGAAATTAAATTACTATTAGCTTCATCATGGGCAATTATGACTTGCAATTAGTAAGCACGTCCGTGACCGCAACTTCACAATTGCTTGACATTCCAGGTAAATTAAGGTAGCCTGAAAATAGTACAGCTCATTTGTTGTTGCTGTACAGACATAGTCTCAGATCTTACTGTGACTGTTACCTTGATGGAGGACGTTCAGACCCTATTTCTGCTGCAGGAGAGAGGAGCACCCTCTAGTCCCACCTGGACTGCAGGAGGAGCCCTGGGTACATACCAGTTCATCTCCTCCTCAACTCTTTCTTGTATTCTGATTCTTATGGGATTTCCATCAACTTAATGGAATGAGAAAGGAGATGTGACATGTTCTTCCAGGTCCTGAGCAGTCAGCTGCAGAACTTAAGCAATATACATACGAAACCTAAAGACCCTTAACCTAGCTTAGATAAACCAGTCTACTGTTCGTGAGAGAACAGCACTGACGAACAAAGCCGTGGTGCAGAGCATGGATCTGCTTCACTTCTTCAGTAACACCAATTCAGTGCCAAAAGCATATGGGTTCCTGCCAATTCCTCTTTGAACTCTTACCTTTACTGTAACGTATGTAGACAGGAGTCAGAACAGAGGCAAAAGTAGATGTGCTGGAGTTGCTCTCAGTATTAAAAGAAGCCCTTAATTTTACCTACTGTAATTTCAAAGACACAATCTAACATTCTAGAGGTTAACACAATGCCTCTGTGCAGAGCTTTCATGGAAAATTATCATATTATAATGATAATATTCCTAATCTATAAATAATAAAACACAATCACTAAGCAGTATATTAGCTGGTCCTTTCACTTGTAGATGTATTTCTTATTTGATCACTGCTTTCTAGAGCTGACTTGGAATCACTCTTCCATTACTGATTTTTCTCTGATTTTGCATAACATTTTAGCAAAACAAATAGAAAAATGTAATTTTTTAGAAAATCCTGAAAAATATTCGGTGGGGAAAGACATGATCACTGTCAGTAGAATCAACTCATTTCCATAAAGGATCTCATTTCACTTTTATTTAATTTGCCTTTTCCATTTTTTGTAAGATGCAAAGCCAGAATATCACTGGATTTCAAAAATAATTTTAAAAAGAAAATGTAACTTTTCCAGTAAAAGAAAGGGCTTGTTTTTCTTTTTTTTCTGAGATGGATTTTGTCAAAATTGATACAATCCAGTAGAAGATATAATTTCAAAGAATCAGTATTTTTAATTAGAACATTCCACTATAAATCTTTCAGTCACCTCTTCTCTTGACTGCTTTCCTCAGCAACTGACCCAGATGAAATTGTGTTTCACTGAGCTGCTTGACCATTCAGGCACAACCCAAACTAAGGAATCTACCCGGATGTTCTGCTTTACTAGTGCATGCACTGTTGTGATAAAAGCAGGCCTGACACTGCTTTGCCTGGTAAAATCTGCTGTCCCTATGAGTTTCATTTCCTATCAAGCCTTCATTAAACTACTTTTTTACAGTTGCATGGTTCATCTTTCCAGCAGTCCTAACCAGAAGACTTCTAGGAATGTCGTATGCCTCATCACCAATGGAATAAATGAGGATGTTCACTTGCTCTTCATCAGAGAGTGCCTCTGATTACTTCTGTGATGAAAATCTTGGACCCTGTAGTGACTTGGTGAAATTAAAGGACAAAGTTTCAAAACACTTAATATCACATTTCCACTTCTAAAAGATCCTTTTTTTGTCAGTATAAAAACAGTCATAAGAAATATAAAGCTGAACATATTACTTAAGAGAATAAAGTTCATGTTTTGGTTTCATATGATGATTCTACAGAATTCGACAGCAAGGCAGCCTTCCACCAAAACCAGACAAGTACTGCAAGCATAGCTACAAGAGAAGCCACCCCACTGACAATCTCCACCCTGGCTCCTTTCAGCCTGCAGTCTGAAGCATATCCTTGGACTTGATAAGCAAAACGCTATTAAATTTTACTGTGAATTGCTTTTTTTGTTTGTAAGGTACTTAGAGGAACATTGCACTGCATTGTTTCAGATTGCTGCAGTAATCATCCAAAGACAGTAGCATTTGAAAGTGCAGCTAACAAGCAAATCTTTAACCACAAACGAAGTGAAAGACTTGAGATTGTCTGGCTTAACACTTGAGCTGGCTGTTCTCTCCAAAACATTCAGGTTTGCATCAAATGATGTGTGTAGTAGTCCTGCTGAAGTAGAAAAAAGATCTCCAGAATGGTGAGAAATTGGATGTGAAGAGAGTAATGAAAAAGGCAAATCTTAAGCCTTGCAGATATCCAGCCTACTGAAAAATAAAAACAATTAAATCTATAGGGCTTATGCTTTTTGCATGATTCTCACAAGGTCAGTACTCCATTAAGTTCCATATGAGTAGAAGCAAATAATATTCTAAAACTCAAATCTGATGGGCAGTTTGTTTAATGTTACTACTGATCAGCTTTCAAGTGAGATATATATTCTGTACAGATACATTACTGTGAAGCTCACATACATATGAACACTGAAATTGTCTAGGAAAGAAGCAGAAGGAGGGAAAAAAAGGGAAAAAAAAATCACAGAGTTCTCATGATCAGTGATAGTAAATGGGGTAGCTGTGTATGTATGTATTTCCCATATCCAGCAGAAGAACGGATTGGAATCCAAAGGGCCGACTGTCAGCAGAGATTTAAACCAAGTTTGTTATCCATTTTTAGTAAGCACGAATTGACAATAAACAAATAATAGTGAAGGACTCTAGGTCCTCGGTTTACAGGTGCTTCATTTTAAAGCTTTTCAGAAATGGATATAAGAAAAAGGTCTAACTGAAGTCAATGGGGCTAAATGTGCCAAATGTCTCCAACTCGAGAGTGTTCTCACTTCTGAGAATAACCTGTACTGTCTACATTTCCTACTGCAGAGGCGCCCAAGAGGTCAGTGGCACAAACTACATCCTTGCCAGAGAACATATTTAGTGAAATTAAAGCGGTCAATAACCTATACAACCTCTTGGTATGTTAACCCAAAAGAACAGTATTGCAAGAATGTACAGTGTTATTATAAAGGCACTTTAAGAATATGCAAAATCTTACATGTTATTAGTTTATCCAACACATTTCCTCTCCTTGCTTGTCAACAACTGCCTGAAAAGTAGGGCTGGGGCTTTCTAAACCCAGCCTTTTCCCACAGGCAAAGGTTATGATTGTAAATTGTGGATACATAGAAAAGGAAAGATGCCATGACATTTAATACTGTAAAATGGTAGATAGCAATCTAATGGTCCATTTGAGTACTGCAGGCTAACGGCTTTAAATTATCACCCAAAAGCAGCATCTTTTTTATTTCTATGCAAGCTGAAGGCTTCATTCAAATTGAGAGAAGTTAGCTCTGTTTCATTCTGTGTGTTCCCAACACCGTATCTGATTTTTATATCCAATTTTCTTACTGTAAAAAGATACACTTTACATTATTATGGCTTACCTAAGCATTAGTTATCTGTGTCTTTATGTATGTCTTAAACATGTTTATATTTTTTCCAGCGAATGACCTTCTGAATAAATAGAAATCAGCATCCTCATCTTTAAAAGCTGATCAGTGAGAATGAAGAAATGAAGAAAAAGGACTGAGGAGCTGAAAACCATTTTTACATACATAGATTTATCAGGATAGGTTTTAAGAATGTTAGAGTTGTAGCACAAACTTCAGTAATATTCTTTGGATGTTATTGTAGATGAGAATACACAAGCACACTGATGCTTACTTCTTATTTGCATCTTAGGTGCACTAACAGGGTGTTTACAAATACACATATCTAAGCGCACCGCTTCTCTGACATGGGAAGTAATTACCCAAAGCAAAGTGTTCAACAGTTCTGCACAGAAACACTCAGAGTGACATTTCTCAATAATGGTCTGAAGTGTCACAGACTGTCATAATTTTCTGTATCGATTAAACCTGCATACCTACTATATCGCTTTTTTAGGATGTTCTTAGGAAGAATTTATATGCTAATAATACTCCCTTCTATATTTTCTCCCCATATAGAACTTGAGAAACCCAAATTACATTTTGAAACTTCCTCAGGTGTTGTAGTAAGACTTCAAAGAACTCTATTGCCATAAGCATGCTAAGTTAAGAAAACAACACAGTGTGAAATCTGTGTACAAAATTGTTATTGAATTTTTTCCAGTATATGTTAAGATTTGAGAAAACAGATATCTAATTTCATTTGTAGATTAAGTTTTTGTTATGCTAAATTGTCAACATAGTTGTCATTCTGTTATAAATAATGTGTTTGTGTTTGGTAGTTATTTTCAATGGATCTCTCCAAGCCGTTATTTCACAATCAGGGAGCATAAAGATCTTCCACTACAAATGATACATACAAAAAATCCCATTGGAATTACAGTAATGTACTTTAATACAAAAGCTAGTGAATATATTTGGCATACAGTCTAATCTTCCACACTGATTAAGATGCTTGTTTTATGACATGCACCTGATCTTCTGTATTAAACTAAAGGTATGTTTCACAGTACATTTCTCATGAGCATGGAACCTTCTTACCTGTATAAATAATTAAATGCTGCCTTTTGTAAAAAGAATACTACTAAAAGGTTTAGCAATAAATGTAATTAATTAGCAAATTTTTTTTGTTTCAAATGTTAGATGGTTATCTGATTTTAAAACAAAATCTTATTTTGCTTATTATGATTGCTGTGTTGTGCAGCTGCAGTGAATTCCTAGCATAGAGACAATCTGTGTCCCAAAGCAATATTGTTCCTTTAACATATTATTGCAATGTTTTAGAGTGATCTAATGGCTATAATAGATTCAACTAGAGTTCAGAAGCCCTGCATTTTCCTCTTCATTTTGCTACTCTTCTACTATCTTACCACAGAGAAATCATTTCAATTCTCTGTTTTCTGGCTTTAACTATTTATACTGCTAGAGTGTGGGCTTGGGGACTGTTTCCTGGTACACATGCACACACTGTTGAGCACAGTGAGGCCTTGATCTCACAATTTGTGCCTTTGGGCATTAATATCATACAAATATAATAATAACCTTTACTCACTAATAATCTTGACTTTAGTAACGCCAAATACTCTAACATGACAGTTTTCTTACCATTTTTGTTCTTCGCCTCTTCTCTCAAACAAGAGTAAACTCCCTAGATAATTATTTTTTCCTACTATTAGTTATATTACAGAAATTGAACTCTTTTCTTCCTCTTCTAATCTTCCATATCCTAACTGAAACCATTTGTAGTTGGGACACATCAACACTGAACTGTATGTTTGCACTCGTTCTACCTCTTACATAATCAGTTGTGCAGAGAAGTAGACATGATGTGATTATTTAAGACAGGCTAGGGCAAGGGCAGTCAGTGAATTACTGGATTTAACTTGAATCTTTGCATTAGAAGAGCTAAGGGGAAAAAAAACCCCAGAAGTTCTGGTAGCATCTTGCCTGCTACAAGAGGAGGCTTTCCAGCAAGCCATCAAAGCTTGAAGCCACTTCTTCAGTAGCATATGAGCTGATGGAATGAGAGTCACTGCACTGGTGAACTTCTGAGGTGGTACTGTCACACCCACAAATTCTATATTTATCTATTTAGCATACCTCACTTCTTTCATTTGAAGAGCCCTGAAACTGATGGTTTCTAACCTTTTTAGTGTTCTTTGCAATATGTTGTCAATGTACAACTTCCACTGTTGAATGGCCATGATTAAAGCCTTTTTGTTTAGTAGTACTCATTGAACATGTATTTTTCTTGAAATTCCTCATCTGTTGCATGAGGAAAAGGATACGATACCCAGGTTCCTCTCACCTCACAATTTCCACAGTGGGAGGGAGGGCAGGTTTCAGAAGACATAATTGATTGCAAAGAACTCTTAACAACTGCCAAATAAATAACTTCTCTTCTTACTTTTGTAAGGTTCATAGAAACCTTCTATTTAGGGGCAGTTTTCAGTGCACTGACAATTCCAGTGTCCAGGATTCAAGAGATCAGTGACTGGAAACTACTTAAAGGATTGCAATGTTGGAGCAAGAAACTTCAGAAACTGCATACAACCTTGTAGCTAGATCTGTTTAAAGAGCTCCACCTGGCTGTGCTACCGATGCTTGAGAGGGAAGGATTTTTCATCAGTATTGATAATGTTACCCTGGCTCTGTCTGAGAGAGCTTTAGTAACTGCATTGTATCTATTTTGCCTTTCCTACAGTATGTGTTTGTATTGTCAGAAATTAATTTGGACTTTCTTTAGTATGAATCATCCTTTGCATAAAGACCACAAAACATTGAAAATATGTTCTTGCAAATTTTATCCTTCTCAAATAGTTATTAAAATCTATTTAGGATCTCAGACTGTAGAGTGGTGCCTTTATCCTGAGGGTTTAAGGAAAATAAAACCAGACAGAAACTCGTGTATGAAATTAGGAACACATTAATCTCCCCAATTCTTCATTTTCATGCAATTCTTTGAATATTTCTTTCAGTATTATATTGCTTGCAAGTGAAAATATTTGCATAATTTTATGAAAAAAAATCCAAACTTGCACTTTTACAAATTTGCTCTGCTAACAAAAATGCTCTAGAAATGAGGGGAAAAAAAATCTTGTTCTTATATGCCTAGGCTTATGCTATTCCACTCATATGGCTTAAAATACCCTGCACTTCGACTAGTCTAACCTTTCCATATGTAAGCATAATTGCTATTTTCTTTCCCAGACTCAATGAATCAGTCATGACTAAAAGCACTTTTATGGGAAATATTTATCACTACCCAGCCTGTGAAAGATATTTGCATAATTCAGAATAGATGATACATATACTGAGCTAGGAACTCATTATTTTTTATGATAAATTAGGTAATATAGTGGCAGGTGGTATACAGTAATATAGATTATCTTCAGGAAAATATTCTTTATAGTATATATATGGAGTGAAAAAGTAAACTAAAAAGTATAAATTCACTTGGATTTGTTATTGGGTTTAGGAGTAATCTTGGATTTGTTATTGGGTTTAGGAGTAATAATTAAAAAACACATATTATGGTACTTGGGATTGAAGTTTTCTTTCTCCATGGAACAAGTGTTACATGGATAGCAGAAAGATTTACTTCCCATTTACTCAATTAGCTAGTCTTTGGGGAAGGTCCTGTTGTTAGGAATAAGAAAATGCTCCCAAGGTTTATCACCATTTCTTACCAATGCCGCGGATACCGAATAGCTGCCAGGTAACCTCAGCTGTGAAGAAAGTTTTGAATTTTTACACTTAACCGTTGAGTTCTGGGGAAAAACAGAATTCACTTCCCAAATTTTGAACCATCGTGTAAAAGTGATTTCTTCAGTTCACAGGTAACTGGATTTGCACTGGAAACGTAGCAAAGAAATGGAAGCTCCAAACTACCTGTGCAGAAGGTCATAGTAGAAACCTCCTTCCTAACAGTTCATCTTGCACTGTACCATCTATCAGATCTTTTCTGAGTCTTCTCTGGAGATGTAGTTAAAGCCCTTTTGGAACTTACACTATTCCTAAGGAGATTAACTCAGGCTTCTGAACCAGTGGGAAAGGACAGGCTGCTATAGAAGGAAGGATAGATACAATCATCCCATTATAAATAAAACAAAAGTAGTGTTCACTGGATGTTACGCTTGAATTAACTTTCTGTTCTTAGCGTGCTGCCAGTAAGAAAAGCATTCATGAGCTGGGCCTGAAATCCTGTATTTCAATGTGAATAATTCTGATGGACCTTTTAAAAGTATATTTTTCAAAGAAAAAGACATAGAACCAAGTTTTTCTTGTCTTACGTGTATGATCTTTCATTCCAATTTCATTCTGACAAAATCCACGATTCCAGAGATCAGCTATATACAGTAAAGTACTCTACCTGCATGGTTAAACTGGTGTACTTGTTTAAATCCCATTAGGTACAGGAAAGTACTGATTTTTCATCCTACACAATTTAATAGCAATGCATTTTAATTTGCAAATGCATATAAATGCATACTTAATACTGAATTTTCATCTTGTCCCCCACTATCATTAATTTCCTTGTGACTAGTCACAACCATAAAAAACTAAATTATACCTCTGATTTTCCATAGTCATACACAAACATCTACTTAAGAATATTTCAAAAGCCATGTTTGTCAAGAAAAATGCTGTACTTGAAGATGCTTCTTTTAATTGAAATCACTGGAATACTAAGCCTTGATGAAGATATTGATGCAAAATATAATTTAATAAATGCCTGATATATCAGCATTGTTATACACTGTTTTAACTCTAGCTTATGAAATTTAAAGCAGATATATTTTCATGTTTTGACACAAATAATGTAAAATAAATAAGTAAAAATTTTTATAAAACGGCAATACTATAAGACATAACTCTGAAGAACTCTTTGCTTTTTCTTTTGTAGTTTAATTATACAAGGGAAATACAGCATTTATACTTTGGACCACCAAAAATTTGTAAATAAATTTGTTGTGTGGAAGAACACACAATAAACATTTTTACAGCCACAAGACTTAAGGAAGGTTTTGCTTATAATCAGATAGTACTTAAATGTAAAGCTATAACAATACTACTGCTATGCTTTTTAGTGATAGTCATGCTTGGATTACTTTATATCTCCAAATTTACATAAATAGTCTTTCTATTTAGCTTCATTTTTGCCAACAATTCTTCCCATGTTCTTTGAGAGATCTGCAAATTCAAACACAAGTGTTATCCTGCCATCAGGACAACCAACCAGTTGTCTCAAGGCAACATCTAAATTTGATCTGGATGAATCTGTACGAATTAGTACAGCTCCCCACAGTGGCACTGTTACTAAAATGAATAATTAGGTACTGACCCCACACACTTCATTTCTAGAGCTTTCTTTCTAATTTAAGTTTCTCTATTACTTTTATTCAATTACTTTTCATGTCCACTGATTTCATTAAAGTTAGTTCTGAATTAGCCAAGTGTGAAACCTAAACGAGGCCACTTATTTATGGACGCCTTGATGACACCCTGTATTACGAAACAGAAGTTAAATGTAGAAACATACAAATGCAATATTTCAATGTTCTCTACTACCTAGTCTCAGTATTAGACTTTATTTTGAAGTCATGACAGAATACTGAGAAGTTTTTTAACGCTTCTAAATTCAAATTGAATGCTTAAAGTAAAATCAGAAAATTTATTGTGGAAAATAATTTTATAGATATATAATGCAGAATATGTTGTATTTCAGATATAACTTTTGCACCACTTTATATATAATCATCCCAGTTTTGTTTATTCATAAGCCATGTATCACACCTGAGTTTTACTATAGTTGTTTGGACATCTTGCATTTAAGAGCTGAATTTGCACATTTAGGTCAATAAAGAACTGTACATGGCTTGCAGTGACAGAAACTGAGTCATTAATACAAACTTATTTGAAGGTACATAATAAAATATTTTCTTTCATAATCATGGTAGGAGCATGTATAGGGTAAAATACTTTTTTGTGAATATTTTATTCTTGATTTTCCTGAACACATATCATGTTAAAGTTTTTGGAATGTTATTTTAACACTACAGACTGCTGAAATCATATTGAATGTTGAATTCTGAAGTCTGTTGCAGGTGTTAATATATCAGCTTCATTCAATATATGAATTACATACTAGCATTAGTGACTATTGGATGTATACTAATGTGTCATGTTGCACATTAGTTTAAAATATCTTCATACCAACAGTCAATATCTTCACCTCATTCTTCCTTTACTATATACAAACTGAGTGCTGTTACGAGATTAACTTCAGTTTTTTATAACACTTTGGTTATACAGTCATTAAACAAATTGTTAGACTATAAATTTTGTCAAGATTTTCCCCAGGTTATAAACCATCTACATCAAAAAACTTAATCCACAAATGTCCTCCCATACAGCTACATATTTGCCTTAACTTATGCTCCACTTCTATCAATTGTGCATCCGCAAACAATTGTATACTTCGATTTCACTAGTAATGGTTCTTTTGAACACTCTAAGCACAGTGTAGGAAAAGGATACAGTCTGGTGAAACTTCCTTTACAGAAAAGTGTTGTTATTGTTTTGTTTTGTTTTGTTTTAGTACAGATTTACACAAAGCCAGGCCAAGGTATGCATATGTTCCACTCACAGTAGGCTTTATTTGGAAGAATTCTACCTTCAGTTAAGAATTCTTACTGTTACAGAAGGGGCTGTCCATAAAGAGAGTTGATACTCCTTTTGGTTCAGTTAAAAAAAACAAAAACTAACTAACCAACCAACCAACCAACCAAGCTCACTACACCACCCACAAAAAAATGCCCCAAACATCTACATTAATCAGTATACTTCTTGCAAGTATAATTGATTGAAATATACTGCATTGCTCCTGTTCCATAGAAAATGGGATTTGAGATTACTAAATACACACTGTAACATGTTTAAAGTGTCATAACTATGAAAGCATCTAACTCGGCTGTAAACATTGATTCAGTAGATATATATCAATGACTACCATAACTTGCCTATTAAAGACTGAGTGTTATATTATTTTGATTAAATATTCTCCATCTAACTCAGTAAGACATAAAATCAACAGAAATTAGCATTTTCAATACAAACTGTAATATCTTGGTCTGTTTTATAACATACCCTGCAGTGTGATGAAAAAAAATCTTTACAGACTCAATAACTCTCTAAAATATTGTGCCTAATTAGAGAGCCGTGATGTGTCTTTATACAGATGTATGCATTAGTTTCAACAGAAGTTCTTTGGCATGGTTCAGCAGGAAGTTGGTTTTTCACACATTTTTCTTTCTGATTGCAATATTTACATTGCTATGTTAGTTGTATATAAGTGCAGATTTTTAAACACCACATTTCTGATTATTTGCTGGTACTGCATAACAAGTGGCTTCTTTTGTGAATAAGTATACTTTTTCTTAATGTTTTGTGAATGCAGTTTAATGATCTGGCATTTGTGCATGTGCATCAATATTTATGTTAATTAGGTTATTTATGTTAATTATACCATTATAAAGTACTCTACTGTAGTGATCAAATGGTGACAAAAGGTTAGAAAGTAAATGAAGGAGGAGAGCAGCACAGATTTTATCATTTCAGGTGTAGCAGATGTAGCACAGCAGTTTTTCACATCCCTTTAAGAGAGGTTGTGCCATTGAAGCTCTGTAAAAAATGTACTTGAGCATGCAGATATTAATGTCTAAATTCTGCTGACATACTCTTCCTTGCACAACAAAACTCATTTACAATAAACTACATATATGCAACAGTGATGTAGCAATGATGTATGTATAAAGGTTGTAACAAAAGCACTGTTGTAACAGAAGTAAAATGTCTCCTGTTAGACCAACTGATACAGTGGGAAAACAGGAAAGAGCCTGTGTGCGCAGACCCTTCCTTGAACTCAAAAAAGCAGTCTTCAAGACTAGATCTTCAAGGTTGCAAACAACTGCTTCAATTTTAACTACAGTCCGTGGGTGAATAGGGGTTAGTACTTTAGGGACTGTGGTATATTGAATTTTGAAGGTGTAGCTTTTCCAGATTTTTGGAAGAGCATCACAACCTTTATATAATATAACTTTCAGAATATGCCTTCATGCCCTTTATAGAAATAAAGGACACAGTGCTGCTGGATTTTCTTAGCTAACTGCAATAACTACACATAATCTTTGTAAACATACTAAAAATCCCATCTTGTAACGATGTTAGTACTTCTGCTGGAAGACTGTTCCAGAATCTGGTACATAGACAGTCACAGTATCATAAAGGTACTTGTTAAGGGCTCTACTTTGATGTTAGGCATATGGACAAGATAAACAGACAAGTTTTTGTTGTATGTGAAAAACGTGCACATGCACGTGAAAGGAAAACACCTGCTTTGGTCAATGCAGAATTTTCAGGCAAGTTTTGTTATACCTATGCGCTCTCTCTCCCCTTTTGAGTACATGTGCAGAAATGGCAAGATCTCTGGGACAAGCTTTAAATTTCTCACCATTAGATCTCAAGGAACTGTGCTACTCTGCTATTTCATTTTGAGTCTGGTAGAAATAAAGCATCATGGTGTTAATGGGAAATCAAAAGAGCTTTTTTAAAATGAAATCAAACTGCTTTTTGTAATATAGAAGTACAAAAAGAGGAAAAGAAAAAAAACACAGATCACATGCATACTTCTTTTCAAGAGCTCTTGTTTAGAACAGTGCAATTGAAAGAAAACCCTAAGAAAATGTTTGAATTTCAAAAAGAACTTTCAACTTCTTGAACACTGAAGTTCAAAGATATACCATGCTTCTGACTTTTCTTCCTGGCTTCTTGACCAAAATGGAAAAGGTAAAAGAAAATTTGAAGATCAACTTATTAAACTAATATGTAAGATGTTCTAATATCAGAACAGAAGAGAAATGGAATAGTGAAGGGCTTTTAAGTACATTCTATGATTATGTTTCTCACCTATCCATAACACTTAGATATATCAAAAGATAATTATGCAGCAGATCCTTATCATCATGAACATGTTTAGTCAGCATACATATTCAAATCAAATATTTTAATCCACATTTTATAATCAGCAGTACTTCTAAGTGCTTGGCAGATACATGAATTTGTAAGCTATATCCTCTACAAGATAGCTGCAGAAGTTGCTCATTTTCAGAAGAGTAGCACACAACTTAGCTGGTGTTTCTGCACTGTTATTATCAACTTTGTAAACTGAACATTACTCCTCTTCTAGCTTTGTGGAATCTGTATGATTTGCTAAGGGGTAGTTTTCCACAGTACGGATGATTTGGCCATTCTGGAAAGAAACATTAGAACATTAACATTTTTTCACCTAAAAGAGAAAACAGAAGGAAAGCACCCAAATAAAAGTGATATCAGGTTTTTTTAACTGCAGTTTTTCAGTCCTTCAAATCAAAGAAATACAAGTCAAAACCACAAAGCAGGCACATCATATACCTTCTTAAAAAAGAAAGAAATTCATTTTATTAAAAAAAAAAGCAACCATTTTAATAGTTGCCAGAAAAATTCAAAGCTTTTTGAGGTTAACTCAAATTCTAAGAGACAAATATTTTTTTCAGGTGTTCAAATTCATACCGATGTTTTCCAATATGTCCTCTTTGATGAGGAATAGGCAGCAGTTCAGTTTGCTCTCTGCACTGTGCTACACCAATGGAGATTCCAGGCAGAACAGAGCAGAGGCTTCCAAATTGAAATGCAGCTTGATGAAAAAGTTCATTCCATAAGTACATTCTGTTGTGTAGATGCCTGGGGATTTTTCTTTTCACACTAACTGCCTATCAAATAGCCATAATGTTCTGGGGTTTTTTTGTTTGGAATTCTTTTGGTTCTCTGGGGTTTTGGTTTTGGGGTTTTGGGTTGCTTGTTTGGTTTTGATTTTTTAAATATTTAACTTTGACAGCTGATTGTTTAAAAAAGACACATGTATAATATGGCAAGAAGGTCACATATTAAAAAAAGGGCAAACCTCTCAGTAACAAAATGAACAATGATGTGTCTGTATGGTTTACAGTAGTAAAATTTAAGCCAACATGAATTGCAGCCAAAGGTCCAACAAGAAACATAATTATTACTTAAATAATTTTCAAATGTAGTCAAACAAGATGGAAAACTGTCTTAAGTAGAAATTATTCTGAATCCTACATAAATAGTCCCTTCTCAAGTTAATTCCATGCAAGCAATTCTGCTGGGATACAGTAGTTTCACTTACATATATAAAGAAAACAGGAACAATTGAGACCTGTGATCTTTAAGAACTTTTATGCAAGTGAGCCTTGGGAGCTGATGTTCTTCAGGTGTACAAAGATGCATGGAGAATGCAAGGTCCATTTAATCCTTAACATTTTCACATAGGACATGTTGGAATTTTTTATAGTGCCTATAACCTAAGGGAAACAAACAAACCTTAAGAGGTATAGAGACCTGTTGCTTTTCCTCTACACTATATGAATTTCATGTCAGATATAACATGTATCTTAAAGTAGATTTTTCTTTTTATTCTTGTGGCTAGCTAAAATATTTGGGGACAAGGATGCAGCAGTCTCTCTGAGATCACTGAGGATGTCAAAACTGGCTCCACAAGAAGACAGAATAGAGAGCATGTACATGTGGGAGATAAAAGGTGAGCAGCTGCTGGACTGTATCAAAAAGTGTGTCAATTAGTAGCACTCACTTAATTTTCAAGATTGTAATCCCGTGGAGAAGACTCAAAGTGGCAGAAGCCTGATAATATTAGAATAAGCTAATTTCTACATTAAAAAACAAGAACAACAAGCTACTGTTACTAGATTTACTTCTCAGGGACAGAGGAAAAAGTATCAGCTACTACCTTTCAGTTATTTTACTGAAGAATTACCAAAAGCAGGCACAACAGCATCAAAATGGGAATTTAATACAGCACAAGTGAAGGGCAGAAGAAATTCATGTTCCATTTGTTTTCTGTTTGTTTATTCATGACTATGGTAAATCTTCACAGACTCTCTCCAATAGATTCACCTTTCCTACTACCCCTACACCATAGAAAGTTGCAAGAAAAATTTCATACCTTAATCCCTCACTGCAAGTAGTTGCAGCTGGCATTATAACAGAGCAAAGAGAAAAATAAACTGTAGAGGAACTTTCAGCAGCACGTACCTTACAGCTACATGCTAATGCAGTCTTCCTTCCTCCAGTGTTCGTTTTCTTTCCATAGAGACCCATTACAATCTATGCATCTTTCCTGCCTAAGGCAAGCCTCTAGCTTGTTTATTTGTAGAAAGCAGAGGGAAGCAGGGTAGGAAAAAGAAAGAAACTGAGATGAGGAGTATCACAACATAGTAAATCACTGTTCTTAGTAAGACAAGAAAAAAAACCCTTAAGAAATCCTCAAAACTTAAAACAATTTTAAACCGTAAAGCTCACAGTGTGGGTCTGTACTGGGTTTGCATGGCAAGGTTTTGGTAGCAGGAGGGCTGCAGGGGTGGCTTCTGTGAGAAGCTGCTAGAAGCTTCCCCTGTGTCTGATGCAGCCAGTGCCAGCCGGCTCCAAATTGGACCCGCCGCTGGCCAAGGCCGAGCCCGTCAGTGACGGCGGCAGCGCCTCTGGGAGAACAGAGTTAAGAAGGGGAACCTGCAGCAGAGCGGGGAGTGGGATGTGAGAGAAACCCCTA
>JAVKLA010000027.1:9723281-9740080 GCA_034782735.1 Sagittarius serpentarius
GCCCCATCCCTGGAAACACTCAAGGCCAGGCTGGATGGGGCTCTGAGCAACCTGATCTAGTTGAAGGTGTCCCTGCTTACCGCAAGGGGGTTGGGCTTGATATGACCTTTGATGGTCCCTTCCAACCCAAGCCATTCTGATTCTATTCTATGATTCTATGAAAAATGAAAGACTTACTCAAAAGAGCTAAGTAGAATAGGTACCACCTTCTGCTTTGAAACTTAGATTAAAACTCTGGTTTATATTAGCAAAAGAACATGGCTTATGTCCCACTTCACAGTAAGCGTGGCTGCTACCTTTCACATCATTTAACAAAGTTGGTCTGAAAACTGTTTTATAAGGATTTCACATTAGAATACGAGGTGCAGGTCGAGATACATTATTCTAGAAGCAATTTTTAGAATTCTTTTCTCTGAATTTGAGTCCTAATATTTTTATCTTGCAAGAATGCAAATACTAGAAAGTTTAATGAAATCTGTGTGTGGAAAGATTTTAAATACACTAGTCTGTTCTCCATGCATTGCAATCAAGTCCTAGGATTTTTAATAACTTGCTGAAATAGTACAAAATAAAAAAGAGAAACTATGCCTGTGATGCACATATACTTTTTTCAGAGTTGAAACTTTCCATCAGCTCAGGATGGCTTCAAAGCTCGAACACTAGGTGCTTGAATACTAGGCGCTATACAGCAACGTCAGCACTTAAAATCGGTAGTCACATAAGCCCAAACTATTCTACAGGAGACATCTCTCTCAAAGACATGACTGGCAAGTCAGCTCTCTGACCAGACCTTTCTAGAAATCTCCCTGGCTCCCTGACCTTTAATACCTTTTCAACGTACATACGGCGCTTTTGAAGAGCCAAGAAGATGGACTCATACTATTCCTGACCTCGCTCCATGCATTCATACAATCAGGATCTCAGAGACCCACAGCTCAGTGGCATGTTTCCTGAGAGATCCGAGGGCTGGCTTGGCTTGGCTTGGCGCAGCACGTCCTGGTGATCTCACAGGCCTTGCTAAAAGGCAATGCTGGTGTCTGTCTGACAGGTACACTTCATCCCAGTTTTCTGTCCAACGTCACCGCAGTGCATGAGAGAGCAGGTTGACACATTCAAGTTAAAAGAGAGTAAGGTCCCAGATTTTCCTCCTTTGTGTAACCTAATGGTTGTTAATGTTTATGCTTGAATGTTTCTATTGATCTATGTACTATGAATAGAAGATGATTTTCAAAACAGATAACGCGTTGGGCTCAGAACTAACATAGAGTGTAGACCTCTATATCCAGGGATTATTTGCAAAGCAAATCCAGATACCCCTGATGTGAGGACTGACGATGTGGGCACATGTTCCAAAAATTTCAGCGTTTCCTCACTGGGACTTTTGATCATACTAGGTGAAATATAAGCAGCAGCTATTCCAAGATAATCTGCTTATCGAAAAAGAGTGGAAAACTTTCTCTGTGTATGTCACCACTACATTATAGATAATGAGCATGGCATGACCTCATCACTTTCAGGAAATTTGAGAGAATTGTCCTTGTAACTGAAATGCTAATGCAAAAGAAAAGGCATAAAGAATAAATGTAATCATAAGAGACTTGTAACTCAGCTCATTTCTATTGTAAACAGGCAGTTTTAGGGTCCACAGCTGCAAGCCAGTCAAAAAATTTTGCCTTGACAGAAATGACCTTCAGCAGATCCCACAAGATGTATGAAATAGTCCCTCCATTTAGTAATTAAAGCCATTCCAAAAAGAAGCATATCACTTAACGTGTTCTTTCTCCTCAGACAAATCACTTCTGGTAGAAAGGATGCTGTCCTTAACAGAAAATTCAAAACTTGACCCAAGAAAATAACTAGTTTAAAATAATTAGGAGCTCTACACTTGTAAGATAGAACTGTGTCAAAAGTTAAGAACTTTAACCTGAACAAAAACCTATTAAAACCAGACAAAAATGTATGTGATCATATGTTCAGATGGCAGAGAGGATTGCTGGTCATTTTATGTCAGTAAAGAGCCACCGCATATCTAATGAGAGGCAGCTCATTAATCTGAGCTGGTGGGGCTCCAGTGCCCGATCAAATATAAGGCAAATGCATTAAGACAAGTCACTCCGTTTCCCATGTCTGAGTAAGAAAGAACCCTAATGGGCTTCAAAAACATATACTATTTTCTCAGATGTCAGACTATAATTAAAACCTAGCCTGAAGTGAATAAATAAAATTCTCTTCAAAAATGAACATTATCTTTTGAACACAAAGAATGGTGCAGTACAAGCCAGTGCAGTTGGGCACTCTGCTCACATACACAGCTAGTATTTAAAAGATAGGTTTGCACTAACGACAGTTTCCTGATAGTTCTAATTTGAGCACTGTGCCTCAGAGACATAAACATTTTTTTTCTTAAATGGAAGCCTGAAATATGAATTTCCACTCTCTACTGCAGATTATAAAATATATATTGTTGGAAGAGCATATGTTAGTGAAGACTGCACATAGCTCTAAGACTCACAGAAAATTCTTATAATGTTTTTCCCTTGGTGTGTTCTTATATGACAAGATACTGGAACAGGATAATTGCTGATAAATGAGTCCACCCAGCAGTAATACCCATTTACTACACTACATGGTATACAGGATTATCTTTCAGAGTTTTGTGTTCTTAACAGTAAAATCAAGCTGTTTTATGCTTCAACATCTTCCACCGCAACACTACTTAGAATTAGAAGTGGTATACAGTTTATATGCTAACTATGGTAACAAATCTAACTTTATATATAATGAACTTTTTTCATGGCTTAAATGGGAATAAACTGATTGAAAGTTGGTTTTATTCATTTCAAATATACTTCTGCACCCCTGCAATCATTCAGACATTGAACTGTTACAACACTGCCTGCCAGTTGCATACAGAATGTGCAGAAAGCTGAAGAAGTGTGAGTACACTAAGGGACAAAGAATAAAAATCATAGTAACACAGTACACTGCTTGGGCTTGGTGGAGATTTTTGTTATGCTTGAAAGTGTTGTATTTTATTTATAATGAATTTACATTTTTTCTGTTACTGAATACATTTAGAAATTACTTCATCATGTGCCAACCTCTCCTTTTTACTGACCACAAACTTACAAGGTTCATATATCTGACAAATAAAGCCAAGGAGGGACATGCTTCTCTTCTACCTTTTAGAAAGGAAGGTGAACGGTATCACAATATATTAATGTTGAGATTAACACTTAATGCTTACTTTTGGAAACACTTATTGCTACACCACATGGGTTCTCTAATTCAACTATGTTTTCTAAGTCTGTGTAGTTCATCCCTTTACATACATCCTCTTTCAAAACACATAAATTCTGAACCACAAATTTCATTCCAAATATGAAAGTTTAAAATTTTTGTTTTAGATCTCTTGAAGCATTTCCGGTTTTCTCACATTTTTATCTCCATTTTTTTGGTTACCACAAGGATTGGAGTTTAACCTAGATTCTTCTAATATTTTGTTCTTGTTGAAACTTTTGCTCAAAAGTTGTAGGGAGGAAAGGATCCCATTAGCCCTATTGCAATCAGCCTTACAGGTTTTTGTGTCTGAGCTGGGTGTCAGATTAACACAATCTGTTTTTTCCAACATGATCTGTGTTTCTGCTATTGATAATCATCAAGTGGCTGCACTGTATGTTTCCATGAATGGTTCTGCATGTCTGCTGGTACATCTCTAATGAAGATGTATGTTTACAGCGATAAGCATTTGCATTTGTACATGAGATTGCACACAGAAAGTAACTATTGTATAAATATATCCACAGTCAGAACACTGAAACACTTTTCTCCTTATTTTTATGGTGAGAGAATTTCTTCCTCTTTATATTGTATTCATCTGAGCACTTCCTCCTTGCGTGCTGTTTTCTAAACTTCAACCCACACTATCATTCAACAAATGTAAATTGCATGACACCTGTCTCAGTGCTTTGTTCTTCTCATAATCCTGTATTATATAATTTACCCCAAACTTGCAATATCAGATTCTCTGTGAAGAGGTACTTCGGGGAAAAAGATTTTTTTTGTACAACAGCAGCATTAGAAAAGAAGAAGCCAGAAAAGGAGAGAAAAAAAATAAAATAGTATTCTCTTATAATGCCTTCAGTCAATTGAAATTAATCTTCCCTCATCTGTTTCAGTCTTTGCAAAAATCTCATTAAATTACACATCAGTGTGTTTTCAGTGTTGATGTAATATTTAATCTTCTCTTTCCTTCAATAAAAATGTAGCTAATAAATATTTTTTTTGAGTTTGAAAACAAATGGCAAAAGCAAATGTGCAAATTCATTTGGATCTTACCTCAAGTAATTGTAAAAGCCCTGGAGAGGAACTCGGTATATTTGCATTTAACTCAGTTCCTGAGCTTCAAGCTCTTTGCAAATCTGTGAAAGCAATGAACTGCAGCAGTTTGTGCAGTTCTTCGGTAAAGTGTGTCAGGAAAAGAATTTCCACACGCACAGTGGAATAAAAGAGATGCCTCCCATGGGTTTCATTTTATTAAAAAATAAATGGAACCTCAGCCTTTTCCTAGCTATGAAAGCACACACTTACCCCAGCTCAGTGAGGTTCTTGAGAAAACTTAAATTTAAGCATGTAGCTCCTTATTACTACTTGCGCATAGGCACATGTAAAATTGGGTCCAGTGCTTCCACCTTTTCTTCAGAAACTTTCTATTCTGATTGCTTATTCCCCACTACCATTTCACCTAGATAATATCTGAAGAACTTCAGAACTACAGCAAACAACAGTGGGTTGGAGAGACTCACTCAACACAAGTCTCCATTCAAGCAACTTTGGAGGCAGAAACCTGTTTCATAAGGACATCCCCCCTTTGCACCAAAGCGTGACTGCTTTCCTCTTAGAGTACTCCCCCAGGAGCAATACTGGAAGAGAAATACTCACTCCATTATTGAAGAGCAGAGATTAAACTCAACTTTTCCTGGAATTACTCAGGAGCTACCCTCAACTTTCTGGTAATAGTCAACAGGTGACTAACGGATGTAAAGAGGAGGCGGTAATTTCCTGATTACCTGCTGAGAAGTTGGGCCATTTTGGTCCCTGATGCTCATGAGCACCTTCTGCAAACTTCTTCCATACCATGGATCGTAGCCCTTCAGTGTGATTTCCAGAGAGTCCTGGGATGCAGGGCAAGATGGGATGTAAAACAGTGAAAACATCAGATGTGGGAGGCATTTCTATAGAAAGAACTGAGGAAGAGAAGAAGCCCTGCCTTGCAAAACAAAAGCCAAACTTGATGCTCCTGCCATACAGGAGGTTAACTGAGAGGCTCTGTGTAGGTTTCTTTCAAGCAAGGCACAGACCAGAACCCAGCCTTCCATTAGCAGGTGTGAGAGAGAGCTCATACATACGCAGGCACACCATGTCTGAAATGTGTTCTACAAGTCTGTGCCTGTCTCTTCTGCAATAATTGTCCTGTAATAACTGAATCTAAGTTCACCAATAATGAAGAGGCTTCATAATTCTTGGCCCCATCGTTCTCCTGCTATCTTTCAGCCAGTCAGAAAAACACCAGTTATTTATCCCAGGAAAAGCTACTTCTTTCAGAGGATACTGGTTAATCCTGTAGGTCAAGTGCTAGGGGGCAGTACCAGCAATGTGAAAGCAAATATTACTACTTTATTGATGGTGTTAGAGTGTATTTCCTACTATTAAAACTGTTATTTTCAATGCATTTATTGAACAGTGTTACAACACCCATAGCATTATGACACAACTCAGGAAAACAAGAGAAGTTTTGAAATTATGATCATTTGTTTTGTGTTAAGTAGTAAGTATAGCAGTTTAAGAAATTTGAACAAAGCATGAGATGAAGTGACCAACACAGTATAAAAGCCTGACAGTGGATGCTCTAAAGAACTCTCACAAATAATAAATAAAACCCTCATAAATTTAAATATATTATTGCAAAAAATTGTCTGAACAAATGCGGAAAATTCCTGCTGAATCACTCTCTGTTTACGAAGAACTAAAAAAAAGGAAAAATGGGTCAAATAAAGTCTGAGGAAGGAGTAGTTCCTCAGACTATTAGCAAGGAATATTTCCATTATCTATACTTATTGTTTAATTAATTATTCTTTGAAATTCTGGGAATTCCAGTAAGCTATTATCTGACAGCCACGTGCTGTTGGAAGAGGTCAGGCACATAGAAAGACATCTGTAAATTTTATCATCACTAGCTCACATAATAGCATATTCCTTTTCAAATTTCTCTTATATATGGCCAGCAGTGCAGTGATGTAAGATGTTCCTTCAAAAGCAGCATCTGAACTGTCTTTTGTTACTCTGTGTCTGTCTATCTATCCTTCCAGGCTTCATATGACACTTTCAAAATACAGCCACTGAATAGTAGCTTCCTATTTGTTTTTTCTGACTGGAGATCTTCATATCAAAGCAGGAGTGTTTCTCAAAGGCTGACAGATTAGGTCAGCTATTGATACTGACTTTTGCAAAAATCAGAAGGGTAAAACATTAGCTGAAAGAAGGCATCATTCTTAATCATTCAAAGATGATAGAAAAATGATGATTATGATGATATGGAACATACTCGAAATGAATTAATCATTTACAAACTCTTTCTAAATTATGCTCTCCATGTCCAAAGTAAAGTGACTGGTATGATACATTGCTTGTACACCTGTCTTCCTGCTATTGAAGGCTAATCCTTTTTGCATAGTCCTTCCTCCAAGCAAATATTTATTAAGATTTCAGAAATAATTCTCACAAGAACAGCCAGACTTGAAATTCACAGAATATGGTGGAAAACAGGAAACATGTTCCATTTGGAAAAATGGGGATGAACAGCACTGTGAAAATTGGGAGGAAGGACCTGGCTTTGATGCAAGGATGCATGTTTGTCATTCAAGGAATTTGCCATTCAGTCCTGTTCACCTATCTAGTTCCCAAGCATTGCATTATCAGCTCCCTGAAAGCCATTTTCTAATGTGTGGTTTAACTACCAAAAAGAATTAATTAAGCATTTTGTAGTATTTAGATAGCATCCATGGCATGATACATGCAGAGTACAGCCCTAGCCTATACTCTGCCAACTGTTCATCAACTGGCAAGTTGAAAAAAAAAAAAATTAAAAATATTCACCCACATTAAATCTATTATGATCATATTCAGGCATAAACCACAGAGATTTCATTAGAAATACTGTTTCATATTTCACTCCCAAGGAATTTCACTATATACATTCAACATAATATGAGTATCAGTAGCAAAGAAAAAAAAAATCTATGTGAAAACCTATTCTCTGTAAGCTCCTTTTGGCTCGTAACTGAGAAGATGTGTAGCTGATATGGTCCTAACCGCTATTGTGATAGATATAATTTCTTCACATACAACCAAAGAATTTCAGCCTTGCAAAATTCAAATACATTTTGTTATGTGCTATTGACCTGTGTATATGCAGCACTCTCATCTCAGGAGGAGTTTCAATTTACTCATCTCAGCAATGATACCTGCATGGCACCTAGGAATGTCTGTGAGACAAAGGTTGGCTGGAAGATCAAAGATCTTAAAGCCATTTACCTCCTTCATTCACTCCCCCAAATTCAGTTTCATGGATATGCATGGGGAGCCTATTTCATTCTTCATAGACCCTTAACTCAATTTCTGATTCTTGTGTTCTTTTTGTTAGGATTAAGGTTTGTTTAGTCAGCTCTACTTTCAGATTACACAAAACATGACACCCAAATTAATTTCAGTCTTGTCAGAATTTGGAAATGCAACGTTTTCCCAACACCACTCAAACAAACCAACAAATAAATAAAAAATTAAGCCACGCATATGTGCTAACTAGTTCAGGAGGAAGTGACAATATCATACGGCTAGCAACAGGAAAAGAAGTACAATAATTATCACCTCTTCTTTTAAAATGCTCTGAACCAGACATTTTCTAAAGAACTGTCTGTGATTCATCGTCATAAAAATTAATTAAAACACATGAAATGTATTTAAAAAAAATTAAAAAGGAAATCTCCAGAGAATTACAAAGCACAAACAGTTACTGCCTACAGACAGAGCTTTAAAATGCAAAATCCTCCTCAATGAGCCAGAAAGAAGGTTTTCAAATGAAGTTGTCCTTTTATGTCTAATTAAACACATACTATGTATTATTGCACCATTTCAGGTAAGTGCTTTCATGATTAATTCTTGCAGAAGATAAACTTGTGCAGTACCACATAAACACCAGAACATAACTGACAGTTTTCTTAATTACAGCAAGACTAGGTATCACTTACCCTACAGTTGTAATTTCATTACGTTTATAGGAATCAGCTTATGCTTATTGTAAGTAAAAACTGACCACTAGGAAGTAAAGAAAACAATGTTTTCAATATGCTTTATAAATATCTTCTCCAAAAAAGCAATTCTCCCACAGGTAATTGTTCAGACTGATCTCTTACTTAGTAGCAGCACCAGGAATTATAGATGGACAGTTCAAACAAAATATCAAAAGAATCAGAAATAATTTACTTATTTTCACCAAACTGGAACTCACAGACTATTCTAGTAGAAAATTATGATTGTGTGACAAATTACAGTTTTTCAAAGAGTGATGGATCCACTTGAAAAGTCTCGTTTAAGGTGAAAAGACAGACCTGCTGCTTCACAGCTGTGATGAGCTTCACTTTGGCAGCAAACTGAAAAGTCTTGAACACCACTCAGTGACAACTTTTTCCTTCAGTTGCATTTTTATGTTGATTTTTTTTGTATCTGAAGTAAAAAAGAAATACTGGAAAAACAAAAATTACATCTAAATGACAGGTTTCACAAGAAAATTAAACATTTTATAGTGAGATTTAAACAAAAATTGGAGAAAATTCAAAACAGCATTCACCTCCTTATGTTATTCTTACATGAGATGAAAAATCTTTGGAACTTCAAAGGAATGTCGTGCAATTCTATTACATTAGAGATGCCATTAATATATTGTTGAGATTCTAGAAGCAAGATCCTTTCCTGAAAAGGTTTTTCTGCTTTGCTGAGTGTCAAGACACTTTGCCTTGACAAATCTAATGTCACATTTTATGCAACATATAACTAAGAAAGTTTCTATCTTTCAGGAAAATAATAATATTGTCATTAGCTGAAAAGAAAACAAAAAATGCCTCGTGACTGAAGCAAAGCAAGCACAAGAAACAAAACCTACTGAATAAAGCAAAGTAAAACAAAGAAATTAAAATAAAACAAACCCAAACCAACTAAGCTGGAACAGACCTATGGCCCAGTTAACTTTTCAGCAGAAATCAAGAAGCAGAATTAATATTCGTTATTGCTAAACTCAAGGCAGCTATTTACCACATTTCTCTTGACACTGTCAGGGAAAACCACAGGGCCTGAAAATAGTTCCCATATAAAACCTTCAAAGTAAGTGTTTCTTAAATAAACCTTTCTTTCCCTCCCCCCACTCTTAATTTCTTCAAGCATTTGCTAAGCTTTTCTTTACTGCCTACATAAATTTTAACATTTTACATTGATCTCTTTTGGCAAATTGAAGCTCTCAGAATCTCATCACTTTTCATCAACACTTCCATGGTTATGGAATTGTTACAATATAATGTGAATTACTGGCAAAAATAATCCGAAATATTCTAACTTTCCCAACATGTCATAGTCAACATACACATTTCCTAAAACAGAGACTTATTGCATCTGCAAAAGAGACTTTTTTGTATCTGTTGTTTAGGTGCCTTATGTTAAGGAAGCATTTATCAAACAGATAAATCTTGTCTACTTGGACCTCCAAATATTTTTTCCAAGGTGTTCCAAATCCTTCAGAGGCTCTACTGAGACACTGGGTAGAAGGGAAGTTACTAGAATAAATATGTAATTAGGAGGTAAGAAAAAGACAGTAGGAAAGCTGTCTTTATTTGAGGTAAATGAAGGTCTTTGCCATTTCATGGTGTTAAGGCTTCTACTGTTCAATATATTCATAAACAATATAGAGAAAGGAATGAAAAAAGATGGAACAGTAATAAAAGGAAATGCTTATTATGAAGAACAGGAAAAAGAACTTACGAGATTGACTGACTTGGTAGATGAAACTGTAAGTAAATAAAGGCACACACATGGGGAAAAACAGTCCTAACTTCACATATTAAACAATGGACTCTGAGATAACCTTTGGTATTCAGGAATAAAATCACAATAAGCTGAAACAAAGATGAGCAGACCTGAAATAAATCTGAATTAAGTCATTAAATTTTGCAGATACAATTTTTTTATTATCTGAGGGGTAGGAATTGCATTAGAATTCCAACTCCTTCAATTCCTTCTGATATTTGAAAACATTCTAACAGCAGGTATTAAAAAAATGTGTTTTCCAAAACTACTGCACACTAAAAACAGCCCAGAGGATTGCTCTGAAAAAGATGGTAAGGTTTTAAGGTTCTGTGTGCCGCCACTTTTGAACTCTCAGCTGATGCTACAGAGTACTTGAATGGATACTTGAATCCTGGGTTCTACACAGAATAGAAGTTATTACAAAATTATCTATATAGGTTACAGATAATTTGTCTGAAGACAAAACACCTAACTTGGAAATGCATCTACAACCCAGTATGAGCTTAATCGTGAGCACAGCATATTAAGGATAAAGTCACTATTGCAGGCCACATGCATTGGTTTAGGAATCCAGCAAAACAGATTCTCCGAGTTTGTTTACCTTTGTTTGCCTTTAGCCTTTCCTGTTTCTTGATTTTACACATGTTTCTGTATGGCTAGAAGAAATAATCTCTCCACAGCGCAAAACAATTTCTGAGCATTTTGAATGGTGGAACCACAGCTGCGCCTTTGCAGCTGATGTCAGGAGTACTTTTCGTTATGCTTTGCAATCTACTTCTGACTACCATTTAGTAAGGAAGGATTTAGTACAGGCCACATAAATTAGAGACCTGATATGACAGAAGCAATGTTTTGCAAATGTGAAATACAGAATGCTTCTTTTACTGGAGTATGTCTTATGAAAGCTGGCTGCCACTGCCTCCGAAGATCAGAGTTATGAATGCCAAATTGAAGTCACAGTCAATAACATATGTGAAAGGAAACATCACAGGTTACCTATCCAAAAAAGGAGATGACAATTAGGGACAGAGATTCAGTTCTGACTTCTGGTCAGCTCAGAGAACAGTTGCATTAGTGCCTTCTTTCATTTGTTGGTAAGAGGGAGCCTTGCAGATTTTTGCCTTGACTTACATTTGACTGCCACTGAAAAAAATAGCGTGCTTGAACAACAGTGATGTTGCATCTTGCTTCACTGACAGAAGCTGTTCTGCATAACTTACCGTCTCAGTCATTCACTTTCCTACTCACAGGAATCAATGCATTAACCTGAACTTGCTTTGCTTTAACATGAACAGGAACCACAGTTGTTTTAACCCAGGAATACCACTGAGATAATTGTCTTTAAAAAACTAAGACAGACTAGTGCCATTTCTGGATAAGGCCCAAAATAATAACCTTTCATATATATTTATAGTTCCAATAGCATATAACATTGACTATTGTAGAAGAATACTTGATTAAATCAACACTCATGTAAGTTACACGTGAGAAGCAAAAGATACTTAAAAGGTAGGGTCTGTGTAAACAGAAACTCGCCAGCATGAAAATAAATTCACAAAAAGAATGACATGTATAAATAACACAGGACTTGGCATTAGGACTGATTTCCTAAACTCAGAACATACTCCAGTGACCTAAATATTATGACTGATGAATTTAAGTTGGCAGCAGTTACTCAGAATGACAAGCAGGAGACAGTTAGTCAGTGTTCACAAGCTGTTGAAGTTCAAAGGTATTTGGAAATTATGACAGAGCACCTTGTCACAAGAAGACCTTGTAAAATCATCAATGTCCACAGAAGGTGGCATGTATAATAGAAGTACCAATGCACTCATGACATTCAGCCTTTTTTCACAATGCTCATAAAAAAAGAATAGATCTGTAACTAGTTAGAACTCTGCTCATTTAAAATCTGCTCACAGTATAATAAAAGCATTTATCAATTAATCTTCAGACAGCTGCATAAGAACTCTTCATACAACTGACAAAGAACATTAATTTTTTTTACTTTTCTTCACTCCTGGAAAATTAATAGATAAATGTATTACTTTATCCATAGAAATCTTCTGTTACAAAAACTGATGCTATGTGACATGACAAGGCACTCCACCTCTCTGGGTTAGATGATCCCTAAAATCAGGGTACTTCATGTTTACAATATTGCTGTCAGATATCTAAAAAGTAGCAGAAATTAACACGGCAGGACCAGCCCAGGTCAGATGAAGGGAATTAATTCCTTGCTCAGGTAACATGGGTGAGTAAACACACAAGATGTATTAAGATGTTCCTTCCACTAGAATTAAACAGGGTATGGGAGTCTGGTGAGACTCTTGAAGAGCGACAGGGACTGCCCCTCATGATTTTTGCTAGAATTTAGGGGAAACAGCAAGGGGAGAAGTGTTAAATACATTTCTGAAATGACATCAGGATTTAGTGCTTTAAGTCAAGAGTGCTAAGTAGAAACCACCAGGCAATGAAAGGACAGAGAACTGCTCTGGGCTGCCTCCTCTAACAGGCTCAAAATCTGTACTCTGTCATTCAGAGTCATAAACATCTTGTGGCAGAGGAACGCCAGTGCCTGTATTCTGAATACACCCTTCTGCTAATGTTGGAATCCCTCAAAGAAATCTTTGTTTTAAAACTAACACTGGTTGTTTATTTCAGTCTGCTACAGGCTACAAACACTGAGTTTGATAAATGATGACAGATGACACAGCCTTCAAACTCTATATATTTAAACCAGGAATACGGGCAGGTTAGTAAACTCTACCAGCTATAAAGCATAGAGGCATTTCAATCACCTCCAGATAGTTTCAGTGTACTTATGTACAGTTTTTCCAGGTCAGTGTTGACTGAACCCAGAAAGCACTACATTTTAAATAGGAGCAACGTGAGAAAACTTCTTTTCTTATTCATAAACAATAAGTAATCTTTCAACTGTTAGTTATGATCACCAAACAGAACAATGGAATTCTAAAAATATATACAAAGTCAGGGAATAATATTTTGCCTTCTTGAGAGTATATTAAATGTTTTGACAGAAAATTACTCCTTCCAGTGCTGAAATAAATTTGGTACTTCAGTACAGCCAGAAAAGAAATACCAAGCTGGTGCATTTTCACTTGCCCTAGATACTATAAAATATTAAAAAAAAACATTATAAAATGACAGAATTAAACTTAATTGTTGCATAACAAGAGGAGCGGTTCTGAAACTCAGTTTTCACTTAGCCTGAAGCGGTATAAATCCATCTTGGATGGCAATATAAATCCAAAAGCCCGGTCCATATTTCCTTTGGTCATTTAGTCCTAATAAGGTGCCACAGGTATTAGGGCTTGGGGAGTTAATTGCTTCATACTGAAAATAAAGACAGACGGTAGACACAGCTAATCTGCAGCAGACAAAAGAAGTAGGGAAGTTATCTATGCTATAGATAGGTCCCTAGGTTATTACTCAAAATAGAGCAATGTTCCTTCTCCCAGACCCTACAGAATTATATGCATAGTACATATCTGGAGAAATAGATACCATAAATTCATACAAATGATGAATTAAAAATTTTATACCTTCGAGTATAAAAGGACATAGAACTTATGAATATGACACTAAATTCCAATAAGTCCTGTATTTAGAAAGGTCTATCCAAAACTCATGAAAGCAAAATCTCATGGCCACAGTCATTTCCTTGAGCTATTTTACTAAGGTGGAAGGAAAAGCAATGATTAATGAAACAAAAGCAACATACTGGTATTGCTGTCTGGTTGTAGTTGCATCATGCATCTGTACAAAATGCTCCTGTGACATTCACACTAGTTAATTCTAAACTACTAATCACCACAAATGGGTGATACAAAAATCTTTGTATACATTTCCTCCCTTATATTTTTATGTCCAAAACTCTCAAGTTTTCTGGTTTTGGGAAATCTGCTTTCCTAAAGCAACACAGAAGTTTTTTAACATACAACCAATGTTTTTAAGAAATGCAAAAAAAAAAAAAATTAATCTTCCATCTATACAATACTTTCCTCTTCAGTCATGAAGCATCCACACTTATGCTCAGAAACTATCTGACAAAATCAGAGACATAAATGTCTTCAGGAGCAATTTTCCCATATGCTTGAAAGCATAATTCCATTTGTATGACAATTTGGCTGAAGCTGCACCATTTTTCTTTGATTAGTGAATCATCTGGATACTTATCTTTGTCTACATGCCCAATTTTCAGATAACTAGATAAAACATAATTCTTAAACTATACAAATAACCCTCCATTAGGGTCCATTAGGCTGTCCAGAACATCTAGTCACATAATCTTTCCCACTGTTAGAAGACAGCCTTTTTAAGACACAATAAGCAGAAATTTATGCCTTTAAAAGTTTAGGCTATGTGAGACAAAAAAAAGATGGCTTGTCTGCCAACTTTAGTACTAACTGGGAAATCCTGTTTGACTGTCCTTGGTAGGTTCTAGCTGATAAACAACCTGCGAGCTAATGTTCATAAGAATTGAAGTACAAAGAGATTGTGCTGTTCTGTTCTTTTTTTTGTGAGCGAGAAGCACAGAACTTGTAAGTAGTTAAATGTATGTGTACAGCTGTGGAGAAATGGAGCCATCCAGGATCTCTCCAGCAGCTATCGCTCTCTTTAACTAACTACTTTTAATAATGTCCTTTTAGGTTAAACCCTAGTATTATTAAATGGTCATTATTACGAATGATAACGTAATCAGTCATATTAAATTTTTCAAAATATTATCTGCTATTCTGCAAATTGAAGAATAAAGCCAAGACCCAATAACTATAAAAACAGAGTGAAAGTGGAAGAAGATGCAAATGAATATGCTGCAAGGAGATCAGGTAATGTTGATCCCTCGGAAAGACCAAAAGTGGAACCTCCAAAAGTGAAACTATTCCTCTCCATCAGTGTGCTCTCCTTGGCAAGAATGCAGGCCAACATAAGCTGGTTCACCATGCTGGCTGAACAAAGTCTGAAATCTTTGGCCAGCAAGAACATCTCCTCAAATCTTTTAATTAAAAAATAACAGTAGTGAACACTGTTTCTAAGCCAGAAAACTGTCTTCTTTCAGTAGCCACTGCATCAAACTTGTTCTTTTGAACTCTTTAATTTATTAATAACATCCTCAGATGAACTTTTTTTTTATTTGCATGTTCCATTTTAACTAATTTCCTGAAAATAATAGATTTTCCCTTAATTTTCTAATTGCTTGCTCATTCTCTTTACTCAGATTAGTATAATGTATTCAAAACTGGTTTATTTCATTTTCATCTGATGAGAATAAATGAAATAAGGACAAAGATAATGTGAAACCTTTGGGTCTGTTTGCAGGTTAAAAGTTCTGCATTACAAGGTCTACTTTGTATGCCATTAAATGGAAGGGTTATATATAATTGTACCAAATCATTTAAAGTTAGCTATTTCACTCTTCTGAGAGGAGAATCTCCTTAAAAAAATTGTAGTAATAAATGACAATTTTTACAACTGAAACCTATTTATGAAAATAAACTAGGTAATTCACCATGACATAATTTGCTTCCATGATATATAGTACATTACATTGTATACTGTTGGTTGCTAGTGAGCAGCCCCTTCTAAAATTCACACCACTGGCAGCTCTCCCAGCATTCCTTGGGAAGTTTTAGGGACATCTAATGCAATTAAACGTATGGCAGATTTTGATCCTGGGAGACAATTAATTATCTTTTTATTGCACTGACATCCCCAAAATTATCTTGGGGGGGGGGATAAAATTAAAACACAAATTTCAATATTCTTGTGTAATGTTGATGACTTACAGGTTATGGATCAAAAGACAACACAGTCACCATTGATTTACAGTAGTCAATCCATGCACAGGTTTTAGTCCTCTAATTCTGTTAAATTAGTCCTTACATTTCTTCAATGGATTTTTTATTGCCAATTACTATTTTTTAATAAAGGCTGAAAAAGTACCTCAACCTTAAAAGCAAGAATAGTTTGTGTGTTGGGACCTGGTTTTTTTACATAGTGACATCTTTCTTGATGGAAAGAATTTTTATATTAAATTAGCAGTGTGTGCCATCCTTGTTATATTTAGTTCAGATAGGAGTTGGGAGAAAACCAGAACCAGTAGTCTTTTCTGAAAAATTGCTTGCAGAGATACTTTTTTTAGATAAGGTCCATAAATATCTGCCCTCTCCAGGAAGAATTACTGTAAGAATTGTTTTCAAAGGCTAAATTTGTATCTACACTAGCAAAGAATGTGGCCCAGTAGTAAGAGCAGATATGTAAAACAACAGTTGGTTTTGAGGATAGAATGATCTTTGTATAACTTTCAAGGAGCAAGGGATAACTTTGTGTAAGCTCTAGTCTTGTCCACTGAACTATTCTAGATTTGAATTAATTTGGTACATTCCTGGCTGGCATTTTTTGATTTTATTTCATAGAAAAGAAATCCAGGTCCTGCTTCACAAGTCTGTTCCGTGGTGTCAACCAAAGCAAAGTAATCAGGGGCAACTGGGAGATGATTAGCTCCAAAAATGCTGATCCAAAATAATATGCTAATGTAAACATACAAAGAAGAAAGTAGCTCTGTAGTTGTCCTGGTTTCAGCTGGGATAGAGTTAATTGTCTTCCTAGTAGCTGGTACAGCGCTGTGTTTTCAGTTCAGTATG
>JAVKLA010000027.1:9744760-9764141 GCA_034782735.1 Sagittarius serpentarius
CCTCTGGTGTCATTTCACCTTAATTCTAACAAAGGAAATCCATGAACCTGAGTCGCTCCAAGTTTGGGACGCGACAGAGGCAAAGATAAAAACAGACAGAGAATGCAAATATGGGAAACGGTATTATTTGTTTTCATGTTAAATATTTTTAATTACTTTCATTTATTTGTTAAATTTAATTCTCAGATTTTATGACCTCACACAGTTGTTTTGGATATGATATGGCCCTACCTTATATTGAAACATGCTTTCAAACTCCAGTTATCACGTCCTATTTATCATTAAATTTGTTCATTACTTTCATAGCTTTGATTTTTAGTGATTAAAACTATCAGCATGCAAAAATCTATAATGAAAACAAGTAACTGGCAATTTGCTAAAAGCACACCTACCTTCATTACCCACATTACAGTATGTCATCCCTTCTCTCTAGCAGCGTTTTCCTTTATGTTTTCAGAACTAAGACTTCACTTGAGAAAGGAAGAGACCAAAAGTTTTCAATTATTATTTGTTGCTTATAAAAGGCTTTTAAAATTAATTTCTTCACAAATTCTTGGTCATAGCACTGTGATAGCAGCACATAGCATCTTTCAAGACCTTTTAGATTAAAATTTTTTTGTGATACTGACAGTATGTTCTCATTAAAAATCACTATGTTCAGATTTAATAAGGTTAGCTCAAAATAAATAAGTAATAGCGAAGTAGGAAAGGTTATGTGCCTTCTCTTTCCTATCTCATAATCCACTAAATTCTCCTTAATTTTAAGTTAAAATTATCTTTTTTATTTCTCCTTTATGTCACATTTTATGGCAGAATAAGAAGGCATGGGAAGATGAAAGGATACACTCGTCGTTGAAACTGGAGTTTACTACTGTATCTTAGTATCTTTTACATAAGATGTTATTATTATACCCTGTTTGCCTCTGTTTCAGAAATTAAGATTGAGTCTGACTGGATCAGCAGGAAAATGGCCAGTCCTTGGGCCATGAAATGAGACACTAAAATAATCATCTATATTCAGCTATATTACTCCCTTCCTGCAGCCAAAACACTTGTCTTCGTCTCTAGGATTGTTCACAGTCCAGCTTAATCAGCAGTTCAAGAAAAAGCAATGATTCCTTCATATAGTCAGAGTGAATCTGCTAGGATACTTGCAAAGAAAGAGGCTGGTATTTTGTCATCAACATTTCGGGCATGCAGCTTTTACCTCGAAAGATTTCTGGGTTTGAAGAAGGATAACCAGAAATTTAACATTAGGAAGCAGTATGGAAACATGCAGAGGATCATAACTGCTTCTGGTGGCCACAGCTGATGTAAGGTGACAGATGCAGAAATTGGTTATGTTTTAAAGAAAGAAAATCAGAAAACTGAATATTGTTAATGCCCATAGCATGCACCAAGGAATTCTGAAAAATTCTTCCATGTAGAAAAGAAGACACAGAATTTCAAATATGATTCAAGACCTGGAGATTAAACTAAAGACAACTAAGCTGGTTTATTAACTGATTTGTGGCAAGAAGCCATTTAATCGTTCAGTGCAGAGCTGTTAAATGCTTTCCCTTTGAAGTAATGAGACGAAAAAGATTGATAAATGCCATCAGTTAAAGTCAAATTTTAATCTCGTGTTAAGACTGCCTCTCAGTGCTGCACTCTCCTGTCCTACTCTCCCTCCGCGCTTTGGTTGGTACACCAGTAAAGCATAAATCCCAACAATATTTTTAATCCACATTTAGCTAAGGCTGACAACAGACAGTGACAATTGAGTATAAGGAGTATTGTGGGAGTTTAAATTGTTCAAAATTATAATTTGCCCCTATTTCTTCTCAATCTAGTTGTGAAATTCCTTAACCACCGTTATAATGGAATGAAAGTTATTAGCCACTATACTAAATCTGAATTATAAACTACAAGTACTATAAAATTAGTGTTCCTTGGACAAAACTACAGTATCATAAAGTTGTTTATCAGTCTGCATCCTTGAGATGCTAAAAGTGAGTTACAGAAAGACTCATTAGAACTAGCCCCACTCTTGTGTCAGCAGTTGTGTCTTCCACCATAAGTATAAGCCACAAGTTGATGCTTGGAGACATGTTACATAGTCTACAAAAATAATGTAAAGTATGTTAGAAACTCAGAACTTGACTGATTTTTCCAAAGCTATTTTCTAATTTCTTGAATTGAAAACATTTTAATGGGTACAATTTCATGGATAATAATGCTCTGTAAATATAAAGCTACAGCACTTGTTCATGAACAAATACATTTTTGAAGTCTTATGACCTTCAGAAGTCTTCCTGATATTCTTATAGAATACAAATGAATGCTAATATCCTCATTAGGCAGTTGCTGAGATATAGGAGATCTACACAGGAAAAATATGAGGGATTGAATAGATGTGTTTCATGTCCAACACTAGGTTCCTCTTTAAACAGCTAATATAATAAATAGATTAATACATGCTTTAAAAACACATAGTCGTAGTGAAGAAAATTTTCATTTCATAACATGAAATATATTGCTTGACCAAAAATAATCAGTTGTCACCAAACACAAGGAGTATTTACCTTCTTTAAAAAAGGAGGGGAGGGGGGAGAGAAAAGAGCTAAAAAAAAAGATAAAATTTCCAAAACCAAATTTTCATGTACTCTTTAAAAGCATACTAAATTAGTGTTTGCAACTTACCTGTAATTAGCATCTCTGCCCTTCAAATTCTTCAGCATAACTGGAAAAACATGTTATGAAGACACATTTTTTTAACAAAGAAAAATATTAAGGTACAATTAGATTAGCTTACATTCAGCAGCTATGTTTCACTTCAAATAGCCCTGAAAACATTTCAGCTTGACTCTGTCCTCCCAAAGGTGCTGTTCTGTGTGCTCCCCTAAGTCCTTCAGCTCAATGAAAAGCTCTTAAAACTTCAGTTTTATTGCCGTTATGAAACCAGTCTTTCATAAGCATTGTAACCTTCTAAGCATGAAATAGTCCGTGCTAAAGCCCCACAGTCTTGGTGAGAGCTTAATACTTTTATGAGCAATGTTATTTGCTGTTGCAAGGTCTTCCACAGCTACAAACAGAAACCAAAATCAACATTAGACAGCCTGGCTCCTGAACAAAGGAACCTGTATTGTTTATGAGACTGGAAAAAATTAGGATATCACACTTTGAAGTTACATATTTTAGCTTATAAATGATTATACATCAAAGAAACTAGTTATACATTTTTTTATGGTATAACTTTTTGCAAGATTAAGTTCTACTCAGTTAGGAAAAGTTATATGAACTAAAGAAAGTACAAAGAAATACAAAAATGTAGGTTAGGCTTCAAAAATCTCCAATATACAGGTAAACCCCATTTTATCTACTCGTTTTAGTGCTTCTCTGTTTCTGCTCGAAAACTTGAGAAATTTACAAACAGCTTTTTCCGCCTCCCCCACCCCCCGTTAACACATTTTATTTGTAAATGCAGATGGAAGGGTGTTTTGGAAAATTATACTGCATCCAAGGTATCCCAGATAAGAAATTCTAAATGTTGTGGTGGTTTTACATGGGGGAGAGCTGTGTGTTAAGGTCTTTCGGGCTGACCTGCTATTTCTATGATGACAAGGTAGTATTTAGAGTTTCAGCTTTGATGGAAGCCTTTTCCTCCCTTTTGGTGGAGTGGTTTAACTTCTAAAACCAATTTCAGTTTCAGGTCTTCTAAGCTGTCTAGAGGATGGATGATAGGTTTGCTTCTTTGTTTTGACAGAGGCAGTAAGTTCATCTTGGCTTGTGCACTTATAGAAGTGTCAGTTTTCCACAAATATGATTAGCAGTACCTACAATACATACCAAGGTGAATGAGCAGCTTAACACACTGATCCATCTCACATGAAGTTTATGGAAAGGCTGCACGCAACTTTACTTTTCTGTATTAGAATTAAGCTTTAGTAAATTTGCTAATCCACAGTAATATTTTATCTACAAATACCCCAGCAAAGCAGTTCTCACAAATGTATCCCTAGGAACAACTTACACAACAGCTTTGTTAATCAACCATTTCAGAATTACATGGAACCTCATTAAATTATATTCTGCTTTTCTTCTCTTTGACAAGTTTTCTGAATTAAAGAAATAGTCTTTATTTTTGTAGCAACCTGGGTTCTAAACTTAATTTTCTCTCTTTTTCCTGCTACAGCAAGCTATTTTCAGCTGCTTTTATTCTGAGATAGAGGTCTTCAGTTTGTAGTACAGTAAATCTCAACTATAAATTTGGATTGCATTTCAATAATTATTTTTTATTATATAGTCAAAACACTCTTCTTTCATCACTAAAAAGAGACACTTCAAAGCTAATATTAAAACTGACATTAAGGAGGAATGAAGAAAGAGACTGGATAGTGAAGAGGTAGTTTGAGAATCGCATACAGAACCAATACATAAAATAATGCATATTAATGTGCAGCTAGCTGAAAATATGTTATTTTCTCTTAATGAAATAAATTAGTAATATTGCTACTTTATTTAATTTATTTATTTTTAAAAATGTAAGACTGAAGGTAGTTATGTGTGTATTTTGAAGGACAGAAACCAAAAGAACAGCAAATTAAATAGAAAATCTAGATGGTCACAGAAAGGAATAAAACAGATTATTCAGAGCAAGGAAAAAAATGTAAGCAGAACACTTAAAGAATTAAAGCAAATAAAATGTGTAAACATTAGTCCGAGTGAATAGAAAGAGTTTAGGAAGTTGAGGAGAGAGGAGGAAGAAAGGATTTACCTAGAATTAAATAAACATTTTTGTTCCTTTTGCTTGACCCAAAAATTCCTAAGAAAATTCATGGAAAGAAAAAAGGATTATGCATGACTCAGAGGAATTCTTCATCAGTACAACTGTAAAACCAAAGTCTCATTCAACCAATGGAGAACAGGGTTGATCAGCCTTTGACCAAACCTAAAAGCCACTGTTGCAAATATATGAATAATTCCCATCATTTAGGTAGGGGTTATAACCTTTGTAGTTGCCCATCAGTTTCATGCCACACTCACCAAAGATCTTGGGTAGCCAGTGACTGAATGTGATAAGTAGTGTACCAGCACAAGCGGTCTTCTGACATCCTTATCGACAATGTCTCCACACCAGCGTGAGTCCATTTTCAGCAGTTCCCTTGCTATGCGTTTACGTTTGCGAAACCACAGCATATGCACAATGGTTAGCCCCAGTTGCTCATTTCCTCTGTAGTCTGCTGTAAGAAAGCAAGGTAATGCAACAACATTTTCATTTTCCTCTCTTCTGTATTTAGATGCTGGACCTGTAGTAAATGGCTGTAAGTGCTGTCAGGATTAAAGATCAAAAATGTCTTTGAGGAGACCATATTGAGTAGTTTTGTCTCTTAGGTCTTCTGAGCTCCCTCTCAGAGCTTCTATACATACAGGAAGCATCAATATGCAATATCAGAGGGTTAATTTACTCCCTTGCATAAACTGAGTTCATTATGAAACAGAGCATCCTACGGCCGCAAACAGGCTCAAGCGAAGAGCATGCATTTGGAATTTGTGGCTTGGGGATCATCATGAGGAATAACAATGGGAAAACAAGGTGGAAAACCTCCTTTGCTGAATGCTGTTTTAGGAAGTTTGCCTGGAAGCCCAACTCTAATTTCAGTCAGTCCTATATATCGTTGAAGGAGTGGCAGCCCACAATTATCCAGAAGCAATACTGAGAACTCGGTCAAATATTCCACAGTGCAGCAATGGGGCATGGTTTCAATTCTGCAGTGTAAATACACTGAACAGAAAGCTAGAGTAACTGCCCACAATGCGCTGGCAAAAAAGCCAAAACTCTAAATTAATGACCAGGCAAAGCCATTTTCTTATTTTATAAGCCTTACTGTTGATCCAGAAATGGCCAGTGCCTACAACTGTGAAGAAATTACAGGCAACCTACCCACAAAAAGAGTTTACACACAGTTACTGTGAAGAAATTACAGGCAACCTACCCACAAAAAGAGTTTACACACAGTTATTACTGTTATGCTAGTATCTGCTCTGCCTAGAAATATCCAGAATCCTTGGAGTAATAGATCATATTATGTCAACTCAAACCCAAATTATTCTAGCCCCTTTGATTCTTTTAAAATAAATTGAAAAATAATATTGCAACAAATTCAAGGAAAAGATGGATTTTTTTCAAGGAATACACTTGTTATTTAATTTTGACAACACTTAACCTGGAGGCTTTAAACATGGAAGGAAAATGTTCTTTTAATTGTACGTGCAGAACAATAAAGTCAACATTAATAACACAGAGCAAGATCTTCTAGTTACAGCAAATCTTTAACATTTCTTGTTGTCAATTTTCTTAAAATGCCATATAATGTATTCTCTGTATTATGTCTAATACCATATGTTTTGAATAGGATATTTCTATGACAGACAGTATTGTGGACATCCACCTAACATATAATATTGTGCATCTACAGACTGTATGGAAGTCACCTGCACCAGTTGCAAAAATGTGTGAAAAGGCATACTACATTATCTAGGAATGTTAGAAAAGAAAATAAATACTGTAAAAAACTCTTCACACTCATTCTTCAAAATCTGAGACACGGGGGTGCTTATCGTCCATAATAAAAAGTACAAGCTAAAGCAGGCAGAACTCAAAGTAGATTTTAAGCAAAGGTCAACACAGAATGTGGAAATACTAAATACAGAAATACAGAGAGACAGATATAAATGTTTATTAAAATAATTTCATTACCAATATACTGTGTTTCTAGGACCAGACCATGGTGACATCATAAGAAAGAAATGCCTTTTTAAGTTAGTGTCAGCTCCCCCTTTTATTCTGTCACCAGATGGATTTATTTCCCATGTTTTACTATTCACAAAAAGGCTTTGATTTGTTGCACTAAATTAATAGCAGTTTTCAGCATGTCTGGGAGACCAACATTGCACACTTCAGGGGAAGCTTTAACACACTCTAAAGGCTTGAAAGGCGAGCTTAACCTTGCAGTGCTGTAGCTAGCTGGGCACCTTCACATCAACTAACCTTCCGCAGATCGCCTGTGCTATGGGAGAACGGCCGTGCGCGGGGGGACGCGGACCTCGCTCTGCAGAGCAGAGCTGGGTTCCAGGTGGTCGCCTCCGGGACTGGAATTACAGCTACCCCACAGCCACAGATCTCTGAACACGAGTTTCTACAGCACGTGCAACGTAGATTTTGCAGTCCAGAAAGCTAAGCAGCAGCCAAGGAAATACTAAAGCCACCTTAGATCCTGCTTAGGGTTTTAACCTCTCAAGAGCTCAAAAAAGCCCTCAACCATCAAGCTCAGCACTGCTAGAGCTATAGGGCTGGGTACCTCAGAAGAAGCTAGCTTGAGCTGAAGTAATATTTTTAAGTAAAATGTAAACATACTTTTGGATCTTAAAATTAGAATTCTTTCTGCAATATACGCAAAACAAATTTTTTTAAGTTATTTACAGAAGATTTAATCCAACGCAGCAGAATTAATGCAGGAAAAAAAGCAATGCTTGTGAACACCTTTCACTGATTATCATGATTGCTGTTTTCATCCTCATTATCACCAGAAGTCAGTTTAAAAAATGTCATTTATAATTTTTTTCAGAAAACATTGCTGTACTTCCTTACACCTTGTGTTTTGGACAAACCTAATTGCTTTTGCCAAACATTTGGAAATAATATTATATGTATTTGCTTGCTTGAGTTTGTGAATGGCTGAAGACTGCCATTTGATTAAAGAACAAACTGAATTTTTAGTGCCTCCAAGCTAACATGCAGCAACAATATGGGACCACTTTAGCCTTTCATGCTAAAATTACAGAAGAGTATAATGCTCATAATTTTCCAGTTTTTTGCAGGGAAACGAAAGATCACAATTTCACACACACAAAAAAAAAAACCCACACAAAAACAAACCAAAGCAAAAAATCCCTATAGGAATGCTGCTGACACTGTCAAGCCTTGTTAACATTGTAATGCGTTAAGAAACTTTCAAGCAGAAACCAAAGTAATGTCTCTGTTCTGCAAGAAGGAGGTCCTGTTGATAAATAAACAAATTTTCTTTTTTCGAGGATATTCTCTCTGGTTTCATGCTAATGTTACAAAACTACAGGATATGGATTTTCTGTAGGTTGGCTCATCATGAGACCACACAAAGAAGCAATATGGGAAATTCATAAGTACTGAAAATATGTCTCCTGGTTTTGCTTAGTATCAGACACTGCAATTAAAAACAAAACCCCCAAAACCACCCACAGACCAAAAAAGCCTTAACAACAAAAAACCCCAAACATACACCCCCCCCAAAAAACCCCAAAACCCAAACCTGAATAGTTGCAGCTCACTGCTCACTGCTAAAAGAGAAAAATATTTTTTTGACAATCATATAAAGTACCACTCTTTCAGTTCAAGAAAGAGACAGGAAGTAAGCAGAATAAAACTGAATAATTTCTGTGAGCAAAGATAAAACAAATTCTTACTGTAGAAACAAATTTCTTATGGAGTTAATTGCACTGTCAAATCTGCTGGATGACATAAAGAATGGATGATTCAACATAGTTATCACTTGCTTGTCTATCTTGTGCTACTGCAAAAACTATTTCACAATTCAAACAATTTCTCACTTTAAAAAGCTTAAATTTTGTGTGACATCAACAAAACTTCCACACTCTTGAAGAGCAGCAAGTCTGAGAAGAACAAGGAAACTTCAGAATCTCCTACTGATAAATAGAGAATGAACCTTTGATATGAAAATCCCAGAAGAATTCTCGTGGGGATGATAGTCTTTTTAACCTTATGTAACTAGTTCAGATTTGGTTATTGATGGTAGGCAGTTGTCAGCATTATTGCTGCTTAATGATTTTCCTGAAACTAATTCCCCATCTTTCTGGAGAACATGTAGCTGTCTTGCATACAGCACTAGAACCTCAGTACAATATAATAAACAACAATTTTTATGTCAGCTAAAGGAATCAATTCAAGGTTTCTGCACAAAACCCCCACAAAACCCCAAAAAACTCCAGAAGCCTTTTTTTTTGAGAAAGCAGTACATTTGTGATAGAGCAGACATAGTGATAAGCTTTTGATCATAACAGGTCTCTGCATTGCTGAGGCTGAGGAAGCTGTTCAAGGGACAGAGAAAATGACTTCTAAAAATGAAACATCTGGGTTTACAGAAATGAAGCTGTTCTTACTTTCAGAATCCTTAGGAGAGACTCAACACCCTAAGAGGTAAAACAAATAATAAACACGTGAAATCTGTCAAAACACATGTTCTGCCTCTCAGTTTCTCTTTGCTCTCTATCAATATCCAAGAACTATAGCCGTGCAGTACAATGTAAAAATGAAATGAGGAAAAAAAAGCTTTATTTTTTCTTTGGAGAGGTGATATACAGAATGTATCGAGTTCATTTGTGAGCATTATGAAAAATGGAGGTATAAAGACAACAAAAGTGCCTAAAAACCTGAGTGGTCCTGTGATATCCCCATCTCTCTAACATCAAAAAAAATACAAGAATGTCTCCATGCATCAAACCAAAGATCCATCCCACCTAGTGCTTTTTTTCCAATGGTAGGTAATAGTTCTTTTATGGAACAAAGGAAATGTAAAGTGTTACTAACCCAGAATACGATCCCATGCTCCTATAATTTGCAGCTCAAGGACTTCCTGACACAGAGATTTATATTCTATAGCCTGATTTGATTTCTCTACCATGAAGAGATCCAACTGCTCTGTGATGCCTGGAAAAATTTGAGCACCCATTCATCCTGTTGCAAGAAGTCCTACAGCTTACCTACAGCCTAGCCTATTTAGATATTACTTACGTAGGAGCCATTCCAAATTCAGTCATCTTTCAGAAAGCACTCAGCTTTCTGAAATTCTTCACAGTTATCTTCATTGCCCTGAATAACTTTATATCTTCAACAAACTTTGTTACCTTACTATTGACCCTTTTACAGATCATTTATGTGTATGGTAAACAACACAAGTGCCAGTCACTCTGCTGGTGACTTTTTTCCACTGTGAATGCAGAAAAATTATTTTTGTTCTCTGGTCTTTCCTTTAATTTTCTTTTTTTTTCTTTCTTTCTTTCTTTTTTTTTTAAATCCATGTGAAAGTGTTGCTTTTTACCTGCTTAACTGGTTTCCCTGAGAAACTTCCAAGGGGAAAGCTTGTTTAATGTATTTTGGAAATCCAAGCGGCTTACACTGAATTATACATACAGCTTACTTACAAACATGAAAATGCCTTTCTCATACATGTCTGTATATCATGGAGACTCATTATTAAGCTACATGAAATGTACCTCTAAAGAAGTCCAATAGTAAACCATACGAAGTAACAGCATAATGCTATGCAAAACAAAGCTGTCGGCAGCATATTCCAATTTGCCTTCGGTTCCTCTAGCTATTGACTTATTGTTAAGATGCAATTTGCAGGACTGAACGAACAGAGAGATCAGCACACATGGTGAGATTATTAAAGCACATTCAGAAAAGTGTCCATTACCATTATCTCATGTTTTGAATCACAGCAGTGATCTTCAAATTGAACAAAAAAGGATCTATGCGCTAGCATCTATAGTATCCCTGAAGTCTGCCCCCTAAAGTCTGCCTTGTAAAATACAAAACTCTTTCAACTGAGGAGAGAAATAATATACAGTATATAATGTTGTACATACAGTATGCTAAGGCTTTTTTATTGATTCAGAAAAGGACTAATAACTGTAGTACAGGTACCAGCAAATCCCCTTTAGTTCTATAGTAAATAACTCCAGTGATATTTTTATATCGTGTAATACCCATTTGTCTGTATTGTACCTCTTTCATCATTTTGTGATTTTAAGACGTAAATGGCATTTGTTTGCTTATTAAGCAACTTTAAAACACCATTCTGTCTTTCCTTTAATGTTAACATTGTTTTTCAAACAAGAATTTCCTAGCTTGTGTCCTCTGAAAATTGCAGATCCGTTATTAAAAAAATGTATGTATTGAGATATCTCTAGATTTTTCAATAGAAATGCACAATTATTTCAGCTATGCTAGAAACATATGTCATAATTTGATTTTATGCCTGTAGAAGGCATCTGGGTGATGATGCTAACATTCAGACATTCACTTTAAAAGACGTTTACTTGCAAAGCACTGTATGCCTGGCTATCTGGTATAATAATATGAGGATCTGAAGACAGCTGCAAACTCCTTTTATGTGACTTTAGCAATCAAAAGTATTGGCCCCACAGACAAAAAAAGGCATTTTAATTCCATCTCTAGTGAATGAAGAGAGACAAACATTTTATGATAAGCGAAATATCGCCTTATCTTGCTCAACCATTGGTGATTGAACCTAGACAGTTATTTTAAGATAAAAATAGTTTATGAAACTAAAGTGAGATTACAGCCTGCTTGCACATTATTACTATTTGTTAGTCTACTAACTGTGCTAAACTGTAATCTTTTGAGGGATTGAATTTTCTGACAATTAACAGCTAATTTCCTAACAACTGAATCAGTTGATCCAGTTCTTGATTCTTCTGATCAGTTTACATTTTCCATATTGACACCAGAATTATAATCTGTGAAGGCTAACGAAAATTTAAATTGAAGTATTGAGCTCCCTAAGCAAGCAAATTCTTAGCAATCCTAAATTCTGTTTCATATGGACACTTGAAAACCTCTCTCATGTTTGTGGAAGATGGATCAAGCTAGGGGACAGAATCAAAGACTATGCCTGTACCTTCTTTTGCAAGCATTGTGATTTTAGTATCAGTATTACTGAGCGTAAAAGTCTGCTTCCTTCAAGTACACAAGCCCTATTCACATGGCTTTTTCAGAAGTGATAAAAAAAATTTTGAAACTTAAAACTTCCTTAGTGAATTTTGAAATCTAGAAATAATTCTACTCATAACAAAACAGTTTAAAAACAAGCCTTACTAAAATATTTATCAATGTATTAGTAGAACAGCTTATCAACTGGCAACAAGGGAGAGTCATTTCAGTAGGGGACAAAACTATGACTGCTTAACAAACTTAATTATCAAATAAAGCATGGAAATGTTCATGGGATTAATATTTTTCCTGAATTAAGTTATACTCTCCCTCATACTTAATATTATAATATATATTAACAGAAGGGCACATAAGGTATAAGCTTGCAATGTACTCGAAACACACTTGTATCGTCCCAGAAACACACTCGTATCTTCCCATTTGTGACAGTAAGGTTGCCCTCAGAGTTTACAAAGGAACTTGCTGCTTTTCATAACTGGAATGCCAGTCCACAAATAAAACCAGATGAAAAAGAAGTGCATTTTACCAAATTCTTTCTATTCTTTCATAAAAGATATTTCAGAATAAAATCCATGGTAAACCAGTCCAAATCCTATGTTGAACAAAACATCACTTGCAAGCTTTTCTCGGATTTTCTTAAGGGAAGTGGTGAAAGAGAAGGGCTAGGCCGACTTCATCAACAGGCAAAACAAAGCAATATGTGTATCATTTATTGCCTTTCTCACTGGTATGTGAACCCCTACGCCTCTACACTTTATGTGTACATTGTAATTGCAATCCTGATTGCTCACCTGTAAGTCATGATAGTTCATGTCCTTCCCAAGAAGTATTTGTGTTCTTTCCAACTTCTACACAAGCGAAAAGTCTTGTCACTTGTGTTTATTCCGAACAATAAACACAAGCAGGGACGCAGAACTAAAGAGGAAAAAAAAAGCATTCTTTATGTGAATGTCACTTCTTGGCACGTCCAGGCACCCTTGTCTAAATACTGATTATCTTTGCTACAGACCAAACCGAATAATCCAGTGCAGCCCATGAGCTAATGTAAGTTGTAACAGCAATGTTGATTTCAAAAGCTATGCCAGAAGAATTTACAACAGCCTAGTGGAGTTACTTGAGTGACCAAATGACCAAGCCACATTGGCATAAGAAAGAGGAAAATGAGAGAAATAACACATTTTATGCGGGAGTATTTCCAGTCAAATTACCATCACAATATCCATTCTATTTATTGTCATCTGAGCCCTGCCTCCCCAGAATCATGTAACGGTCCATAGTAAATTTGGGGGAATAACTGAGAACTGACAGTGGTATTCAATTTTTTGAGACTTTTGAAGCTGACAAAACAAAAATTAAATTCTCGTAGGACAGCACGATGTAAATTATGCAAGACAGGGAATCTCTGCAACTACTGAAGAAAACTTTAGATTACCTTCTGTAAATTTGATTTGGATGCTCTTACTGCATTTGTTATATCTATCAAGAAGGATGGTTGATTGCTTCATCATCCTAAAGCAATTTTACTTCAATTTTCAAGTCAAATTTGTCCTTTAAACATATAACCCCTAACTTCTCGCTCTACTACTGTTAGAAACCTGATCATTTCCTCTCTTCCCAAATGACCATCATTTAAAATATTCATATCCCATGATAATTATTGCATTTCAGAGATTTGTGAGAGTTCCTTATCATCTCAGAAGAAACGAGGATAAATATCTATCAGTGCATTAAACAGATTAAAAGCTTTATTCCTTTAGTAAAATGTATCCTACTTGGTTCAAATATGGAAATTACTGTACTCCTGAATAAGTAAGCCCTAAGTTCTTCTAAATGTATATCCTATACAACAACAGTACTGTAAATGTTTCATGGCAGCTGGAAACCCCTTTATGGATTTTTGTGTATCAGTAGGATTGTTCCTATTGCCAGTTGTTGTAAAAATGATCATGTGCTATCACGGCAAACATAATTTTGTGGAAATATAGCAAGAGAAAATGTAAGAAATGTGTGTGTATGTGTATATAAAGACTATCTCAAGTATCTCTGACACATTAACAAGTTTACCCACCAGTAAAAGACATGAAACCCCAATATGCTGTAATAGTAACTGTTGTAAACTAGAAGAATCCAAAGCCAAATCAGCTCCAGGACTTAGCTGGCCTTGCTTTGGGCTGTGGACTGGACTAGATGACCTCCAGAGATTCCTTCCACTCTAAAGTATTGTAGGTTTCTACAAAAAAAAGGTGATTTTCCAAGCCAGTTCTATTAGATGACCCATACTTATCAGGCTGAGGAAGCCAATGGTCATGCTGCCCCCAATTTTTGAATGTCAGACTCCCTCCTTACACTAAAACACGCGGTCCTTAGTCAATCGTTATGCTCTGTCTCATGGTGCTTGGGCATGGGACATAGGAGAGAAAATCAGTAGTCGAGAGACAGCAAGAGTTTACCTCTGCAATAGAAACAGATTTTAGAAAAGGATACAGGTTTGGAAGACGTTCTAATCTATATATGTTTTATGTGCTTAAGGATTTGTGGTACCTTCCTGGTACTTTGTCCTAGGTAAAGTCCCTTTCTCCTTCCTCTGCAATGCAGTTCTCTACAATATAAATCCAAGTTACTAAAAAATTCACAAGTAAAAGGATAATAATTTAAAAACCCACCTAAAGGATGAGGTCCTCTGTTAGCTTTGGGTTGCACATTCAGCTGTGAGATCACCCTCACGTTCCCCAAGATGCTGATAGGTCAACTCATGCTGATTGTGATCCTGCTGGGCCCCATGAGCAAGGTGTGAGGTTTCAGTAGGCAACACCACACAGTGTCCGTTGTGTGGAAGTCAGCTTCTTACAGCATCTTAAAGGTCTGAGAAACAAACATGGTGAACTATACTCATAGATTATTCTGTATTTAATAATTTGGGAGGCTGTATATCAAAGGCTTTTTCTCAAAATTGTTTAATACATTGTAAGTTTGGCTTTCACCATTTCTACAATATTTTATTTTGGCAAATAACAGGTCAGTTTAGCCACGTTATTAAGGAAAAGTTTAGCATAGACCTTATGGAGTTTTTGATTACTCTCGTTAATGCCAGGTTCAAAATGACTTGCATTCATAATTAGCTCTTACTGACTAAAAAATCCAGTCCAATAGGGAAGAAATTGATAGGCTATTCAATCCAGTGAATTGTTGAATCAGCTTTTCAACTCTAGAAAAAATTAAACAGCTTAATTTTGGAGACCACGCTGTGTAGCAAGTGATGAGTTTTTAAGCACTGTGAGCTGCGTGTTTCAATATTTGTGATATAATGAGCTGTCACTTGATAATGCTGATGGGTTTTATTGCTGGGTGACATCTTGGAGAGCTCACCACCTATGGTGAAGGAGAACAGTAAGACAATCTAGATGTCGAATCACATAATCAAAATATTTGCTTTTATTAAGGATTTTCCATCCACTAAGTGTGGTGCAGACAAAGAAAGAATCATTATTAACAGAGGAAGAAAGAAGTGCACAGGACATTGATCATTTGCACAGTCAGCCAGGTAGAGTCTATGTAAAGTGTCCAAGTTTCTTGAGTCCCAATGGTCTCCTTATTAAAATAAACTTTTCTTCAATCATCCTGAAAACATGGTGGCAATTCTAGTTGTTAATGGAAGCAATTAGAATCTGCATTATAAAAATGTAATCAGATTTTATTATAAGTCCAGCTCTTGTTTCAGAATTGCATGGAGATTTCAAGTAATCCTACCAGCAAGAACAGAATAAAGTTAGCTAACTTCTGAAAATATATCTGGGAAATTAAATACAAAATCGTTTACTAAACCAAAATTCTGGCTATATAATCATTCTGTGATTAGTTCCACTACATCGACTCAGAAAGTCACAAGATTCAAAAAACTAATGTTCAACATATTAAGTTGCTTGTTAATTAGATGTTCTGTTGGAAAGTAAACCCCCACCCCAGGAGTTATTTTCTAATTTAAATTAAAATTGTCAAGCAATTTGCCATAACATGTAATTGCTGTTTAGCCACGCCAAATTCTGAGGTACTGAATCCCTGCAATTCCCAGAGCTTTCAATGGCAGATTATGGCCCACTGTGCAATTCACTACATAGCTACAAACAGGTTATATATCCTTGTGTTCAACAATAGAAAATAGTGCCAAAGCATTACAGTGCTGTTATGATCTTATTTTGTAAACACTTCTTTAGAAGTATTGACTCTAAAAAAACAATATATATATATATATATAGTAGTGTTGTAATCAAAATTAAGTTTTATTCCTAAGCACCAATGCTGGTTATTATTTGTATAACAAAATGCATTAGGGTAAACCTTAATACTATGGTAAACTTTAATAAATGACACAGTATTCCAGCTTGGTATGATGCATAGTTCAAGGGAAATTAGGATTGGAAGCTAAAAAAAAAGAGAAAATGATGGACACAGAGTAAGGGGGGGTGTGAAGCACAACTGAAAGGGTCATAATATTTGTATTTTTTAAATATGTGTATATAATATTGCTCTTCTATATAAAAAGTTGTCTCTTCTACTTTGGTGCTTTGCGAAAGAATGTAAGAGACTATTTGAATGGGTAAACAAAGTCCTTCTACAAAGTAACTCAGTGAAAGAATTCCAGGCATTGAGATGTTTATGCAGAAAATGGGTAATTGTCAGTGAATACAGCATGTCTTTATGCATTTATGAAGATAAAAAGAGAAATCAAGCATACACAATTTCTTGAAGTGTCTCAACTACATTAATCATAAGCAGTAATGCATTGACAGAGTCAGTTATACGTTAACAATGTCATGTAATGAAAGTGACAGGATTTTTCTTATTATTATTTAAACATATAATACTTTTTCTTATTTTTCTTATTGCATATATTTTATGCAGCCTAGGAACATGACCTTATGTAAATTTGATTGTATCTTTTTTTGGTCCAGGCAATCACAAACTGGTCCTTGTGCTGCAATATAAAATGTGACAAAGCAGAACAGGATTAAAAAACCAAACAGGACTGAAATGAAAACATCTGGTCTTAATTCCTCTGCTTTACTTTCAAGTCATCTCTATATTACAATTTATGATAATTATAGCAGCTATAATTAAAAAGTGTATATACATACATTAATAATGAAGTATTAATCACCTTTAAAATCATTCAAACCAAAAGAAGTTTTTATAACATTGTTAAGACCTCAGCAACAACCTGGAGGAATATGAGCAGAATGATACTTTATTGCTGCTTTACTAAGACAAACGAGCTCTGGCTCCTTGTCAGGATATAGTAGCCCCATGTTTACATCAGTCATGAATACAAAAATATTTTCTCTGCAACTTGAAAAACATAATCTACTCCCTGCATTAGCTTGTCCAAAAGTCAACCAAAGAAACATCCTGAAGCCAAGACTTTGATGCATGATGGCAAGAGGGAATAATATGGAGGGCATCCATAGTTCTTTAGGTGCCAAAAACCAAAAGGTGAAAGGCAGTCCTCATCAAATGTCATAAAGACTCTCAGTTCATCTAGCGGCAAATGGCTAATCCTGCTTTTCTAAAAAGAAAGTCCCAGAAAAATATATGGGGAAGTAGAAGGTTAAAGGCAGCACGGTTGACTACAGCTGGGATTAAGTTTGCGTGTTGGAAGCTTTGAAAAACATTTTCTCTTTTGCAGTAGGCCAAGTTTGCTATGTTATAAAAAAACCCTGATTCTGCAATAAGAAGTTTTTAAGGAGTGCAAGATGAATAAGCAGATTGAACAAGGAATAAAGAACCATGGTGGTAAACAGGAGATAGGAAGGAGACCATGCCTGTCCCTTACTATATGCTTTGTCCTCATGGCTCCAAGCTCCTTTCCCGCCGGCAAACAATGAAGTATAAATTACCTCATTCAATATAACATTTGCCCTCATCTAAATGCTAATATTAACAAGTAAATATATACAGAAGTAAGTACACATGTTTACATCCATAATGATGAATTAAAAGCAAAAGAACTCTAAAATGACTTCTCCATTCTTAGTGGAGTTGGACAAAACGGAGCCATCATGATTCATAGTGCTGAAAAATTAAAATCTTGTCTATAATTCTCAGAGAAGAGAAAGAATGACTGAAACAGAACCTGTCACTCTTCTTCCCTGTCATGAGTATTATATATGTCATAACACCTACATTTAGATTTACTATGGTCTGGGTTTTTTTTCTTCTTTCATTATATCTCCATGCAATGGGTGCTTATTTGGGGCTAAATGGGCTGCTAATGAAATGTGTAATTATGTCTTGTCTTCCCTAAATCAGAAATTTAAAAAGTATAACAAATAGGAAATTAATCACAAGAAAGAGGACTTTCAAAACTCAAGATAATTCAAACTAGGTTCAGTTCAAAACACTGCAATATACTAAGAAGGTATAAAATTGAGTACTTCTTTCAGCTGGCAGCTTTTGAAATGTCCATATTAACAAAATTATTTTCAGAAGATATGGGCTCTGTATGACTGTGCCACCTGTGAACAAAAATGATTCAAACAGATTTTTTTTTTTAAGAATTTCACCAAATAATTTTTCTGAAAACATGCAGTGTGTTCAAATTGTTGCTGTCTTCAACACATCTTGAAAGATTCATCCTAACAAATCAAAGTTATGTTTACTGACTGCACATACAGGTAACCATCTACTTCAGTGCCCGTCTGCTGAATATGCCTTCACAAATAAAGCACTTAACTAAATGTGATTCTAGAATACTTCAATATGATTTTTTTAAATTACTTCAGGTTTCTATTGGTTTTCCCTTATGATGATCTTTGATGCTCAGAGTAATGGTTCTTAAAATGCAGATTTTCGTGCCTCAGCACCAGTGAAATACTTTTAAATGTTGAATCATTTTAACCTGAATGTCCTCATATTTGGTTTCTGGAATGGCAGAGAAATCTTGTACCGCATTTTAAACCCAGGATATCAATGTACCTACTCACCATATATTCATGTTGGTTCTTTCTCTGCCAATGTGCAATGGACATCATGTAGTAACCACATTTAATTGCCTTAGGAATCTGTAGTAAAACCTCTACAAAATTAATGGCTGCAACACTGGATTTATATATTTTAATGGCACCTGTTTCATATGTCTCTGAACAAAAAGGGAATACTCACTACAGAAATGCTGATAGTCTTTAAAGACTTAATTCCCTGGAGACTAATAATTATTTAGAATTCTTCCCCTATAAAAGCTATCTTATAAAATTAATTACTGTTAATTATGGTATCACAAACAAAAGACACGAATTTTGTGCCAGAGCAGTTCAGTAATGGCAATATATCATCAAGTGTAATGAGACTTTTCTCTAAGGTCTAAGCAGCAATCCTTTCAGTGGACGTCATGGCAGTAGATGCTCTAGAGAATTAATTTGAACTACATAAAGTATCTGCAAAACCTAATACTGACTATTGAAAGGGAAAGCAGAGACTAAAATGCAAATGGATTTATCATTGGCATCTCTGTCTTGTTACTAGGCTGGAACACCTCTCCTATGAAGACAGACTGAAGGAATTGGGGTTGTTCAGCCTGGAGAAGAGAAGGCTCCGGGC
>JAVKLA010000027.1:9766056-9777666 GCA_034782735.1 Sagittarius serpentarius
CAGGTGGAGATCTGCTTCAGCATGGACCTGCCTGTGCTGCAGGAGAATCTCTGCTCCGGTGCCTGGAGCACCTCCTGCCCCTCCTTCTGCACTGACCTGGGGGTCTGCAGGGTTGTTTCTCTCACATGTTCTCATTCCTCTCCGGCTGTGGCTTCTGCGCCCCAGTACTTTTTTTCCTTCTCAAATCTGTGATCCCAGAGGCGCTACCACCGTCACTGATGGGCTCGGCCTTGGTCAGCGGCGGGTTCGTTCTTAAAGCCGACTGGCATTGGCTGTATTAAACACAGGGGAAGCTTCTAGCAACTTTTAAAGAAGCCGCCCCTGTGGCCCCCCCGGTACCAAAACCTTGCCATGTAAACCCAATACTATACTCAAAGTAACACACCTACATTTTGTGGTGCTCCATGAAACCTAATCAGCTGTATGGAGAAAAAAGCTGCATGGCTGCAGCAGAGCACCTTGGTGCTCGTCCTGAACACTCCTACTGATCAAATTTAAGTGTGGTTTCATGACATAGTATTTCACCCCATCTACATAACAGAAGGCTGTTCTGTACACTCTAATAATCCAGCTCACATTGATCACACTTGCTAACTCTGTTATCAGAATATTTTTGCTTTTTATGCCAAGATTTCTAACAAAAATATCAAGTATGATTATATAAGCATATTCCTATTACCTCAAAAACATTATTACACACTCTATAAAGGTTTGTTTCAAAAGATGCAAAACACAGAGGTATGAAATACCATTTGCCTTCCACCTGCATCTTTAGCTGCCTTCAAGAAAAGTCAGAAAATTCACTTTATCTTATATACACTTTATGTGTTACCATTATGGTACCAAGTGTCAGCAGTTAATTACACAGTTCATGCATTAAAGCAGTAAAGTAATGGATGAAAAGGTCACAGTGAAAAAGCAGTGCTTGAGTAAACTGGCAAGAAGTGTATTTAATAATTTCCGACTCACAAAACCCACCCCTGGCAACATAGTTAGGTAGCAGCTATAGGGAAGGCGTGAGTGTTGTGTAATAGTGTGCACAAATGGGACACCCAAAACAGTCTAGGGGGCATTCGCCAATGCTGGTAATGCTGGAGGTGAAGGTAACCGTCAGCTGGATTAAGCAGTAACCAGGGAAAGATGTTTTTGAAACAAAAGGGTCAGCCTGAAAAGAAGCAGAAAGGAAGTGCAAATATTTTCAGTTAACTGGGAGGAAAACAGCAAAAGCCAAAGTTTGGTTTGACACAGTTAGGGGACGGCAGGCTGCCACACAGGCACATGCAAAACTGGAGCACCACGTCTCCGATGGGAGTGGTGGGCAAACAGGGGAACCCACACTCCCGGAAAGGGGGTGGAGGGGGGGTGCTCGTAACCCCCACTGGTGGAGGGGTGAGGGTGATGCATGTATATAACTTGGGTAGGCATGTGTGAATAGAACCTTTTGAAATTAGTTATAAAAGGGTGCTTAGAAACTTGTAGTCATTTTTTAAAGTATTTTGTAAGTACCTGATTTTGCAGCTTACCAGAATTTAAAAACACAGCTTCCCTAAACTTTTAGGCATTCAGGGAGAAAGCAATCTCTGATAGAACTATCTATTTTTCATATACACACTAATTCACATAGTTCCTAGGAAATATTATGTTTCCAAGAGTAATGGAAATGGCAGGATGGCAGTTGACACTCAGCACGCTTCTGAAGGTGCGAAAAGGCCATATGAAAACCTTAAAATATTTCTGTACTACAACCCTTCATGCTTGAGCTCTTCCTCTCTCACCTGGGAGCGCTCAGTACCCTCCTCTTGTCCTTCCAGTCCTACCAGCTGCCAGTTCCCAACACACAAATGGCTTTCTGGCTACACCCAACAGGCTGCTGATGCCTATAGTCATTTTCCAGTTGGCACTGCCATCACCACCATGCAGATACAGTCTCACTGGGACCACAGAGGTGTGCTGGGATAGCTCACACAGCTGGAGTGCTGCAAAGGGCCTGACAAGGTTAGACACTCTGTTGGACCTCATGCTGACAAACATGGAAGGACTGTTCAGGGATGTGAAGGTCTGGAGCCGCCTTGGCCATGCAAACCGTGGGAAAGGGCCATTCAAGGTCCTGAGAGGAGAGAACAAGACAAATAGCAGAATCACAGCCTTGGACTTCTGAAGAGCAGACTTCACCCTTCTCAGGATCCTGCTTGGAAGAGTTCCATCGGATACGGCTCTGTAGAGATGAGGGGTCCAGGAGAGCTGGTTCTTTAAGAAATCCCAGGTCTAAGACACTAGTGAGAAAGTCCAGAGGAATAAAATGGAAGAGGATGAAAATAGGGAAAATTTAATCAAGCCAAACACACACAAATCCATGGGATGCACCCACAAGCACTGAAGGATCTTCCTGATGTCTTTGTGAGGCCACACAATTGTCTTTGAAAGATCATGATGATCAGAAGGGGTTCCTGAGGACTAGAAAAAAGCCAGTGCCACTCACTCCTGTCTTTAAGAAGGGCAAGAAGGAGTACCTAGGGACCTACAGGCCAGTCAACTTCACCTTGACCTCTGGGAAGGTGATGGAGCAAATAATCCTGGAAACTGTTCCTAGACATATTGACAAGAAGGTGATTAGGACTGTTCAGTATGGATAATGGAAATATCATGCCTGACCAACATGACAGCCTTCTACAATGAAATCAGTAGTGTGACGGGTGTGGGTAGAGAAGCTGATGTGATCTATCTTGACTTTAACAAGGCATTCAGTGCTCTGTCACAACATCCTCATTGACAAACTGATGAAGTATGGACCAGATAAGGGGGCAGTGATGTAGACTTAATACTAGCTGAACTGCTGAGCTCAAAGATTTATGGTCAAAGGCAGGAAGTCCAGCTGGAGGTCAGTCACTGGTTGTGCATCCCAGGAGTCGAAACTGGCTTCAATACAGTTTAACTTCATTGATGACCTGGGTGATAGGACAGAGTGCACCCTCAGCAAGTTTCCAGATGATACAAAACCGGGAGGAGTGGTCGATAGACCAGATGGCCATGCCACCATCTAGAGAGACCTCAACTGGCTGGAGAAATGAGCCAACAAGAACCTTGTGAAGTTCAACAAAGGCAATTGCAATGTCCTTCACCTGGGGAGGAATAACCCCTGTCCTGGTTTTGTCTGGGATAGAGTTAGTCTTTCTAGTAGCTGGTACAGTGCTGTGTTTTGGGTTAGTATGAGAAGAATGTTGATAAGACACTGTTTTCAGTTGTTGCTAAGTCATGTTTAGAGTCAGTCAAGGACTTTTCAGCTTCTCCTGCCCAGCCAGCAAGAAGGCTGGAGGGGCACAGGAAAGTTGGGAGGCGACACAGCCGGGACAGCTGACCCAAACTGGCCAAAGGGGTATTCCATACTGTGGGATGTCATGTCCAGTATGTAAACTTGGGAACTAACTGGGCATCAGTCAGCAAGTGGTGAGCAATTGCATTGTGCATCACTTGTTTTGTGTACTCCAATTCTTATATTATTATTGTCACTTTATTGTTGTTATTAGTGTCATTGTTAGTTTCTTCCTTTCTGTTTTGTTCAGCTGTTCTTATCTCAACCCACAAGCTTTACCTTTTTCTGATTCTCTCCCCCATCCCACTGTGTGTGGGGGGAAGTGAGTGAGCGGCTGCGTGGTGCTGAGTTGCTGGCTGGGGTTAAACCACAACACCCCATACACCAGTCTAGGCTGCGGGCCAAATGGCTGGAAAGCAGCTTTACAGAAAAGATCCTATTGGCCCTAGTGGACACCAAGTTGAACATGAGCAAGCAGTGTGCCTTCATAGCAAAGAAGACCAACTGTATCCTGGGCTGCATTAGGAAGATTGTTGCCAGCCAGTCAGAGGAAATGATCCTTCCCCTCTCCTTAGCACTGATGAGGCCACATCTGGAGTACTGTGTCCAGTTCTGGGATCCCCAGTGCAAGAAAGACGTGCATGTACTGAATCAAGTCCAGCAAAGGGCCACAGAGATGATGAAGGCACTGGAGCACCTGTCATGTGAAGAGTGACTGAGAGAGCTGGAACTGCTCAGCCTGGGAAGAGAAGGCTCAGGGAGATCTATCAGTGTATATAAGTACTAATTGGATGGAGTAGAGAAGATGGAGCCAGACTCTTCTCTGTGGTGCCCTGTGTCAGGACAAAAGGAAATGAGTAGATGTTGAAACACACAAATTCCACCTGCACAAAAGAATAAAACTTTTTAACTGTGAGGCAGGTTGCTGGAACAGGTTGCCCAGAGAAGTTGTGGAGTCTCCATCTGTGGAAATATCCAAATCCCAACTGCTGTCCAGCTTTGAACAAAGGTTTGGACTAGAAGAATCTGCAATGCTCCCTTCAAATCTCAACTATTCTATGATTTTGCAAAAATTAATTCTCCTTCATCATCAATGTTACTCAAAAGCGTTGTTACTCTACAACAGGAGAGGTATACTGACATCCACCAAAAGAACCTATTAAGCCTTATTCTGAAGTCACATATTTCCAACAATGTTATTCTCAAACATCTGCTCCCATGTTTAGTGTTTTCGAAAGGCAGTAATAAGGGAACATTCACTGTTCTTTTTGAGTTTAAATAATGAATTTTTGCTGTAGTCAGATGATATGAAAAGGTTATGCAACTCATTTGTACCTAGAGATGATGTAATTTATTTTTGCTTGTTTTTCTTCCAAAAAATGGCAAATTAGAACTGTATAAATAATTGCGCTTACTGTCAACTGCGGCATTAACTCTAGCAGCAATCCACTCAGTAAGAAGGAACTTACAAGGCAAGACTGTTGAGGAGAATAGTATTAGTATGAGAGACACAAGACTTACAATGTGACAATCAATAAATTAGTCACTGGAAATGGTGAGTGAATTTGCTGTCCACAGAAAAACTAATGAACAAAGGAGATATGAGTAAAGCATTTTATTATCTGACGAAGTACAATCTTAAGCAAGGTAGAGATTTGTTTATGCTCTGTCCAGCAAAATCCAAAATTTTGCAGAGCTCTCCTTTACCAAGCAGAAAAGGCTAGTTTGGCCCCAAACGCCATTTGGAGAGAGGTATCACCCAATGGTAAGTGCTAGCCAAAGTTCCTTTGGGAGGTTGCAAGGACAGAAAGAAAACAGTGTAAGAGTCAGGGAACTCTCTCTGTTTTGACAGAGACATGTATAAATGGATGGCTGAAATAGAGTGCAAGAGAGTAGGTGAGATAAGCAGTAGTGTGAGATAAGACCCTGAAATATATTTATCACCTATTACCTTGTTTTACCTACTTGTTCTCACGATAGATTGCCTGAAGTAATACAAACAGTGATTGCCTGTAATGTTTTCTCTCCCTTTGTCAAAGCATAGTTGTGTAATCTTAGTTTCAGTTGGCTTTGCTTAGCAACAAAAGCTATTAGGAAACTATATTTATTTAAAAGAAATGCCTCGTTGATTTGACAAGCTTTTGTGTATCTTAAACACTGTTATCAATGAAGCATGGAACGGTAAAACATTTATACATATTGTTATAATGTAATCATTTTTAATGATTCAACTATGCTTTTTATTTGTTCATGTGTTTTCAAATATTACCTGAGTTTGAACCTTAGATATATTGCTATAGTGAATGAATTGCAAAACAGCACAAAGGCCATGAGATTCATTGTGCAGTAACAAATGCAGCATGACAGCTTTGGCTTAACTTTGACTTATTGGACTCCCAACACCATCTTCACATTCTGCTTACCTTCTACAATGACACTTGCTGGTGCTTGGAAACAGTCCTGATCATGCCTAACATGACAGGTAGAAGAATGTCCAGCACTGACAACTAACCTAGATGCACCTAGTGACTTTCCATTTGCTCTTGTCCAGCAGTGAGGCTGAATAATGTAAATTGGTTTGGTGAAGGAAAAAAAAGGCAGATGAGGATTTTGCTTATTGTCTTTGTAGACTGCATGATCATCCCACTAAGTTCTTCGTTCACCCTTGGCTAAGACTCTTTCATTTCTCTGTGCTACCTGTTGTAAAACAAGTGTTACTACACTCCCTTTCTCACAATTTTGTTCATTAATTTTGTGGTCTTTCAAGTGGAAACATCTCTTATCTGCTTAGTTTATTAAAGCCAAATAAAATTGGATCATGACTTTACGACTGGAATAAATAAGAAAACATACCTTAAACTAACATTAAATATACAACTTTGAATTGACATTTTGGGACTTCAAAATAAAATGTGATTAATTCATACACGTATAATCAGATCAATAAAAATTCATTCACAGTTAGGACTGGCCCACATTAGGGGCTGTATACTGATATATGCCCTGGTCAGACCCTCTTGGGTTCCGAGTCATTAGGGACCCATCCTCAAGCAAATTCAGCCTTCTGCTGTGTTTCATATCCAATGAATGGCTGAAAACAAAATACAGTTCATAAAAAACTTTTCCTTCATAAAAGCTCACATAGCTTCTCTTTCCCTTTTTTCATTAAAAAAGTTTTTTTTTTTCTCTGACATCAGAGGGATACGGATAGTATTAACCCTGATCAAATGAATGTACTACATATTCATAGAGCAACTGCGTACCACTTAAAAGGAATGGCTTTGCACCTGGATTAGAAACTTGATTATCAAAACAGGGAGCATGAATACACTGAAGTGCAATGCTGAGGAAGTGACTGGACACATGCCTCTGAAATAGTGCATGCAGTGTCGTCTGTACCCAACCTGCTCCCCAGGCTTCCCTTGTCACTGTCAGAGAGAGGACTCAGGGCTGGATGGATGTTTGGACCAACTGTAGGTAACCGAATATTCCTAGACTCTCTCAGTGAAGTCAGTGAAGGACCACACTTATTTTCCTGGTTTACTTAGATGTTTATAATATACATTTGATAGTTAAGACAGGGGACAGCCGTCCTCAGTTCTAACAGTAAGAGTATAAATAAGAACTTCAGCTTTGCAGTGTGTCTGTGTCAGTCTTGATTCCCAGATTAGTCACTCGTTCCCCTCCTTTAAAGAAGTGTCAAAGATACTGTACCAGTGTACTGTTGCCGCTAGTGGTATCCACTAGAAGTAGAACTGGAGAGTACCAGAATTCCCTAACAAACAAAGACAAAGACACACAGGTGGCATTGTGGTACACCTGTATGTTACCATGCACTCACGGCTCTGGATAAAAATCCCTATGCCTAGCATGCAGCTGTGTCTCACTGTTGATGTCACCACCTTTTGTACTATTTTATGCTCATTACACTTGGTTTGAGATTACAAACAAGAGCAAGATTTGTTTATTTGTTAAGAGGTTTGTTTATCTTTGTTTTGCTCAAGGCAAAATAGCTTTGTTTCTTTGTTGGCTGAGTAAGTGTGACAGTTACTGAAAAAAAACATTTTAAGCATCCCTACTAAGCAATATTTTCTGTGAAGCTAGATTAGAATATGCTTGTACTACTCTAAGGTCTCAATGGGTTTTTAACAATCCTCTTTTTGTACTTGCTCTGCCAATCTGCAAAGGGTGATAGGGGGCATCTAACCATTAGAGAATAGTTTTTTGTTTTTCAGAAATGACATCCCTGTTAGGAAATATGGCCTAACTGTGATACAGCAGTGTAAATTCCCTGGGTGAGCCACATGGAACAGGCTGCATTTTTTTTTTCAGTGAATATGTTTAAAAAAAAAAGAGTTTCTTAGCTATGTTTCAAAAATATGTTTGTGTAGTAACAGCCATACATCTGGCAACAATGTCATTACTAAAACTGCACATTTAAAAACATACTTGGTAAGAATTTAAATCCCAAGAGTAAGTACAAGACTTATCTTACACATTTTTCATTATAGGCATATTCATCTTTTCCTTGAATGCAAAAAAATTAATATTTAATTGTAACAAGCCATTTTTGTTAGTTATTTTAAAAAACCTTGTTTATAATATCCATATATTTTAAAAGACATTCTTAAATGGGAAATGTCAGCTAATCAAATAGCTTTGGATATTTGGGGTAGATTAGCAATAAATATTCTTGAGAAGAATTTTGGATGTACAGCCTGAAGGAAGAACATAGTCTCTATTCTCTTTTTCAGGGCAAGTAGCTTGGTCCTTCCCAAAGAGACTGAAAAGTTCATGCTGTTTTTCTAATGCAGGTGTTACCAATCAACCCCTTCTGTTGATTTTAGGAATATGTGTGCACTACGTGCCCCCAGGGGATGGGATTTTGCTCTGCAGGGACACAAGTACAGGTTCACAGTGTGTTTGTATTAGTTCAGTACATATTAGCTGATCAGTTAAAACCATGAAAACTTATGATCTCACAACTATATCAACACTATAATATTTGTATCACTCTAGCTTGACTGATTAAGCACCTTAAAAGCAAAGAAGAGAGAATAAAGCAACTTCAGCATCACATATAAAGGGCATGAGGTATGTGGGCTTCTTCATAATAGAAACAATAGGCAAAAATACCTTTGTTATATCTCAGATATCTCAGATATCCAAGACACTCTTTTGCTGCTGGGATATGGAATATACAATGAAAACCTAGGTGTCATCTAATGCATCTTGAATATTGAGCTTCAAGGACAAGAAGACAATGATCTGTAAGTCTTCTCCAAATCCTCTTGATTCCTATATTTTGGCCTCTGACGATGGCTGTTGAGTGACATATTCTTAGGCTCAATAACATCACTTTTCTTTGGCAGAGCTCTATAGTATTTTCATATATTGATGATTATTAGTGAAAGAAGAGTTTGGGCTATCAGAGGTAATGCTCCAATTAATGCCTTAATTCTGAATTAGGCTTTTTTTTCTCTGTTCATTGCTGGGGTTTTTTTAATAGCATAATTTAAAAAATACAACAAACAAATATACAGTTTTCACTAAGTGTTACATAACTTTTATTCTGGAGCTTTTAGAGCACTTACAAAGTCTACATAATTGCTAGCTGGTATCAGTAAATTTAATATTGAAGCAATCTTCATGGAGATACTCTGGTTTAGTGATTACACCTTGGGAATATGGCCTCTTTACAGGAATATTATAACAACAAATACTATCTTTGGCAAACTATTTAAAACCTTACTTCCTCTTCAGTGTTATCTGAGAAAAAAAAATCCTTTTCACAATTTGCCTGTAACAGCAGGACATTTCAGTGAGATGGAAAGATTTTACTACATCCTGCAATTTGCATTATTTTTTAAAACAGCTGAAGTTGAAGACCCTGAATAAATTATTTTTCAGCAGCATTTTTTACCCATAGGTGTCTTCATAGCTAGTTTCCTTTAGAATTAGTTAAATCAGAAAAAAATTAACCATCTATATACACCAGTTGACCCTCCCAAGCATACAGAGATGTGAAATATAGTAACCATAGGGTTACCAAAGTCAAAGTCCTGTTTGAAAATAAAAAATATTCACATGAACCACTTGGTTGTCATTTACTTGATATGTATACAAATTATCTTGTTTACATATTTTACAACACAACGAGCACCAGTGCAACGGTGTGTTATACACGCTCCAAAGAACAAAAAAAGCTGTTCAAGATTTTACACTGATTTGAATTCACATTTGTTACCTGCAATACTGATCATATTTAGTGTTCATTTTTCAGTGTTATAGTAAAGTATATGTGGTTTCTATGGTTTTTTAAATATAAGCTTTTGGATATCAAAATGGAAAAGGAAAGTAAGTCAACCTTTTTAGACATAAAGCATCTCTATTCATTTGTTCCTATCACTAAAAATTCTTCATGCCACGGTATTGATTTTTTTTCTTAAAAAAATATTTCCAACAGTTCTATTTACAAAAATCCTATATTTTGTAACTAGTTTTAGTAACAATTTTGATGGTGTTTTTCAATAATATTTTCAAAAGAGAAAAAAATATTTCAAACCCATAAAAATGGAAACCATTTAAAACCTTCCCCACATCTGCAATATTATATAATTTTCAAAACATGATCTGTTAACTTCAGTAATCGTCATTTGTGTAATTTTTACCAGCCCACCAATATTAATTATGGATTAGGATTATATCCTACCTTTGACAGGCTGCAGAAAATATTACCTCAAAAGAAATTTTACTGTATTCTAACAAATGGTTGTTCATGGACTAGAAATTCAGAAAACTGCTCAGAGCCATAGTCAGAGTGAAGCTGTACTTTTTTATTAATTATTGAATGTCTAGTTCATTTTTTAAAAAGTCTTTTTAAAATGGAGGGTGTCATATATATGCCTTTCTAGTTTCAGTACTTTCCTGTCTTGGCCTATGATAGTTTAAAATGGCAGGAAAATTGCTGTCCCTTTTTGGGTCATGTTTCAGCTGAAATGGAAGTGGGGACAGAGAGGGTTGCTCAAGGAAGAAGATTTCAAAGCAGAACTTTTAATTAACATTTTAATGTCCTAATAAACTATCAAAAGAGTAAGTACTTTAAAAATCCGTTGATAAAAATGAAAATTCTTGTCACCTTAATCTGTCACAAAAGCTCACAAAAATAGGGTAACATTAAATTAAATATAGCTGGTAATCACCTCTCACCTTAAGCTAAATTAATTTGAGCATAATTGAGTTTATGATTAAAGGCTTTAGAAACCTTCATTTTTTTTCAATTAAAATTTAGAAGGTTCAGATGATCTGGTAGATATTATAACTTTCAAAGTAAATTGTATTTTTCTGTACCTTTTGTTGTGGATAATAAACGTTAAGCTATTTTAATCTCTTATTAAAATTGTAACAATCACACTTTTCAGACAGACTCCCAATGCCATAACATCAGCAAATATTTTCAAAGACTCTTAGTTGGGTGGGGCATGCTTAATCTGAATCCAGGAAATCTGGATAATTTGGAAGCTACAGGTTGAAGTTCTGCTTACTCTGCACAAAACAACATCCTTGATGAGTCCTGATCAGATCCTGCCTCAAAATCACCTCACATGATCACAGCAGTAGTTCATCAGTCCTGTGTCCTGTTCAAGACAACAGCTGGTACAAGACCTTGGGAAGGAGAAACCCTGTAACAAGCAGTAGTGAAACAAATTCTTCAGAAAAGAAGCAACTTCCTAATCTCATGCAGCTGGTAGCTGACATTTTCTGAAGATTGACTCTTCTTCTTCCCCCCCCCCCCTTTTTTTTCTCTCTACCTCATAAAAATGGAATGTTTCAATCATTTAAGCCAGCGTGCTGCTAACTACAGCTACATATCTTCCGGTTGCCTTAGAGAATGAAAGAAGTGACTATTTTTGGATGAAAAATGCCATGGAAACATACTTTGAGTTATACTAATGTTGGGTTGCAAAAATTATGTATTTAGCTAAAAAGAATATATTACCTTCACCCATACTAAATCTAATTTTTTTAATAACTTTGGGTATTTTCTCATTTTTTAATACAAAATGACTAACCAGGCAAGGGTTTATCTCATGTTCATGTTTTTGTGCAGCACGGTGGCTGCAGTGATACTCTGTATAAATTCTGCTTTCCACAGGAATCAGCTTTGGGATACTACCATAATGAAGGAGAAACTGAGGGGAAGACAAAATTAAGATACTTTGAATCATAGAATCATAGAATGGCTTGGGCTGGAAGGGACCATCCAAGGCCATCTAGTCCAACCCCCCTGCGGTGAGCAG
>JAVKLA010000027.1:9798196-9810933 GCA_034782735.1 Sagittarius serpentarius
TCACTGGGCACCACTGGAAGGAGCCTGGCTCTGACTTCTTTGCAGCTAAATATCTGCAGGTATTTATACACATTGATAAGATGCCCCCAGAGCCTTCTCTTCTCCAGGCTGAAGAGTCCCAGCTCTCTCAGCTTTTCCTCAGGCAAGAGGTGCTCCAGTCTCTTAATCCTCTTTCTCGCCCTTTCATGAGCAGGAAGTGCATCATGACATGTTTAAGAACATTTCAATGTCAGCAACATGAGATATAAAATAAAAAATAGTTGATACAGATGAAATAAATATAGTTTTTAAGAGCAAACTTATTTCAAAGGACAGTAAGATAAATGTAAGGTTTTTAAAATTTATTTTCCTTTGCAGATTAATATAATATTTTGGAATTTCTTTCTCCATTAAAAAATCCCAAGCTTTTAAATCCTCCACAAAATCAATTCTTCCTTCTCCTCCCAGATTTAGTATCTATATTATGAAGTCACTTGGAACATACAAAGAAGAATTAGGGCTACATAAGGCCATTCGCTACGCAAGGTCTAACTCTCCTAACTTTTTGTCAATCTTCTTTTTGTCCAGCCACTCAACTCCTTGTGCATAGTTTCTCCCTTGGAAAACAAGGATAATATTTCTGACTTTACACCATTCTTGAAATTTTTATGACAAACATGGATAGAATCTCATACAGAGCAGGATACATTATAATTGGCAAATGAAAGTGAAACACATTAGAAGGAGCCTTGAATCAGTTTTTAAGTATTATTTCAATATTTTCCCTGTCATCCTTATAAATGTCTGCATCTGTATTTCAGATGCATGATCCGATATACACCGCTGAGCAAAAAAGACTATTTGTACTGCAACTGTTAGAAAATGAAACTAACAAGAAATCTAAGAATGGTACTTTGAAAGTATGGTATTTGCCCTATAGCATAGCTTGTTATGAGGACTTTTATGGTAGAATTTTTAAGTAATAACACAGAAACATTCAAGCAATAATTAACTCTCCTTTTGATAATTCTATGACCTTAAAATGTTATTCTCAGCAGTTAAGTACATTTTGCTAACATGAACATCTGTTTGTAATGGGAAGTAATATTTGGTTTTGTTCTAGTTTTAGAACAGAAAATTAAAATCTTTACTTTGACTGCAATGTCAACCCTAAAGTCATCATTAATTTTTAAAATGGTTTTCAAGGTAAATAGTCAATGATTAACAGCTACAAATACAGAATAATATATCAAATGTTATTTCAGTGGCATTTGTTCTACTGAACAGGCAATTTCTTTCTTTTGGTGTAGCATTGTGCTTCATTTCTTTTTATTATTCAGTTTTGTAATTCACGTACCTGTCTATATTCAGACTACCATACATGGGGTTTTTTGGGGGGGGGAGGGATGACACAGGAAGGGGAGTTGCTTATTTGTTTGAGCACCATGCACCCAAATCAAGAATCAAGTAGCCCAAGGGTCCCTTCATGTGAATGGAAATCAGGAATGTTTTCCAAGAAGCAATTCAAAGCATGTAATAGTGGAGCTTTTTTCTATGGTTATTGGTGTTTCTACACTGGTAAGGAAGTTTGGGCAATAGTCTCCTACTGAGGAACCATAATTATGTTAATGTCATTCTTAAACAAGATAATATTGGCAAATTTTAATTATGGCAACCGTGGCTGTATTTACAGAATGAATTTACCCAGTCCTGAAATACAAATTCCCATATTTCAAGGCAACAATTAAAAAAACCCCAACTGTTTCTAGAAACTTTATTGCAGACATTTCAGTAAATAGTTTTGGGCCTGTTACAGCTGCTCTGGAGATGCAAGTCCCTTAAATGCTTGTTGATCTACTGTGTAAATTTTATTCTTGTACAGATAACTGCAAAGATAAATTGCAACAAAGCAAAAACCATTCATGTCAGACCCAATTATCTTTTATTCAAATGGTTAGCTTTTTTATAATTAAATAAATTCATATTTAAGGAAAAAAAATTCAGATTAGATTCTTCCCAGTGGTGAAATATAGATGACACAGAATGAATGCTTTCTCTTATTCATTGAATAAATTGTAAAATTTTTCAAAATAATTTGGGTTTTTTGTACAATACATTATTCAAAATAATTTCTGGGGGAAAAAAACAACAACGCATGCTTATAATCTCATTACTAGTTCAGATGTTAATAGCTCATTTGTTGCTGTACAAGGGAAATGACTATGCTGCCAGGAACACTCACCACCTGTGGGAGATACCTTTCTGTAACTCTTCCAACTTCAATTTGCAAGAGAGAGACATGTTCCTAAATCCCTTGTAGAATGTCTGTCGCCAGCAGGAGTTAAATGCAACAAATTTTGCCTAACTAATGTAGCCAGGTGGTTTCCTGACAAAATGCCAGTTCCATCCTGACAGCATCCAAAACTATATGTGCTACTTAAAGAAAAAATCTCAATTCAAAATCATCTGGGAAAACCACACCTCCCATTTCTTGGGACAGAATTCCAGTTAAAATTATGAAAGATCTCACAAAATCTCTCTTCACCAACTTCTTTTTAATTATCTGAAAAATAGAATACTAACATAAAATAACTCTTAAATCCCTATCATAAAATAATGTGACATTTTATACAGCTGTCAACTACTGTGGCTTCTGAGCATTAATAGCAAACTTTCTATCATAATTTCTGAAATCTGTCAGCCTCCTCGAATCTCTCCTTTTTGCAGCCCCGAAGCTACTCTTGCAGGGCTAGCTTTGTGTCAGAAATCATGAGAGCTGCATCACTAACCTGCCACTGGGTTCTTCCCTCTTATTTAATGCCTTGGGAAACTTAACACTTCTCAGGAATTCCCTTTTTGCAGGGGAGGGAGGGTAGATGAGAGAGGAGTGATTCAATTTGTATTCTGCTACTCTGCCTTTATGCTTCAGTGGCTGTATTTTTATCTACATCAAAGGGCTTTGCTTTGCTTTCTCACCTGGGTTCCCTCCTTTTTTGTGCTAAGGTGGGAGTGAAGAATTTGGCATGCTGAGAAGTGAACTCCAAAGGGAACAACATCTGTTCTTTTAAGTATTGGTAAACAGATTCCTATTAGAAACACTTGTACATTTTTTTTCTGCTACTTTTTAAGTACTCTGAGCAAAATTTAACTCTTTGTTATCACAAGCAGAATACACAGTCAAACAAGGAGATAAAGCATAAAAACCAAGTGTGGCTGTCTTTCACAAATATGAAGATTAATTAGGAGATCAGAGATGGGAGTTTGACTTGAATGATGCAAAGACTTTTTCAAATAGAAAGGCTTTTTACAGTGGTCCTCTGATAGCAGTCAGGGCCCAGATTTCTCCAGTCACCTCTGCGTACAATCAGTTCTTCAGTTGCATAACCTCCACCAACAATACTTTATCCCGAGGATTTCATAGGATTTATTCTACTTATGAATAGGAATGGCATATTCATGTTTTCTTCTGAGTTGCCTTTTTGTATTACAAAAAAATCTATTTTAAAAAAAATGGAACCCTTTTCCAGCTTTTTAGCCAGGTTAAAGGTTAATTGTAGTTGAAGGTCTGTCGGAGACTGGCTCATGAATTTCAGCTACGCAGACTAATATGTGATGGCCAACATGAACCTGTCAACCTGTCAAGAGTAGATCCTGTCAAATGATCAAAGTAGCAGACCTTGTGGAGAGGGGAAAAAGCAAAAAGGACTACGTGTTACAGCTGTACTGCAGTTTTTGACACAACCTTCAGATAACATTGTTGTATGCAGTCTTAGCAAATACAGCCAGGGGTTCCCAGATTCAGTTTCCTGTCAGTGATTTCTGCTTCACTGCATCCTACTTCCATGCCAGGCGAAAAGCAGATGATCCTCATGTTCTTTTTCACCTCCAAAACCTCCGAGTCACTTGTATGATTTCCCATTCTCAAGGCGTCAGCAACAACATCAGCGCTGTGATTTCTAGAGGCTTATGCAAAGGCAGAGGAAGGAGATCAAAAGGTGCCTTTTTATACCATATAGCCCCTTTCATTTTTATGTCAGTCAACCATGTAATGTAGCACCAAGGTACCTTGCAAGTATCCGAGAGAGAAAAATCTCCAAGTTCTGGTTTTCCTGGGAAATATTGTGCACAACGCTCCAAGAAGACGGGCAGCAGCAGCTCCTCCTCCCTTCCTCTCCCCTTGGGCTGCACGGAGACTTCAAGGAGGAGCCATGCATTTGGTGACACTCCTCCTTGCACGCAGCAGTGCAAAAGCAGCTTGGGGGCAAACACAGATACAGAAATATATCATTCAGTTTCATTTGCTGCCCAAGTGGACCTTTCCTCCAGGGAAACAGTGGAGGTGACCTGTGCTCTGGAAAAGTGGGCTGTAAGATGAATGCAAAACTGGTTTGTAAACAGTCTGTGGTCATCAGCAGGAGGATGCACTGAGAGGGACTGCACAGGAACTGTTCCTTGTCCAGCGCTGATGTGAACATACTTTTTAATTTGAAAACTGGGAGGGAATGTAAGTCTGGAATTCAAAATATTCTTGACAACTTTCAGAAACTTACTGAAATAAAAGGATGCAATCGGATGTGGACAGTTACGTAGCAGTACACATAAAACGTATACATAAAGGGTTGTGAAGAAATATAAGTGGGAATACTATGTATGAGATGTGAAAAAATCCTTCTTCTTTACTCAGCATGACTGAAGTCTAACTAAAGTACTACATAAATTGTCTAGAGAAGAATATGAAAGGGGACTGGAGGCCTAGAAAACACATCCTTTTAGAAAATACTCTGTTTATAATCCAGGAGAAAAAGAGAAGAAAAACAAATGAAAATATATATCATACTAGCCTTCAAATGTAAAAGATCACCAAAAAGAAAAAACAGTTATTCCTAGTTCCTGTGGCTAGAACAAAAAGTAGTCTTAAAAGCATTAGAATAGATTATCTAAGGTTAAGGAATCCCCATGCCTAGAAGTTTTTAAATAAAAGATAAAACAAAATTCAGTGAATTACTGTTTAGATATGGATGGTTGTTCTCATGCTGCTCTGGCTTTCTCTGTGTTGACTTTGGTAGCCCTGCTTCTGCTCAGAATTAAACTATAAAATCCGTGAATTAAACTTAGACCCACAAGGTATTCTACATGACTCTCCTCCCTTCTAAGCAGTCCTTTCATGTTTGTATGATGCCCAGTTCATCATGAACACCATGTGGATTTTATTATTAAAAATTAATTTCTACTGCCTCAGGACATCTGCACCCGTAATGCCACCCACCACTGAAGGCATGAATGAGGGATACCACCAGGAGAAGGAGGGCCATCTCAGAGTCACCTGTGACCTGTGCATGGGACATCCTGTGGGAGGACTAGATCCAGGAGTTCTCTATACCATGCCATCGTTGACGAATGGAGACAATGGAGACATCTCAACCCAGCTGCAACCTATGTATTCATCAGAGATGCTATTTCTATGCTGGTAGCTTGCCTTCTAATGAAGCAACGTGACCAGACTGATAGATATGAATCCCATTCTGTCATTCTGGAAGCTCCGGTTGATTATCAGCAGCTATAAAGAGCACTGTAACACGTGACATCCATACGTTTAGACACTTTGGATTCTTATATTGTCCATGTACCAGTTGTAAGTACATGCTCTGATGTCCACCTGTAAAACTGGGTGATTATATACCCTCTGACGTAACAATGACATATCCTGACCTGAAAAAACATGGCTGAAAAGCTGGCTTTTAACTGGTATTGAGCTCCAACAGTGCAGCTGTGATGAGCTTCAGCCAAGTAACTATAAAGCAACACCCCAGCACTCCCAACAGGGTACATCCAGTTCTAGGGTACTGTAGCTGTTCAGTCAACGGGCGAGCCTCAGGCACAGCCCCAGCAGGATGAAGAGATACAGCCCAGATTCCTACAAGCTTTAAGTATGTGTCCCAGCTCCTGGAAGGGAAGCTCAATTTCCAGAGCAGTATGCCAGGCAGCCCTGCATTAAATTAGAAGTACTGTGGCCTGTTACTGTACACCTGAGTACCTTACAAAAACTCCTCTATCACTCCCCTAGTAAACAAGCCAGTTTCCCCCACATACATCAATGTTGTCCTACTGTCATCTAAACCCTCTTTACGGGTATGTGGTAATGTATGCACAAACATCTGGGGCTTTCTGTGTCCCCTGAAACTACAGAAAATCTCTGAAATTACTTCTTTTTTTTTCATACAGCATCAGGTAAGAAAGCAAAGATGGTGCTTGGAGCTCCTCAGTTCACAAGGGGTAATTAGAGAGGGTGCCTATAATAGGAACCAAGTCCAGCTTTGAGACTGTGGGCAATTGAAAAGCATAAGCACCTCCCAGCCAGCTCAAACAATTGAATTTGAACAATATCACAAAGAACGAAGCATGTTGACTGACACAAAAACAGGGATGCCAACTCAGTAATGTTATTAACTTTAACCTTCCCAAGGAGGGAAGGAGGGAAGAGACAGAGAAAAAGACCAAATTAAAAAAAAAAAGGAAAAATATAAGGGGCAGTATCTTAGGAAAAAAGCTTTAGGAACTTCTAATTGAGACATATGTTTGTCATGTGTTTATAGGTGTCATCAAAATCTATAAAAAGTCACAAGTCAGCCCATCCCATTTAAGATTCCTTCAATTAAAATGTGAGTTTGAGCAATGTCTTCATTCTGTAAAACCTGTATTTATGAGAACAACTACAGATTTTATTGAATCAACCATCTATATTATAAATATTGGGCATAAAATAGATGATTACCGTATAACTTGGAGACAAATTTGAATTAAATATTGATCTATTCAAACTCTTAACAGCCAGAAAACAGTCTAATTGTCATGGATCTTGAAGACTCTAATGGTTTAGATGAACTCTATAACACACAGAAAGGCAGATTATACAACATTAAAAAAATAGAACACAGGGTTCCAGGGTTATTTGTTGAAAGTTGTAAAAAATACAGTGACAGCTGTAAGAAGTTAAAATCTAATATGTAATAGCTAAGTCTGAACAGCAAACTGTTCAGTGCAGTGATTAGCACTTGGATGAACGAAGCCAATTTCTAACCCTTCTGGTAGATATGAAGTGCATCAAGTGAACAAGATTACACAGGGAGAAGATGACAGCATTAATGTTGACGTTTTTTAATTGATAGCGCTGTCTGTGGTGGCTGGTTGGTGGGCAGTTTTGCTCAGAGCCTTGAGAACAAACAAATTAACCATAAGGTTTCTGCCTAGCCAATGCTATGACAGAAAAACATATATCAAAACATAGGTCTCTCCTCTGCCTTCCAAGGTATACTGCAGATACCCAGAAAATTAAATAACTTTTATAAGTTACAGGAACAGCCAAGTGTCTTCATGCTACACTCTTCCTCTGCCTGGATTAGTTCATTTTCTACACACTATAACAGAAGATTTGCTTGTTCTCTGCTGTAGTAAGCCGAAAGGGACATAATTTGGCCTGCATTAAACTGCCAGCTTTCGTATATTATCAGGAGCAAGCAGACCTGATGTAAATATAACAAATTCAAACCACAGTGAAGCTGAGGTGAGATAAAATGAGTCTGCATTGCTGAATAGTGTCTGGATATAACCAGTTGGTAAATCTTTTACTTTCTTAGTGCTGTGATGGTAAAGCAGGTAAATGAGTATTCCAATAAACTGCATTCACAACCCACTTTTTCTTTTCCCACAGCACTTTCATCCATAAATACACTGACTTGGGAACAGCTTTTACTGCTGGTTTCTGACTAACACTTTGACTTTGACTTTGACTAAGGGCTGGACTGAGAACAAACTTCACTCACATTATCCTTCCAGCTTAACACCTGACCACTGAGAGCTGCCAACTAAACCAAGTTTTCCAATAAGGTGATTATCCATCAGTCAGTTGCTTCATTTAGACTTCATTTCCATAGACTGCTTGTAAGAACATCAGATGAAAGTGTGTGAAAGGTAGTGTGTGAAGTTAAAATGTCGTCCAATACTTCGGCCCTAGCCAGAAGGACTGACAACATGTCACAAGAAATATGTTAGCTGAACTCTATCGGTAGTTGAAAAATCTGTTTTTGTCCCCTAGGTGCTTATAGATCAACTATTAAAACATTTTCTTCAGGAAATCTGCTTTCTGAAATGTTGAGATTAGCCCAATTAATACATAGCTCTAAGAGCACCTTTGGTTTTCCAGACAGAAGTATGGACATATAAACCTTTATATCTTTCATGTTCTCCACAATGTCTTGGATATTGCGGTTAATTATTCCACATGATTTTTTGGCTTAAATCCTTGAAGAGCTCTGGGATACATTTTACTGGGTCCCTGTTCAACAGAACACCATCAAATTTGTCTGCTTATTATCTTTAATCAATTCATTCCCTAATCTGGTCTATGTGCACATGTTGTTACTGTAAAGTGTATTAAGCTTTCCGTCATGAAAAGATGAACCTAAACTCTTTTCTATAGGTTCATGCTTTTCACATTTAATACATTAATTACATTAATGTTAAAGCAGTCTTTGGCAGAACCTGAAATGCTCAGAGTTTTTATATCAATTAATATGGGTTTTTTACACAGAAACTGTTCAATGTCAAAGTTGTGTTGAACGATATTTTGTCATTTGTGCATGATGTGTCACAAATTCCCCCAAAATATAAACATGAGCAAGAGTTGCCATGGTTAGTGATTAAAATTTTAAGGGAAGCCAATGAAAGCAGCAGCAGAAAGGATCATCTTATGCAGTCATTTTTCAAAATTAAGCAACTAAGCATAAAACACACAGAACCAAATTATTTCTCATTGGTTCATTAGTCCAATCACATTTTGCTGAACTGCATGATCTTCAGTAAGTATAAACTAAATGTGGCAGGCTGTGAACAAACTGTTTTGCACTTGAATAGTATATTTTTTATTATTTTTAAATAACTATAAAATCACAATTTACCTATTGAGGGTCATCAGAGAGAGGTTTCTGTTCTGAGTTACAGGTTTTGCAGATTTTAAAGCCCTTCAAAGCCTTTTCTTAAAATCTTCTAAAATTGGTTATTAATTATTCAAAAGCCTGTAAAAACAGAAAAAAATATATTTCATCTGAAATAAAACAAGATTACTAATACAGACGATCTATTAATACATGTTAGAGCCCTGTGCAATAATAATAACAATTCTATGTATCTTGCCAATTAGCATAATTTATGCTTTTAAAACCACTGAAAACTTTAAAAACAGGTTTTAACTAAGTGGGGATTTTTATATTTTTTCCACCTAATGAAACTTCTTTTCTAACCATTGCACTCAAATAATCACAACATGATTCACGTCAGCCAGTAAAATTGATTCTGGGAGGAATAAGTTGGATTTGAGTGATAAACATTTCATTTTAAAATCATTAACCTGCTACTGAAAACATTGTGCACTTCCTGTCTGGCAAATGAAAGTAATATTTCTGTAGTAGGGGCATATTATTTTTTTCTAAGTTTAAAATGCTGTCCAGAATTGATACCACTGAAGCTGAGGTCAATATTTACTTGGATCAGATTTTCATCCAAGGCATTTGCATAAATGTAAGAACCCCCCTGCAGATTGTCTTCATCACCCTTCATTCTTGAATTATCAAATAGAAATTGGCATTTTTAATTTAGGTTCCCTACTTGGTCACAAATTGACAAATCTGCGGGAATGTAAAACAGCCAAGGTAAGTCATCATCACTGTATTTGTGAAAAGAACAAATTCAGTAGTCTTTTTTGCTCCTGCAAAACCAGCACTACAGCCCAACAAAACTGTTTTTCTAAGAATTGTGTCATAAAAACCTTGAACATGGAATTTTCATTTCTGTCATGGCTGTTTTTATATTGCTATATAATTTCAGAGGGAGAATCGAGGTGTTCACTGAGGGGTAGATGATTCTTTAGTCCTCAGAGCTGGGTAAAATCTATTGAGTTCTCAAAATAAGTAGGGAACACATTTATGTAATTGTAAGAATGTTCATGAAAGCATCTTTGGTAGAGGAAAAGACTGCAAAGTGAACAAAAAAATTATAGTCCCTCTCCTTTTATTTCCTCTTCTGGATTTTGTAGTTACAGATACATTCACAGGTTCCTTCCATCTCCTAGGATAAACTTGAGCATCCTTTTCCCCAATTTTTTGGTATGCATTTATGCAAGTATATTAAGTGTCTTAAGCATATTTTGATGTTAGGTTTGGCTTTGAATGTTGGATTTCAGGGGTTTTTGGGTTTTGGTTGTGTCCTGGTTTCAGCCGGGACAGAGTTAATTGTCTTCCTAGTAGCTGGTACAGCACTGTGTTTTGGGCTCAGTATGAGAAGAATGTTGATAACACCCTGATGTTTCCGGCTGTTGCTCAGTCGTGTTTAGACTCAGTCAAGGACTTTTCAGCTTCTCCTGCCCAGCCAGCAAGAAGGCTGGAGGGGCACAGGCAAGGTGGAAGGGGACACAGCTGGAACAGCTGACCCAAACTGGCCAACGGGGTATTCCATACCATGGGACGTCATGCCCAGCTAGGGGGGTGGGGAGGAGCACGGCTCAGGCGTGGGTCAGCGAGTGCTGAGCAATTGCATTGTGCATCACTTGTTTTGTGTATTCCAATTCTTTTATTATTATCACTTTATTGTTGTTATTAGTGTCATTGCTAGTTTCTTCCTTTCCATTTTGTTCAACTGTTCTTATCTCAACCCACAAGCTTTACCTTTTTCTGATTCTCTCCCCCATCCCACTGGGTGGGGGGGGAAGTGAGTGAGCGGCTGCGTGGTGCTGAGTTGCTGGCTGGGGTTAAACCACAACAGGTTGTTTGAGGTTTTTTTGCTGTACTGGGAAAACATTCAAAGGACAGGTTAGCTTTATTCTTTTTAAACAAATGAGGTAACGAATGCTGCTATTTTCTGACACTTGATATCCTCAGCTTTCAGTATTGAAAGATCAGATTTCTGTTATTGAAATAAAGTATACTATTTACACCTACTTGGAAATGTTTGTCTCCTTAATAGAAGCACGACTTTGAAAGAGACACTTGGCCTTAACTTTTAACAAGACTTTTCCATGTCTTAATTTGGAACTAATAAGTTGTTCATCAGCCTACTGTTATATAAAGAGAAAAAAAAATGGCAGTAGCAGTGATTATCCTTCATGTCAATGAAATGGTTTGAAACTAAGTGGGCAAAGGAACAGAGCAGAGATCTCCTCTCCTGCAATCTCCCAAGAAGCAAAACATCAGATTTACTTCCGTGAAGACAGACCACCTCACTATAAAGATAAAACTATCATTTCATTTCAACTAAAAAAAAAAGAAAATGTAAAAAGAAGTTATAAAAAAGGATCTAATTAGTTTCTTATGTAGATATTACGCAGTTTAACACTTCCACAGTTCTAGTTTCATCCCTCTACCTGATCACTTCACAGACACAACACAGGGGAGGGGATGGCTTCCTTTTCTTCTTGAAGAAATAGTTATTCCAGAAAAGACTTTGAAACAAGTGTGCTTTTGTGCATCTGCATATGTGTGCACACACATCCATTATGCACACAATTTTTTTTTCTCTGCTCCCCCGCCTTGTACACATACTTTTTTCAGTTACAGAAAGCTGCACTAGACAGGTTCCAGTATTTGATCACTTCTAGAGCATGTTAATATCAGAAGACATTTCTTACTACGCTAGGTGCTGTAACTGCACAAAAAACAGGTAGTGGTGTATGTTTTTTATAAACTGTTCTCTCCTTTTCAAGGCACTACTGTATTCATTAACCTCTTGTGCTGACCGTCAAGTTATGCCATCATCTTTCACATATCTGAAATCCAGTAGCTGGATTATCTGGTTATACTTCCTGACGGATGCCAAGTCAGCATTCATCTTGTAAGGTGATAAACTGGGACTCCAAAACTAACATGAATCTCAAAATAGCGGCCATTTTTGCAAGTGCACAGCCTAGGGATCATGTCTTGCCAACCCTAAATTTGCTCCCTGCAGATGCAGTTCAGGTGCCTCTGCGCAGCCTTCCTGACCCTGATCCCATATGAAGCCCTGCCAATACACACACGGCCTCATGCTCCAGGCCTGACGACATTTATTTGGCTGCATGCACCACTATGCTGCCTGGTAGACCCAGCCTACATGCTGAATCCTCTGCATCCTCTAGCTGCTGATACCAAACAGCTGTACAGAAGCCAGCAAACACGTACCCAGGCACTGAGACAAAACAAAAGGGCTCGAGTGGATCCCACTTTATGTGCTGGGAAGATAGTAAAGCTCACCTAGCTTTGGGTGTTTCCAATACTGATCTTTGCATTCAGAAATGGGAAACAGACTTCAGATCATTACCCCTGTCATTCTATAACAGCAGGATATAATCAAGAGACAGAGACAGACACATGCTAAAGGGAGTCTAGATGTTCCCACTGGTGAGCTAGGCAAGATGCATCCCAGCCTGCATGTTTCTGCACAGTGCTTTCATATACCTCCTAATGAAAGCTCAGAGCCCTTGCTTTGCACCCATTTCACCTTCACAGGATCTTACCCTAAAGCAGCAACCCCCAAATTATTGGCTTATTAATTAATTAATAAATGGACTGTCGTGGTTTAACCGCAGCCAGCAACTCAGCACCACGCAGCCGCTCACTCACTCCCCCCCACCCAGTGGGATGGGGGAGAGAATCGGAGAAATAAAGTAAAGCTCGTGGGTTGAGATAAAAACAGTTTAATAGAACAGAAAGGAAGAAACTAACAATGACACTAAT
>JAVKLA010000027.1:9811033-9824455 GCA_034782735.1 Sagittarius serpentarius
ATACTAAGCCCAAAACACAGCACTGTACCAGCTACTAGGAAGACAATTAACTCTATCCCAGCTGAAACCAGGACAGTAATAAACACTCTAAAGATTGGATCTGCTGGTAAAATAATTTGATTTCTCATTCCAGGCTCAGAATATGATTTGGGATTAAGACACTGTCAGTACATATTGGCACCAACAGGCACCAATACGTACTGATATCTGTTGATACCAACAGGTGTTGATACCTATTGGAAGGCATCAACACCTATCAGCAGCTATGAGTGCCAATACTGACAGCCATTAACGCCTGTCTGCAGGCAATGATATTTGTCAATGCCTGTGGCTCCATCTCAGACAGCAGGTATTTTTGACCCATGTAGTCCTGGGCTGTGTTTAGATTAAAAGTTTTAACTCAGGTCTCAAAAAATAATAGTATTCATCTCTTATTAAGTGTTAATAACTCAACTCTTATTACTGAATGCAGCTGCTTAATCTAATGAACAGTCTTGCTTAAAAATAAAAATATTAAAGCAATGAATTTTATAATAAGAATCACAGTTTCTATAACAAGGATCTCAGTTACATTCGAAGATATTTGAAGGCACGAGACATGTGAAGGGCATCACTGTTTAACATGGCTCAGCCACCTCTACAGAGTGGGTAATCAAAAAAAACCCAAACAATAAGAATGAGCTATTGTACATGACCTGTTCATGTAGAGTGTATCCTTCAGGGAAGAAAGGAACTGTACTAACATACTACAAAACAATAACTGAAAATACAAAAGAAACATAGTCAAGAATAAACTGTGGCAACTCTTGTTGTTCCTCCTCTCTACAAACTAACCGTTAAGGAAAAAAACCCCAATATGCAGTCTCAGGATAATTCCTTTTTCACAGTTCTTTGATCATATCTTCCACATGATTTTTTTTTATTTTTTTTTTTTTTAAGAAACAGTGCCTAGTGATATCGGTAAAGAAAAACAGTTTTCTGAGGCAGCCTTCTTTCCTTCAGCAGTGCATTGTGTGCTGATCGTTTCAGAGCATTCGCGTCCTCTTTTCATTTCAGAGTGAAGGAAGTAACTTATTCCATTGTACACGTCTCTCTCCCGCCCTCCTCACTCCCTCTTTTGCCCTTTATTTTATCGAGTTGTGCTCTGTATATTTCTATTCAACAGCCGTAACAAAACCCCAATTGTCTCCTTTAATGCATTTGCCTGTTGTGGGAGCCGGACTTTGCAAACCAGCTCCCTGTGAGCCAGCTGCCGCACAAGAAATCAAGCAGGAGGAGGTCAGCCTTGAAACCACGGAATGACCCCGAGTGAAACCGCCGCTCACAGCTCTGCAGCTTTGCAGTGCTGCAGAAGCACAGTGGGTCTGCTCTAAATCTGGCAGTAAAGTGTACTAGAAGGTCAGCGCACTCTTGCTATGCATTCATTCTCTGAGTTTTCCTTCTAAAGAAACTGCTTGTATTATTCCTCAAAACAACTGACGCCCCTGTGCTCCTGTTGATGGGCAGCAGGCAAGACACTGTTTAAGCAGCAAAGAGGCCTCTCACATGCAGTATATCCCTATATACATATAAAGTAATTATATGTATATATGTAGCCCATAGAGAAAGAATAACAGTCTACTCTATCAGGCTCTTGAATCTTGTGAGCTCATTCACCTTAGCTTCAAACTGACTGCAGGCCAAATTAAAGCTTTGTTACAGCAGAACAGCAACCATGCGTACTGTATCTGAATATCCTCAAGTGAGAACAGAGCAATGTGAACTCTATTTTTAACAAAGGCTAGCTGAAAGAAGCTTGTTTCCCCCGCAGTAATCATTTGTACCCACTGACAGTGGCATTCAGAAAAATCAACAATTAGAAGGATCAGGCAATCTGTGAAAAAGACAACAATACAATTTTGGATCATGGTTTTGTAATTGTAACGCACAAGAATATCTAAGCTGATTTCTCATTAAGCACAATTAAAACAGAACCTAAAATTATGTTAGAATATTCAGTTCCAACTGACAATTTTTATGTTTATCTAGGTTATGTTTCAGCAAACATTACAAAGAGAAAATTACAGGCACCTTCCTTATCAATAGTAACAGAAGACTTAGCCGGAAAAAAAGAACATGTACAACATTGAAAACACATTCCTCAATCAAGGCAAATCAGAGATATGTTGAAAAAACAACACAGTAATGTTTTTCTTTTGATTGCAAAGTTTTAATGATTCAAGCAGAATGAATGAGAAAGTAAAGTTATTTTGCAAATACTCTAAACAGTAATTCCTCATTCTCTTTGATGACCATGTTGCCACATTTATCCTAACTCTTCAAACTTCAGCAAAGGAATTGTAACTACAGGGGTACACAGACATGTAGAAATGTAAAATATTATTAGTGAACACCTGAAAAAAATACTCAAATTATAAAATGCTATGAAGTCCACAGTTACACCAAAACTCTAAAAATCCTCTGGGGGCACTGTGAAAAACCTCAAGAGAATTCTTTCTTATGTTTTAATCCAGCAGCAACAAAGCATTAGAAATGCTTGTGACAAAACAGGTTGCTGCATTTTGACACCAGCACTGTCCAATTAGTTCAGTGATTTATTTTTTTTTACTGAGCACATGTAAACAAGCTATGTAACACATTAGTCTTTGCCTGCAGCCTATATACAATTCTTATGCTATGCATATGTTTAGCCTTAAGCATGTGCTAAGTTGTGCTTTGGATTGATGGCTGTTTAAATAAAATATCGGCTTTATACCTAAATTTACTGACTATTGAAACTCATTAAATATGTCCACCTTTAAACTGTCCTTCCTACCCTGTTCCACTCTGCAGATCATTATTTCTCTTCGTTATGAAAACGTAGGTTAGAGTGGATAGAAGGGAAACGGCAGGAGGGCAGGAATGAGAAAAAGAGAGCAGCCCAATGCTGTGAAGTGCTGAATGCCTCCTATGATCTTCTGCATGTTCATGGAAGGACACAGTGGCACTTTGGTATTGACGTACAAGTCCTGACAGGCTGAAATTGGAACAAAAGAGGGAAACTGGAAGCATTAACGCATCTTGGGCTTGGTCTGAGCTCTGGACTCTAAACCATGGGCCCGTATTTCCCAAAAGAACAGAAACACTAGGAATCTTAGCTCTTCTGAACTCTCAGTTTTAGAGCATCTTCTTGCCATGAAATTACAGAAATTAGAAAATGGCCAGAGATAAAAAGGGAACTGAAAGAGATATGGGAATATGATTACTCATCTTGTGTGCATACTTCTCTTTTAAAAACTTTGCTATGACACTCCGTAAGATGGTATCCAGTGTTTTTCCTGTATTTATAGTACTGACGTTTAAAGAAATCAACTGCATTTTGTGTTCCTACCTAACAGTAAAACTAACATCAGAATTAAGAACAAACACTTACATGTTGACAGCTTATGCAAAGCTATCAACCATTTCAGAACAAAACCATTTAACAACGGTTCCACTCTCACTTACTCTCCGTTCAGGGGCCCAGTTTTTGGGAAGGGGAAGTTGTTTATTTGTTTCTTTCCCGGAAGCTGATGACATCAGTTGCCTCTAAAAATGATCGGAGGCTCCATTAATCTTATAATCTTTCAAAAAATATCCAATCACCTTCTTTCAGGCACACAGTGGGAACTCAAATGCCACATGGTTTAACACTCAAATGAAATTCTCCACAGATGACAAAAGAGCTGAAAGACTGAGCATATTTCATTCCTGGGATCAGTGAAAATGCTAACAAAAACAGGCACACCTGAAATTGCACTGCTCTCGGTGAACTAAAAAAGAGAAGCTGGAAACTGTCTCTGTTAATTACAGTCTAAAGAATCTGGAGTTAATCCAGGTGATTAACTACATGCTTAGTGTACCGTAGGCCTGAGCATTTCCATGAAGAAACGTCCTGCTTTGCCATACCCCGGCGGGTGAATGCATTCACCCGCCGGTGCCGGCGAGCGCAGCTCCCTGTCACTTCTGGGGAGCAGTTGAGCCCTCTTCCCTTGCCAAACAGGCCAGACTGTAGGAAGAGATTTTGTAACTAATTTCCCTTCTCCTGCTACAAGCCAGATGGGTCCCAGACCAAATTAACAGGTCTCTAGCATGTACATTCACATATAGTCAAGGCTAGCTAAGCATTTCCCAAACTCCGTCAGCTGGTGGCAAAGGCAGGCTAGGATTCAGAGAAGTCTGGGTTGCTCTTCTAGTAAAGAAATCTCATGCCTACGAACTTCTCACTTTACTGTGCCCCTGGCTAAGTTTTGTTTTGGTTTTTCAAGATTCAGAAAATAAAGGTATCGTTTGCCTCCAGTTTTGTTCCTCAGTCTAATGTGCTGTTAAGAAGAGATGCTTCAATGTTTTTTTCCACTGCAAATAAAGCAAGTGAGTATTTGGCTTGCTTCTTCAATCAGAGCTCCAATAATTGAAAGGAAAGGGACTGAAAAATACAAGAGAGAGCTCTTAGAAGAGGACGAATGTCCTGTCATGACCCCAGCCTCATTGTTTTGTAAACAAGCTAGTCACATTCCAGTCCTATAGGCTGAATTGCACAATAAACCCGAGATGGTTTTACTCAATATCAGTACAACTACTTATAGAGTTAATTGTTACTAAATGTGAGAATATTCATCAAGAAAAGTTGTGTTTTGCAAGTGTAATGCTTAACGTTTGACCCCTACTAGTCAATTCTATCTATGGAAAATTAACAATTTTGATGTTATGACACTGATGTGATGAAAACTGTCTGTAATAAGAAGTGCTTTGGTATATGTAAACATCATGCTGTAAAAAGAACTTTGGCACAAAGACCAAACAAGGGAAGGAGAACAGTTAACCTCAATGACTATAATCCAAACAAGTAATGAATCAAATCTGTTAGAAACCAGACTTTCTCCAGCTGCAGGCAGAGAGACATGGAAAAAGCAAAGTGTTTCCAAACCAATGCAAAAGTTCAAAGGAGATTCAGAAAAGGAAAAATGGCTTAGGCTTCCAGAACTATACAAGAAGCTTTGTAATGAAAAAAGATTAAAGGTGTGCTTGTTCTACCAGCTGAGCAATCAGCTGTACTCAGAAAAGGAAATCTAAACGAAAGAGAAGACCACAACTTTATGTACTCCTGTCAATAATTTTACATAAGTCATACCAATACAAAATTCACAGGTTATAGAAGAAATAGATTATTACTTAGAATTTTTTTTACTTTTTTCTTTTTTTTATCTTTTGACATGGAATAAAATCACTAGAAAAAGTTAATAATGTTATTAGAGCTTTAACGCAAAAGTATTTTCTGCTCAGTGTTGATTTTCATGGCAAACTTTTATTGCGTTGTTTTAAAAGATAAAGTAAGCTTTCCTCCATAACACCATGCTTAGATTCAGTCTACTACAACTGCTTTGGAAAGTCTGGTAGTTCAAGTTATTTCCGTTTCCTTTAAGTAAAGTGAGATTATGGAGACCATAAACATCTAAGTAAACAGTGTTTTATATGCAGTGGAAAAGAAAGGAAGAATTGGAAGATTGTTTAAATTGCGTTCTCAAAGGGGTGATCCTTCTCTCATAACATTTATGGGTCTTGTTAACAGCTGCAGTTTGCAAATGTAAGAATACAGAGCACAGGGTGAAAAGTTGTGGTTAAAAGGGTCTATATGAAGTGGTACCATTTTCAAAATCCAGGGAGAAGAGAGATCATCTGAGACATAGTACCCCAACAAGAGACTGTGACTCTAAAAAGGTCCCAGCCTGTTTCATTATACGCCCAAATGAAATTCAGATTACTCTAAAACATCTGCCACTATTTGGGCATAATTTAAAATTACTAATCTACAATGAGTGGTCACAACCAGCTCCCCCCAGCAGCTCTCAGAGCACAGGTACCCTTTTACTTCTGTGTCTCTGCATAGACCTTCTCTCCTTTAGAGACAAACTAGTTAGGAGAGAAAAACAGCTGTTCTTTTGCTTGTATAATTACTACTGTTTTGCAGTAGGATGGCAAGAACATGTAAACCAAACCAACCAACAGCTTGTACCTTTTCCATGGATTTGCTGAACAGTGGATATGTGGCAATAGGGAAATTACTTTTGTGGACTTCCACATTCATAAATTCTTTTTAAATGTGTCAGACAGCAAATTTGCTATTACCTCAGACACAGCTATGATATGTTTTCTATTGCTACTTAGAAAATAATTACATATGCTAAATCCCTATGTTTGCATATTCTCCTTTTGGCTTCCATTCAGACATATGGAAAAGATTTACAGTTCAAAACTACAGGTTATCTTATACCGTGCCAACAGAAACACTTCTGTTAGGAAGACAACTGCAATCACTTTGATGAGATTGCAGAATAATACACTCATTTTCTGGAGTCAAAAAAAAAGTCAAAGTCACAAAATAGCCACCAACTGAAAAGCCATTCCTATTTTGCTTCACTCACTATTCCTCAGGCAGCAAAATTCCATTATAATAATGTACTTAATTTGTGCATTTTATCACTTCTGCTCATGTATTTGGGAGTTCATTTGGAAGTGAATTTGGATCAACTTTCAGCTTTTTGTAAAAGTACTGAAAAAACGGAGTATTGGACAAGTTCCAAGCAAGGTCAAGGGATGTTGTGTTCCTAAACTGCCTCTATAATTTTGGTATCAACCGGATTGCTGGCAGGGATGCTTAGCCTCTTATCATGTCAAGAGATCAGAACAGGAAAAAAAAAAATCTCATTTTCATATCTTTACCTGTGAATCTTTCCTGAAATTCATAAGTCTCTTCTTGAAAGAAATATTTAAAAGGAATGAAAGTGCTAGACAAAAAAGACTGTCTGACAATAAGTGACAATTTGTTTGTAGAAATCATGCAAATTGTTTATATGGTACTTGACAGTTATGAACAAAGGAGGTCTCTGCTCCAAAGTGCTGAAGGTCTAAAGCTCATTGGAAACAGCGAAAAAATTTGTCACTGAACTGGTAGACAATGGAACAACTCCTACCATCAAAACTAGACTGTAAAATATAGAAAATTGTGTGATATATTGAAAGTAGTAAATTTTACAAAACAGCCTGCATCTTACTAGCTACAAATATTGTCCTCTCATGTTTTAATCCTTATAACAAAAATAAGATGATAAGATGAACTACGAAGTAACACATTAGAGAAGGAGATAAGCACAGCCAATGAGCAGATTGGTTTAAAATGATACAGCACTTGACAGTAGATTAAAAAAAAAAAAAACAACCAAAATATATTGGTTTTTTATAAGCCTCAAGTAAAAACAAAAAAAAAAGGATGCATTTCTGGCAGGATACAGAGACTTGAAATGAGCACTTACTAAACAGTTCTGAGCAATGAAAGGTAACATAAAAGCATGTACATGTCAAGGTGCCAAAAGGCATGCATTGCTCCTGAAGATGAGAACAAAACTAGCAGTGACACAACAGCAAATCTGATGCCAAAAAGCATATCGAACATATCAAATATTGTTACAAAAGCTGTAAACTGCATGACTCAGAGCAGTGATGGGACACAGAGCAGGGCGGCTTGGCCGGCCAGCCAGCCAGCCAGGCTATGCAAAGCAGCAAAACACAGCAGGGACAACTGCTAGAAGTTAGGAACCGACAGTGTTTTAGCGTGGTCCTCAGGACAGCTTAGTTCCAGCCTACAGGTGAAGGAAAGAGATAAGCAAACCCACCAGCCATCAGTCTCCCACTTGTCCAGAAGGAACAAGTGTTGACACAGTGAGATACTTCAGGGCATCGATAAATGGCAGTTACCACAGGAGTATAAATATTTTGAAAACTATGTATTAAATATTAATCTCTTATAGCTAATTGTTATAATACACATAATGGAATGCTATTGCAGCTGATGCTTAGGGAGTAAAATGACATGCTTTTGATACTGTTATGTCAATCTGGCTCACATCTTCTAGCAGTCATAGAATCATAGAATTGCCTAGATTAGAAAAGACCTATAAGATCATCTAGTCCAATCATTAAGTTCAGAGAAGACATGCCCGGTTCTGGAAATCATTTGCTCTCTAGGTCTGTAAGAGCCTCTCTTTCCACGAGTATTTGTGCAAGCACAGATAGCAGAGGTGGAAGACTGAAGACTGTGGGACCCAGGCATTTTAAACAGAGATAATTAGTATGCCTGGTTTTCTATTAATGTGTTCCAATTATTATCGCAGGTGCTTATAGGTGTTTACATAGTCAGTGTAGTTTCTGAGTATGTCGAGATAATGTTGGATTCACAGAAAAATGCATAGCGTCTAAAATTCACTACTATTATTGATAACAATTCACGATCCTTCCTTATAGGATCCTTGTTCAAGAGGTCCTATATATATTGTAAGATTTGTACAGACAAGCAGTATCTTCAAAAACTGAATGCTAATGAATGAAATTAATGCTAATTTAGGCCCATAATTTTAACATTTTTCTTCCCAATTTGTTTCATATTATGTTTTTTTAAGACAGGCTGAATTTTCATATAGGAAGAAAATCGCTGGTAACAATCAAAATAAAAACTGAACCCCAAAATGCACCAGTTCTCTAAAAACAGCTGAAATGACTGACGCATGGGGAACAGCACCTAACTGAGGTAGCTTAAAACGCAGCACATCGGGAAGAGCATCCCTTCATTAGCAGAACCTCTTTAAAGCAAAGATTAAACAATTTACTGTCTCCGCATGTATAATAATATTCTGCAAACCATCACCATCTGTAATTCTCAAATCTGTAAAACAGATATGAGATATATCAACACTAAGGTACATAAATGTTCAATAGGCCCCTTCTTTCTGGATGTCCTAGTTGCACCTCAGCTGGCAGGTTGGCAGTTCTGCATAGACTGGGATGAAACAAGAAGTTTGCTTTCTATTTTACACCTCTTTTAAAATCTGTTCTCTGAATCCTAAAAAAAAGAAAAAAAAAATCAGCACTTTATTGTTACTTGCTTTCCTGTTTAAGGTGCAAGGAAGGGGGATAGCTGAAGAGTCAGTCCTCTGGCCTGGAATTAGATGAGACCACCTGGCACCATCCCAAGCCTCTACCCTCAGGGCACTTAAACAGCAGCAACTGAGCAGAGAAGAGGGTAAAAAACTGTACAGAAGATTCATGAAAACAGTAAATGCGATGAGACTTAGAACACAGTGAATTATTAGTTGCAAATTAATCTTACCTGGAGGTCAGAGCAATCCTACTGTTTGCAGATCACATGAAAATTTATTCCAGTTTCTGTCAACTTGTTATTCTACGTATTCACTGAATGAGCCAAATCATCTATTGTCTCCTAATGCAATTTTGTCTTTTTGACTTCTCATTACATGTGGGGTCTAACCTGGGCAGAACAGTGGCTTCCTCAGAGGCAGATTGACTTTTGGTATTAGCAGTTTCTCTTTGTCCATAGGTAGCTACTTCTGCTGTCATGAAGACCTTAGGCATAAACCTGTATGAAATGGCTGTTCTTGGCTTGTGCTATGTTTACAAATGGAGAAGTAAAATATGTATGAATCAAAAAATGCTCCATAATTCAAAGGAATACTTGTAATAGTATCTTTTCAATAAAGTAATAACCTGTTTTATTAATGGTCAAAGCTGAAAAAAATATGAGATCAGAAGAAAAATTAAAAGACTTACATACATATGTATGCATGTATTTATTTTATACACAGACATTATAAGGAATTTATTTAGCTCTCAAAAGCAGGAGAGAACCCTTAGAATGTAAAAAAAAAGCTTAAGAATGACAATGTCAATTTTCCCTATTTGCATATATTATGAATACAAATGAATATAGTTTCTCTCTGCCCTGGTTAAAAACAAAAACAAAAAAACCACCAAAACCCAGACAAACAAAAAACAAACAAACAAACAAACAGAGTGAAACATCTGTATTTCCCTGAAGACACTTCTTCTTCTTGACAGGAGAGAGACAGAGGAAGAGTTAAAATTTTAACCATTTTCCTCTAATTGCAAAGTACTGAAAAACAGACTCAACCACCCCCTTATTTTTAATTGGGGGGTAGAGGGAGGGAAACCCTCCACAAAATATCGTTGAGAGTCTTAATTTGACTTATATGACCATTAAAAACATAATTATTTCATATATTAAAAATACACATTGTTGGCAACTCTTTAATACTGCATGGCACATACTGCCTGCTGCACAGAGCTTACCCTCATTTGGTGAGGAAGTCAGAGACGCGGTGGATGAAGGTGGAGGAAGGGGAAGGAGAGGAAGTATGCCCGCTCTTCTGAAAGGAGCTGGAATAGGACCCGAGAGGGCTGATTTCTACTCGTCACGTTCACAGGTTTGGGATTTTTTTTTTGTTTGTGTGATCGATTGATTGAGATCAAGAAAAGCATTTACGTGAAGGACTGCACTGAATCTACATGGGCAGACTTGACTCTGCTTCATGTACTTTTCCGCACAATAACTGATTAAATTGGACCTTTTACCAAATATGAGGACTATACAGATTGCATGTATGGCACTGGCAGTCAAAAGCTATCACTTTTCAGGGTTTATAAACCACGTATAATTGTCTCATGTAAGCACATGCATCAGGGAGAATTTCCACATGCTTTCAGTATCATCCCACATAAAGTGCAAGAAGAACAATAAATCAAAGGACCAGCTCTGCAGATACCACCTGAAATACGACGTCTTGTATTTGCAGAGAGTGCTTCAGGATATGAAGCTGATTTCATTTGATAACTAGTCTTTGCAACACAAGACTGGAAAAACAAGGCTTACGGGCAGTAAAATCAGAAAAGCAGACAAAAACCAGATCCAGAAATCCCTGCTGTGCACATTTTTAATTTGCTAGTTTAAGAGATGGGATCTTCCAGACAACACGGCGCAGACCCACACATTTGTACAAGAGCCTGGGAAAAGAAATACTCCTGCAGCAAATAGATAGCAGTTATTTTTCTTTGATAGAAATTTTTATCTTTTAAACACACTGGGGAAGAAATCCCCAAAGTCAAATAAACAAAAAGGTATTTACCATTTAGACTTACCAGTGTTTACCTGTAACATCATGTGCACTGGTTTATTTCCCATTCCACAGAGCACTACAGGTTCCTGGCAGCCCAGGCTGCCAGCACAGCTTTTCTGTCTTCAGACTTCGGAAACACAACATCTGACTCTTACTACAAGCATTTTCTCTTTTTTTGGACACTGTCTACACAGGATCACAATTGTAATGAAAGAAAGAAAACCAATTTCTTTTCTTAAAAGCATCTTACTGTCTTAAAAGTATTGTTAGACACAGCTTTGTGTGGGGTGCTCTTTTCCTGATATCTCTGCCTAATGGTTACCATGTCGAACAGTGAAACTTTAAATTTAATAGTTGTATATATTTCGGAGTTTAATTATCAACAATCCTCTGAGAACTGAACTTCAGAGTAGATTCTTATTATTCAGTAAATCAAACACATCTCTGATAAGTCTATCAATATTTTCAATTTATGCTTTCTGTAAACCAATCCGGCTATTTTTCTGAGCTTGTTTGAAAGACACTTGCAGTCAGAATTAGTGAATAACTTGGTTGAAATACTTAAACATTAGTAAAATTGTATGCCTTTACCTGCAGCAGCTCTGTAGATATTTTATGAGAAAAATGCATTAAGCATTCACTCATATGAGTAAACAGCTGCTTCCTTGAGCCACCACAACATATATCATCTTTTATCATCTCTTTACAGAGCAGTCTGGACTTCAAATACAAAAGATGCCACTCTACTCATCTTTATAATCTAATTCCATCTCAAGAATTTAAGCTTCTAACATGCAACTTCCTCCTCTCACTTATTTGTGACGTTGTAAAGGCATCACGTAAATGAAAGCTAGTTTATTTTTCCCAGCTGCATCTGTAGGTAAAATAAAAGATACTACCCACCTGAATAAGCTCTGTTAAATCCTTAGACCATCATGACCACAACATCCTACTTTATTTTAACAAGTACAGTCAACTTGTAAAAATAGATGTTGTTAACTTCTATTGTACAAAGACACCTTGAGGTGTAATCCAGTTCTGGTGAAAGAAGCAAAACAAAAATCTTCTCTTTTGTAACTCTAAAAATGCCCAAACATTGAGCGTCATTAAAAATGTATTCAGTTCTCACAGAACTAATATTGCCCAAAGTTTAGACAAGCTGGCCTGCTCAAATCCCTGATATTTTGACAATAATACTTCCCCCCCCCAATTTATATTTCTTAATAAAAATGAATCACACTTCATTCAAAGCAGCAGGCTTATACGATCTTACCTTCTGCTAGCTGAAATTACTCTTTTCAAAAACCTTTTGACAATCTTTGCTGATAACAGGGTTTAGAGAACACTCAATGCTTCACAGCTGTAAGGACCACATCACTTGCATCACTTGTCCATAGTATCCAGAGAGTGTAGGTAGGAATTTGGTGTTGCCTCTGTGGACTCCCCTTGCCCCATTCCTTCCAGTGTTATGGGGAACCACAGCTGTGACACGAATTTGTCACCAAGGTTCTTATGAAGTGCAGATCAGTTGCTATGGAACGAGGCGAACTCCTCGAGCACTCTTCAGTGAGATACGGCCACTTTTTGTGCCAGCGCAAAACTAACCTCCACCAAACAGAAAAAGGTTTCTACAGGGTTAATCCCAGAACTACCTCACCTGCATGGGGCAGAGGGGGTTGGTGGCAGGAAAATCGCTGCCAGGAATGGGAAAGTGCAGACAAGGACAGAGTAATAGGCAAAAGGACCACACTTCTGAGTGGCAGCAAACTGTTTACATCGGCTTAGCTCTACGGCCAAAAGAGCATTCCCAGGTAAGCAACAGCTGGGAAGTGCTGGAGGATGCTGTTTGCTGAGGTACGACAACAGTTCATGGTCAACACTGGCTAGAAAAAGATGTATTTTGAATCACAGATCAGTTTCAGTTTTCTCTTATTCCAGTACAAACGTGCAAGTTTGTTGATAATAAAGCAGAACTCATGTACAGATGAAACTGGGGATTAATTCTTAGGGTAAAAAGGCAAGTAACTCAGCCATCCAACTAATATTTTCAGGTCCTACCTTTGTCTTAGCTACACTTGTGTCAATTTCTGTTGCACCTCAGATCCCCACTCTTAAAACTGTGTTGATGTTTTATACTGTTTTGTTAGGAGTATAAAAACAAAACTTTTTTTTTCCTTCTTAAAAACAAAACAAGAATGAAAAAACAGAAAAGAAATGGACCAGTATTTTGATGTCTTATGTCAAAGACTGAAGGAAAAATCTAGGGGCTGACACATGCAAACTGAGACCAACCTGTAAAGATCATTTAGGTATTAATCACAAAGTACTAGAAACAGACTAGATGACTGTCGTGGTTTAACCCCAGCCAGCAACACAGCACCACGCAGCCGCTCACTCGCTCCCCCCTCACCCAGTGGGATGG
>JAVKLA010000027.1:9824555-9838928 GCA_034782735.1 Sagittarius serpentarius
ACCACACTGAAAAACACAGCACTGTACCAGCTACTAGGAAGACAATTAACTCTATCCCAGCCGAAACCAGGACAATGACGAAGTAAATACCCATTGACACATGTGATTTGAAAGGGCTTCACTTTGCATTTCAAGTTTCCATGCAAGCTTAGTAGAAAACACATGACAAAATCTGCTGACGCTTCTGGAGCAGTGGTATAGAGGATCAAAACTCTGGCCGTTCAGGTAACTTTGGAATGGGGCCCTGGAGTTGGCAACAGCAGCAAACTAGCATAACAAAAATGCATAAACTGCTTTGAGCTTTCCCATTTTATTGCCTCCTGATCAGTGGGAGTTCTCAGCTGAACCACAGGCAGGGGTTTGGGGATCTTGCACATAGCACCACAAGAAAAGATCGAAATCAGGGGTGTTTCAATATGAACTCTTCTGCAAGACAGCTCAGTTTCTTCTCCTGAAAAGCCAAAATGTATCCTGAGGACTTCTACCACCCCTGAGCCAATGTGTTTTCAGGGTCGTCTTGTTGTTTTCTTCCCTTAGCAATGGTGGACAAGTTTTTGCTTGTTCCCTGGTGGATGCTTGGAAAGAGAAATGGAAAGCACAGAGAGGAATTTGGTACCTGCTTGATGTTGGGACAGCTGAGGAGTACCAGATAATCTAGAAAGTAGACTAATGCATGGTAGAAGGTTTCTGAGGGGAGTGCTGATGGCCTCCCCTTTCGGGCACCTTTGGGGTATTTAGGCTTTGGAGCCAGGACCTTAAATCCTTTGCAGGGAGCACCCTTTCTGACTTGTGGATCCAAATATTATCAATGGGCTGACATGGACTGCAACAAAACAATATGTTTTTCTTCAGTAAGCCTACTTAATAAGAAATCCTGGCAGCAAGTTGAAAGTAGATCATTTGAGAAATGTAACATCTAAGGACTTTTTTCTTTACAGAGCTTTTAAATAAATTCTGTATAATAGAAGACTTGCAAAAACTGTAATTTGTATGCAGTTAGAAAGAGAGATTTTAATGGAAAATTTCTATCAAGTAGTTGATTTGCAGAGTGCCAAGCACCAAAAGCTTCATCCCAGATCAATAAAGGCTTCTGGTACATCCCATTTCAGGTAATTAAACCTTGCATGACTTCTTTGAGAATATTATGTGGTGCTTTATTCTGTTTTCTAGTTGTTTTCAGACTACCCCAATTTCCACAGAAGTTGTTTTTGTGGTATTTGTTTCTTTCCACCAGCCACTCTGAGAAATTAGTTTTCAGCTGAGGGTTTGTTAATAAACAATTAACATTCCCATGCAATTTTGTGTGGAGGAATCTAAAAAGTAAGAGGCTGTTTTTGCTCTCACTCGGTTGGATGAAAGACTTTTGTCCTGAAGAATAATTGTTGTCAAGTACCTAATGGAAAATAGCAAAAAATGAATGCTGTACTTTCTATGTAGCAAAAACAATCTTTGAACTTACATTTGAAATTCTTTCCAAAATAGGGACATTTTACAAATAACTGGCTAGGGATAATAAATGATCTAAAGAGTAACAATGAGCCAGTTCCACAGTTCTTTTTGTAAATATGTATCAGTGTCTGTTGTACCGCTGACTGTTAAAGTGGAAGTATAAATGTCCTTGCTACTTTGCAGCTAAAAAGAGCAGAATAAACCATTGACTAAGTTACAGCTGATCCAGTGTCCACTAAGTTGTTGGACAAACTCCAAATGGTGTCAATGTCTGTTGAAACAGGCCTTCCGTATCCAGTGGAAAATTTAAGAACAAAAAAATTTGTCAAGTCTACCGCTGGGGCCAAGAGACTACCACAGTTAGAGTTACTTACAGTCTTGTAACGTTTAGCTGACATGAGAAGCTAAATTCAGCTGACACCTCAGTCCAGGTGTGCCCCACACATATCACTCACTGCGTATGGTCTGCCGAGCACATCCATAGCTGCACAGTATGTCTGATGCATGTAAGCCGGGCCGATTGTGTGCATGCGCTGCATGTGATATAGAAAAAGCCAGACCTTTATTTTTGGTCCTTCCAAAGTGGAGAGGGCTGAGACAGAGCACCTGTGAATACGACAGCTGTTACCTGCTTGCGTTCTTTTCTCATCTTACCTCTACCTCATTTTCTTAAAACTTTCACCTGACAACTTAAACACAGCCTTTCACAGATCACATTCCCTCAGAGACAAATGAGGTACAACCAATTTTTGTTCATAAAGTGCCAGGAGGGCAGTGACAGAAAGGCACAAGGATCTGATGCAGGCAGGCAGCTATTGAAACTGCCAGCTACTGCCAGTTGTGCAAGTGTCTCAAGAGAACACGCTACTCACCTTCCCCAAAGAACCTGGGTAGGCATCCCGGTAGTGCTAAAAGAAGTCACAAACTTGGCAACTCAGAGATTAAACAGTAGGACCCACATCCCTTCCTGCTGTTTTATTATTTGTAGTCTTCTTGAGTTTGTTTCTGTCACTTAAACATCCTCTTTGAAATTCAGTAGACAAGACTGTGATAAAAAGTACGTTGTGCTGAATGTCTAAAACCTGACTTAGTGAAATACGCAGGAGGGAAGTATTCTATGCATAAAACCCATATATAACACATCAACATCTGGACAGATTTCTACGTTGCTAAGTAATACTTTAAAAAGAAAAAGTACCTTGAAAGAAATGCTTTGGAATATTTAATCACAGATTTGTTGGACTGTATCTCATATATACATGTGCATTATTAGTTACCATATTTCTTCATGTAGAGAAAGACAGCAGCTATGATACATAAGGATGACAGGCTACATGAACTGTGAAAGGTCAAGTCTGAAGTATTATTTGATATTTGCTAGAATCCATCGTTTTCTTTCAGGAAGGAAAAGAAACCAAAACAGATCAGTTTTATCCAGTCTACTAAGTTTATTTTCTATCTCTTTCTTATTCTTGGCCTCCAGAAATAATAAACTGCTTGTATCTACTGACATTTTTCTGGAAGATTGATCTTCTCAGTCACACAGATTTTGCAAACATAATACCAGCTTGCATTTATATAGCTCATTTCATCTCAAAGAATCCCAAAACCTTTTACAAATTTAATGTAGTGGAATATATACTCATCCCACACTGAACACGACCATCTCCAGGACAGAGTACACTATGTGACTAGCTAATATCAGTTTAAGACAGGCAGTAAGAAAGAGTATTGTATCACCTTAAAAATTCAAGACAAAATTTAATGTGGCTGCATGATATCAGTAAAACTATGCACTCTCTCTCTTTGTTTTCTAACTGATGAAAGCTGAGGACCCTCCACAGAGTCTTGGAAAAACTCTACAATGCGTCGGCACTGAGACCATAAGAATGCCCTTACTGGGCAGACCAGGAGCTCTTTCAATATCGCATTTTGTTTCTGAGACCAATAAGTGGCTAGAAAAGCATTTAAGAACAAAGGAGTCACATAATCCTTTTCCCCTCAGTCTTGCTCAGCCTGAGGGAGGGTCAGGGATTTCCTGAGCCAAAATAATGTTTATTTAATAACCTTCTTCAGAGTTTTCCCTCACAGACTTGCCCAGTTCCTTTTCATACCCATATGCTTTTTTTTTTAATTATCTCCAACTCCCTAAGGAAAGACGTCCCAAGCTTAATTTTACACAATTGCACACAGTGAAAACTCTCAAAATTCACTTGGCACAAACCCCTAATTAAGTGATAATTATTACCTACCACTTTTATTTGATGTCCCTTCCCTCTTTTATCAAAAGAAACAGTGAACTCATTCCTTAATTATTTTCTTCACAATACTTAACATTTTAGAGGTCTCCGTTGTATCTCTCCTCATCTGTCCCTTTTCTACAATTGTCTTTATTAATTTCTCTGATTGTTGTCATTCCATACTTTCAGCTGTGGCTGCTGCCCATTCTTGCTATCTTCTCCAGTTTTACCACATTGTTTTTGGATAGGAGGAACTTGAATTGCACTCACTGGGCAGCTTACATGGGCACCAGGGATTTACCCAGTGGCGGCATCATTATCATCATCATCAGTATTTCCCATTTTGAGCTCTATTTCTTATTTAGCATCTTTTGAATAAACTTGAGCTGTGAGAAACCTCCCAGTTATGAAGACAACGTAAACCCTTTGAAAAGCAGGTGTTATCCACTGTGACACTGCAAAGCTCCCTGTCTCAGGACAGGTGTCTGTCAAGACCTGCAGATCCTGGCTCACCCCACACAGGATGCAGCCCTGCCCTGCAAATCTGGGAACAGCACAGCTGGACAGAAAAGGAGGAGGAGGAGAGGAGGAGGAGGTGGTCTGCAGCAAGGAAGAGTGCTGCACAAGGTGTTCTGGTAACCTCTGGAACTGTGACTGCTGCAGCCTGTGCAGGGATCAAGCCCTGGAAGTCAAGAATAAGAAATGACTGGGAGTTTCCAGTCATACCACTGAGTTTTCTCCCTCTATATATGTAAGGTCTTTCATCTTTTTTTTTTTTTTTCCCCATGAACACATTTCTCACAGATGCTTAATCATTTTTAGTAAGAGCATTTATCATTTGTCATTTTCCAGAATGAAGAGATTACAGAGTACCTCAGGCATGTTTTCACCAAAGCAGTGCAGACAGGCACTATCATTTGTCTGACGATGTGTTTTTTCTCTGTATATTTAAAATTGGTCACACTATTTCCTTCCTTCCCTGCAACATGTTTCCATTTTAACTTTGCCTTACTGCATTTTATATTTATAACCATATTGCTGTCCAATTCTAAAACCCCAGATATTTACACTTCTGATTTTCAAGTAATTCCACCTGAGCTTCAGGGTCTGGGGGTTTTTTTTGCAACAGTTGTACTGCTCTTTTTTCTAGCTAAACTGCATTATTTTTCTGCTTTCCAATTAGGCTGATGCACAACTCCAGTTGATATGTTCCTGCCTCTACTATACAAATTTGTTTGCTTCCTCCTATATCATTAATGGACAAATAAAAAAAAATGTGAACTTAACACCAACTCCAACCAGCTTCCCTCTCTCGCTTCCGTTGCATGCTACTATGCAGTTTCATTACCCGTTTTTTATGCTTCTCTGCAAGTATTCATTCCATGTTACAGTATTCAAAGTATCAGCCAATTTGGAATATTTTTTTTAAATAGGATTCATGTGTACTTTGGAAACGACAAGTGATGTTTTCCCTGATGAGAACAGTTATCTCTAGTACTTCATATTCTTCGGAAGAACCTTGTGCATAACCTTATGCAACACTTCTATGGTAAAATAGCATCACATTCGTGATTCAGTATTCAGTAGGACAATTTACCTAGTTGTACGGATAGAAGTAGTCCTGTTAGAGGCAAATGCTTGGAGTAGGGCACACACCTGAATGCCAATTATTTGGGAAAATGTACAAGTTTAAAAGGGTTTTTTACTTTAAGATCATTGTTCACCTGAAAATGTACACTAGAAATCACTATTTTTTGTATACTATTCTTTGCACAGTGTCTTAGAGAGCCCTCAAACTACAGTATTGTTCCAACCTTAATACAACCTTGTCCCATCCTCCCACACTGGAAACTAAAAGCCGGGGAGGAGGGAAAACCCACATAGTACTGAGAGTTTTCCTTTCCAGAGGGTATTCTGGTGGCCTAGGGGGGAGTGATACTCACCCAGGGTCCCTGTGACTAGATGGAGACACACAAAAGGCAGACCCTGAGGTGTTGCCCAAAACAAGCTTCCCAGCCTCACTATTTGCTGGCCTTCAGCCCATTCACCTCCAACCACCCATGCGTACGTACCACCTTTGTAAGAGGCACGTGCTGAGGATGCCAAGGGACATGAGAATGTGAAGGGAATGAGGACGGTAAGGGACATATTATCATAGCTAGCACACCCTGGGGACATGCACAGTGGTGCAATTCCCAGCTGACCATAAAATGAGGATTATGTTTCGTTCTTAGTCATCTCTTATTCAGGACAGTACAGGGACAGAAAGAGCAGTATATTCAGATTTATGAGGGCAAAATAATCCAACCAAGCAAAAATGTGAATACACTAAAAGTTAAGGCAAGACTCATAAAGAGAAAAGTTATTTTCTAAAAGTCTGAAAACTTACTAATTTAAAAACATAATTTTAAGAGGTTTTTGTATATGATTATAGGTATATATTTGAAACAATGAAAAAGAGATACAAGTGTTCTAAATAAACATTATGCATGTGCTTAAAGAGGGCAGAGAGAATAATTATTTTATTTTGTGTATGTATTGTTCGTGAATTAAAATGCTGGTTACAGTACAAACCATAGGTACCAATGGCAAATTGCAGGCTTACAGTTTTCAAATCCTCCAGTTTCTTAAAGGTGCCTGACAGGATTTCTCATATCCTTGTAAACATCAAATCTGTTGAAAAGAATCAGAAATTGAATTGTTCTTATCTTCCTGTCATAGGGAAGTGGTGGGAAAAGGAGGGAAGTGGTTGGTTTTGGTTTAGTATGTAATGTGCTTGTACTCCATGTCTCTTAAAATGGAGAACAATGTGTTGATGGTAAGAACAGAAGAAAGACAAACAGCTGCACCTGATAGAAATTTCACATTCTGGTAATTACATCCACAGCGTTGTCTGCCGGAAATTTCTCTTCTTCATTCCATAAAACCCCGGCCTTTCGCAGGTGCTCAAACACAGAACAGCTACTGTGGCACCATCTGCACAAGTGACTTTGAAACATTATTTTTCAGAAACATCACAGATGAAACAGGATAATTCTTACCAGGAAAATATTAAGAACAAGATGTGCAGTCTCATCATGCATCTTCCTGGTAGGGACACCACACAGAGCACCTGCTGCTCATCACAACAAATGAATTCATCCTCACCTGTGAGCTTAGCTGCATACAAATTAGAGCGGCAAACCAAGAGACTGGAATGCTTTATAATTTGCTTGTAATGGCAATTGGAATTAAAACTAATCACAACAATGAAATAAAGAGCTAGGTAAGTGAAAACAGAAGGGCTTGTGGGTTGTTCGTATGCCCAGGCTGCCTTTGAAGAGTGCCATTCATTACATTATCCCCTAAATACCATTTAGAAAAAGATTGACAGTCTTAGGTTAACCATTTTAGATTAAACAAGTAATTATTAAACTTGCTTATCTGACAGGTCATGGTCGCAGCTTGAATAAAGCTCTCCTTTCCACAATTTCAGCTCATCTTTAGTATGAAGGAGAATATTTTGTGCCAAGTCAAAGAAAATCCCAACTTTCTGATTTCTTTTATACAAATCCTAATAAAATACACACAATTTGTAATAGGATTGTACTTAAATTTTAAAATGTCCTTTATTTTGCTCCTCAAAAGCTGCAGTTAATCAAAAGATAAGGAATTCAAATTCATCCACAGTACCTGAACATCAATATGGTGAATAGCTTTTGAAATACTAGCAGTCTACAGAACTAGGGAAAGAACTCAGATTAATCATTAATGCAGGAATGACTCAGCTTATTACGGGGATGTATCTTTCACTTCCTCATTGGTTTTCTGCATTTTTCACAAAGGTGGGTTTTTCTGTTCTTACTTCACTGCTGCTGGAAGAGCTGATAAATCGCAAGAGGTGCTTCTCAAGCACCAACAGAGTGAACTCTGACAACCCATAAACACAGCACAGTTCTCAATCATTAGATGCAGCATCAAAATTCACTTTTTAGGGGAAAAGAAGAAATTGAAAAATCAAAAAGCACTAACATTTTACTTTGGGATTGCTCAGATCCTCCCATGAAACTAACGATCCTGTTAATTACAGAAAATTGTACAAAATTAACAGTTCAAATACAACTTGGTTTCTGTCTCATTTCTCAAAGCCATCATCCAAACACTCATTACCAGTCATAAGAACACTGCTATGGCTACTACTGGTTTTGTAGCTATTTTGGGATTAGAATCATAAAATAAAAGAACAGCATATATACGTTACTCATTAAATTACTCAAATATATACTATAAAACAACAGCAACATTTTTCTTGACTTGAGCAGGCACTGTCTTTTGACATAAAAGTGAGTAAACAAAATCACATTTCTAATGCATCACTTACTTAAAACTTTAATAACTTTGAAATTTTGGTCAACTTGTGCAATGACTTCTCCACATTTAAAGCCTGTCTCTGTTTATCCTAGAAGCCTATGCATTTCAAACCATATCTCTTTGGATTGTCTACATTTATTTTTACTACGCTCTTTCTCAGAGATTACTGGCTATTCAATTATTCCAGGTGAACATCTGATATGTTATTGGTGACCATCTGTGCCTTTGACCTTCTACACCAGCATGTTGAAAGAAGCTTTCAGGTAATTTATTACAACTTAGAAAAGTGAAGACTAGGGGATTTTTTGCATTTGTTTCTTGTCTAAATCAAAATATGTTTGTCAGATCTAATGGCTCTTAAATCAGTTCAAAGAAGAAACACCATTTTGAAGCATCAGTATCATGCAGCTTTTTCAGGAACTGGGGACTAGCAGCACCTTAGCTATCAGAATCCGTGAATCCTATGGAAAGATTCCTGATGCATAAAATACCTAGATATTGCCACATTTATAATTATTAGTTAGCTAGAAAGCTTTTACAATACACACGTGTAGCTGAAGACCTTCATTGGCACATTAAACTATTTTCCATTAAAGGCATATTTTTAGAGAAGAAAAGCAAATTTTATGTAGAAGATGGTGCTGCCTCCAAAGCACTCAAGTACTGATTCCTCACTTTTGACTATAATAGGTGGCTATTCCCAACAGACGGCACTGCAGAACATGTCATTTTCAAAGCAATAGTGTGTGTGACTTCTTAGAAAGCTGAAGAGAGGATGCCTACTCCATTCACACCATCTTTGCTCCCACAAGACCCTGGAATCAGCCTTCCACCTCCATCCCTTCACCTCCTGTCATTTTCATGCGCTGGACTCCGGAGGAGCTATTTATTATTATCCTACAGAGCAATGTCCTTGTAAGCCAGGACATGAGACAGAATTTAATAAAGATTCTGCATATTAACTTCAAATTAAGTCATTCCTTTGTCAGAAGTAAGTCAACTTGCAACTTAGGGGAGTAGTCATTTAGAGAAATGAAGAGCTTACCCTGAATCATGTAAAATAAAGCTCCATAATCTTAAACATTTTGATCATCTAACGTCAAAAAAAAATATTAACCTGATAAGATATTCAGGCAGGGTCAGATTTTTAATTTTTTTTTTGTGGGGGGCTAATTGAAATACAATTTGGTTTGGAAAATGTATGCTATTTTCATTCATTAGATATCATTTTCCATCAAAATGTCATGCACAGCAATGCCTGTTATTGGTTGCAGGACAAACAGGTCTTTATTAGACCTACTCAAGAAATCTGCAGTCTTCTCCAACCATGAGATACCATTCTTTCGTTTTCATTATTATTCAGACAGCAAGAGCTGAGAGCAGTCTCACTGGAATATGCTTAAACTAGGAGGTCAACTGACCCTTAGTTTCAAGAGAACATATTTGTCTAACTTAAAGGCATGAGATAGTATAGGTTCACTGCATACAAGAGTCTGAAAAGAATAGTCTGACATACAATCAGAAGAACATGAAATATAAAACACTCTCAAGACAATCAGAAATCCAGAGGGGCTTGATGCGAAGTCGGTTGCTGTATGGATCAGAAGGAAGTCACTGGTCAGTTGGAATTTTTGTAGGAGGGAATAGCAAGGTTGTGTTGAAGTTTTAAGCCACGAATCTTGAGTCCTGGTTAAGACTATAAAGTCTAAGAAGTTCCCAAAGCCTAAAAAAACAAAAACAAAAAAAAACCTAAACTAAACAAAAAATATGTATATAAAGAAGCTCTCCCGGCTTACTCAAATGTAATCGATGAATATTTGCTAGCAATAAAGATGTAGCTGGTGCTTGTAGAATAAAGGTTTTGTTGCTTCAGGTTTTTTACCTTGGGGAAACAAAGCTACCATACATATAACCCAAGCTGTACTCCAGATCTTTCCTGACAGCATTTCCTGTGCATAGCACCCCTAATAAATTTTGTCTTCCAATAAGAAACTGGTAGTCGTCAAGACGTAGTTGGGTCCTTTTCCATAGTTACGAAAATGTCTATTAAGGCAACATTAGAATCAGTTCAAAAGACCTGTAAGGTTGAACAGTGTTAACCCTACCTTATATCACCTCTAACTAGAGCTATAAGGAACAACTGAGATACCTGAGTGATTGTACAGAAGTTATGATGTCAACACAACAAAAAAAAATGCTTCACAAAGGCTTTTGCCACATCTATATTTCATAAGTCAGTCAGTTCTACATTAATTTTTAAGTACGCTGTGCTTGCCCTTCCACAGCATTCAGAGTAATGAATGCAAGTAGCAAATAGAGAGGTAACTCATAAGTGCTTTTGACAACCCTAATTTTCAAACACCCGATCTAGTCATATGACAACTACTACGAACAGAGCTGCAAGGTCAGAGCATGCAGATGCTAACAGCCTAACTGGCAGCTTCATTGTCCTTCCTCATGTGATCGTGGGTTTCGTTTGGTTTGTGGGTTTTTTAATGAGCAATTCAAATAAAAAGCAGTTAATAGTATCAGAATTACAATAGGCACTTATTTCATACAAATAATATATACTTATACTTTACATATACAATATAAAAGTGTATATCATCTACATAGTAACTTTGATATAAATATACATTTATTTTATAGTTATAAAAATCCTTACTGTTGCTTTAAGCAGTCTTCTAAACTCAGGCCTGGCTATCTTTCTAGAAAAAAATCCGAAACCTTCTGTGCCTACTTTGCATTACTGGATAACTAGTGTATACATTTTGGGGCATCTGTGTACTTGCAAACTATCTATAAGTACCATATAAGAATTTCCCTGATGTTTTAAAACAGCCTTTGCCCGGAGTACCCATTAAACTACTTGCATTTCAATTATTCAACTGTTAGGGAATCAGCTTGGAACATCAGCTTCTTGGATGAAATTTCTGGTTTGCTCAGCTTTTGTTGCCTGACCATGTACATATTATTTATTCTTTCCATATCTTACATCTGTACCACAGTAGAGCTGCAATATTCAAACTTGAAGAACATAACTGTGGTGTGGTATTGGAACACCTGTGATACACACTTGTAACCAATGTTGAACAATCTGTATATATTTTCCCTACTAACAAATCAAACTAAGTCTTTCCACAGTGAAATTCCCAGTGATGGGAATTAGAAAGGTACTAACACGATATCATCGAGCAGTCAGCTGAAGAGCACTGTGGTAGCATAGGTACGTACACAAAAGCAAGAGTGCTTTAGCTTTCAGACCTCTGGTATATTGGAGCCTTGACAGGAAAAGGAGTAGAAAGAATTTTCCTGCGATCATTTAATTTTATTTCATTAGGACGTATTCAGAAGCCAAAAGTGCTAGTAGTTCTTATTTAAACAATCCAAAACTCTCCATGTTGACAAGGCAGCAGGACCACGGATGCTCTGCGAATTATCACCACTTGCTCGGCGCAGTATGTGCCTTATGTGAACACCAGCCATAAGTCTGCCTGTCACTGGTCTAGACTAGGACAACGTATTTGCAAGACTGGTGATGGCTGGGTCAGTGCAGTATGGAGTATTTCAGGCAACCATCAGACTTGCAACAGAAACCAGATGTGGTTATTTCTCATGGATCTAAGAGAACTGCCTAGTGAAGAAAGCATGCTGGCTTTAAGTCTGGTGAGGAAGAAAGAAAGTCAGGTGATAAAATTGCCAGTATCTTTGATGAATATTTTATCCTTCTGTTCTGAAATATTTACAAAACATACCTTTTCCTCCTATTGCAAAGAAAAATAAATATATGGGAAAAAAATCTGCTAAAGCTGCGTACTTCCTCTGACAAGACTGGCTTGATTGCTAGATTTTATGCCAAAATGATCTAGGATCACTTAGCAGCATAAAGGATTGCAATGTGTCAGAGAAGTTGCAATCTAATGTGACTTATCACTTTTAAAAGCATTCGTAGCGGTGAGACCAAGACAGACAATCAAGCCACAACTAACAGATGTGTTTGATGTCAGAAACTGGAGAGATGCCAAACCTACAAGAGGGGTCACAAAGACCCTGAGGGCACCCGCAGCACACCTCTCGTGTGTGCAAACTGGCAGGTGTGGGGAATGTCCGATGTGAAAGGTAAAAGAAGGGCCACTATCCCTATGTGACCTGGAGTCCACGAAAAGGAGAAAAACACATTCCTGTGACACATTCTGGTGACCACATCTACCTGTACCATTGGATCAGAGTCAGCCAGTCAGTCAGTCACAGGTTTACCCATAAACTGCTGTGACAGTCATCTGAGAGAAGTTACAGAGGTATGTTTTGAATGAATCATAGAATGCCTTGGGTTGGAAGGGACCTTTAAAGGTCATCTAGTCCAACCCCCCTGCAATGACCAGGGACATCTTCAACTAGATCAGGTTGCTCAAAACCGCACCCAACCTGACCTTGAATGTTTCTAGGGTTGGGGCATCTACCACCTCTCTGGGCAACCTGTGCCAGTGTTTCACCACCCTCATCGTAAAATTTTTTTCTCTATATCTGGCCTGAATCTATCCTCTTTTAGTTAAAAACCATTACCCCTTGTCCTATCGCTACAGGCCCTACTAAAAAGTCTTTCTCCATCTTTCTTATAGGCCCCCTTTAAGTATTGAATGACCACAATAAGGTCTCCCTGGAGCCTTCTGTTCTTCAACCGAGGCATCTAACAGAATGCTATACCAGATACTTCATACTTGCTCTGCATGTGAAAAAAATACAAGTTTGAAAGAGTCAGAACTAATTTCCTAAGCTACTTCACATCCAGAGCCCGTACTTACCTTAATAAAAGCAAGCCTGAAGAGCTACTAACCCTGTCAATACCACTGCACCAAATAAGCATTATTTCAGTACAAGCAATTCAATACGTAAATTTGTAAACAGAATGACCATGCTCCAGCAGAGCAGATGTCTGGCCCACGTCCAAGGAAGCATTTAGTACAACCAAGCTGATTCTCAAATTTATTCCCGGTTTGCCATTTTCAGACCTGAGCAAACCAGCCAACTCTTTTGGTAGGAAGATGAAAGCTTTCTATGAAAACTTTTCATTTTGCATATGTCCTAGAAAAAACTAGTTTAAAGTAAAAAAAGAAACAAAAAAGCAACCAAAGCTGACCTTTTTTTTTCTAAGGGGAAAATGATCTGGAATTTACTAATTCCTTTGTTATTCCCTAACTCCTTGTTCCCTTTTTATGTTTTGCTGCTGAAAAATCAAAGAAGGAGATACATGGGCTGAGAAATCAGCAAAACCATAAGAAGGTGTGTTTCAAAATTCTTTTATTTAAAGAATAAAATCTTATTTTACAGAAAACATAAGTTAAAATTAATTAAAATTTTACCAGTTCTGCAAATAATTCATCTGCCATAGTAAAACTGACTTGGCATGGCTCCATGACCTAATCAGCATGTACATACATTTATGCATATGCTTTTATATATGTTTATCCTTACATACACCCAGACACTGTATTGCTGCATATTGAATGGATTATAAGATTCATTCAAGTGTTACTTGGTTTGTCTTTTTCCTGCTAATGGCAATACATCTGAACAGCTAGTGAAGTGTTGATTAAAGTGGTTTAAGATCAAATCACTGGACATCATCATTCATCTGGATGGAAGTTTTTCGAAAAGCGCAGTGGAAAGTAAAGATTCCTTAGTCCTAGCCTCACTATTATTGTATGAAATTTTGATCTATAAATCACAGAGGCATGCTCACTTTTGACAGCAGCAAGCTACCAGATGGTTTCAGTGATAACGTACAATTTTTTATCCACCTCCCCTCCCCAAAAAAAAAAGAATTCTGCATGGGTACACTAACTTGTCCCCTGAAAGATGCAAGTTCAGGTGGCAGGTGAAATAGTTTTCCCTATGGAGAAAGTAATTGCTGGGAAAATGCTAGAAGTATGTTTGGAGGGGGCTTCTTCACTCTAGTAGTCAGACAAGTAATAGAACTGTTGCACCTCTGAGGTGTTTTTCTTCCCATGAAGGTTACTATCAATGGGCAAAAAGCAAAAAAGCTTTGAAAAATAGAGTAAAATAGCTCTCCAAGCAACTCTACAGAAGGTGTTTATCTCTCTTCTTTCCATGTTATTCTTTATTTTGGACTTACTTGCATGAGCTGGAAGCCACCATGCTGCTAGAAAGCTATGACCTGGCTGCCATCACTGAAACTTGGTGGGATGAATCCCACGACTGGAGTGCGGCTATTGATGGCTACAGGCTGTTCAGAAGGAACAGGCGGGGAAGGAGGGGTGGAGGCGTTGCCCTCTATGTGAAGAGATGGATACAGTGTGAAGAGCTGGCTCTGAAG
>JAVKLA010000027.1:9839028-9853047 GCA_034782735.1 Sagittarius serpentarius
TGCTCACCGCAGGGGGGTTGGACTAGATGGCCTTTGATGGTCCCTTCCAGCCCAAGCCGTTCTATGATTCTATGATAATCAGACCAAAAAAACCAAAACAACTTCCAGCAACGTGTGGCTTAATGTAAACTACTTCAACAAATATTTTCCTTTCCCTTTGAATTCAACTATGAGAAAAAAACTTGCTTGTTTGATGAAAAAGAAAAAGCAACTGGGCAGCTTTGCCTGCTTCACACTTGTGGGTAAAAGGGAAGTTTGATATATGTACTATGATCATGTCACCAGCATTTCAGCAATGGACACATATCAGTTCCCTTTCAGATAACAGCACCTTCTTTTGTCCAGAAGTATGAGAAAATCAAACTGTCCATGCTATGCTAGAGAAAGAACTCATAAATAAATCACCACCATCTGTTGATGTAGAAGAAATAGGAGCATCACAGACAGTGGAATCTCCACCAAATAGCACATTTAGAAAACAATACATAGAGGCACAATGGAGTGATCTTAGTCATTTACATACTTACATTTTGAATATATTTAGGAAAAAAAAAAGATTAGGATGTCAAAACCCATTATCTGGAATCCACAAGTTGTTGAAGTAGCTACCTACAGAGATGCAGAGCTCCATGAGTAAAAACAAGAGAGAAGGAAAGTGGGAACGTAGGGTAATAAAACAGCTAAGAAAAGGTCATGTAGCAAAAGCATTTCTTGTAAACATTAAAGAAAAGAGACTCCTTTGTGAATTTATTAAGGCCACTTCAGCCTTGCCTAATTGCCCAAATACTCTGTCTGTGGCCGATGAGAGAAATAGTTCATTACTCAGCAAATCTCATGGCATAAGCAGGAGCAGGTAAAATACTGTGGAATTTGAACTCTCTTGAGCTTTAATAAGTGTTAAAGAGTATACTTTGAATAAATTTTAAAGCAGGGATGGGGCTTCAATATTACTAAAATTCCAACACATGTTCCTACAGCATTCAGAGGCAGCAAAACAATTACTTCTCTTTCCATAATTTCAGAAGACTGCTCTGAGACCTCTCTATGTCTGTAATACCCAGACCCCTCCCTTACTACCACCTTATCCTAACTTTTTCATCTTATCTGTTTCCTCTTGAAGGAAACACTACTTCACTCTACATTTTTTTTTTTTTAATATGTGTGTATACTTTGATAATTTAGAAGCCTGCTGGCTACAGGGCTATTAAAATGCATTGGATCTGAAAGAATGCAAAGGCAATGGCAAGCATCACTGTCCCATCCCAGGAAGATCAGTCGTAATAAATGGGCACTAAATTCCCCACAGAAATATTTTTTTCAGATCTACTGCATCAGCTCTTCAAACTCTTTAAAGAAGCAATGCCTCCGAGGAGAGAGAGCTGTAGAAAAAGTACATCCAGGTAGTACAAAAATCTCATTACTATGCAATAGTGCCTAATTCCAATATAGTCTAAGGGATGTCCACAAAAGGGGAGAAGTAAATTTGAGTAAGCTTTATTTTTTCAGGAACTTGGAGCAATTGCTTTTCCTATGCCTGTCCCCATTTGGAAAAAGCAAGGGAATGCACAGGGAATGTACACCTGCTCCCAGTAAGTGTCACGGTTTAACCCCAGCCAGCAACACAGCACCACGCAGCTCACTTCCCCCCCACCCAGTGGGATGGGGGAGAGAATTGGAAAAAGAGGTAAAACTCGTGGGTTGAGATAAGAATGATTTAATAACTAAAGTAAAAAAAAAAGTGATACTAACAATAATAAAATATAATAATAATGATAATGAAAATGAATATAATAACATTTAAAAAGAAAAAGAAAAAAACAACTGATGCACAGTGCAATTGCTCACCACCCACTGATCGATGCCCGAGCAGCGATCCGCCCGTCCCAGCCAACTCCCGCCAGTATATGTACTGAGCATGACGTTCTGCGGTATGGAATATCCCTTTGGCTAGTTCGGGTCAGCTGTCCTGGCCATGCTCCCTCCCAGCGTCTCGTGCACCTGCTTGCTGGCAGAGCATGGGAAACTGAAAAACCCTGGACTTAGGATAAGCGCTACTTAGCGACAACTAAAATATCAGTGTGTTATCAACGTTATTCTCACACTAAATCCAAAACACAGCACTGCACCAGCTACTAGGAAGAAAACTGACTCTATCCCAGCTGAAACCAGGACAGGAAGAGATAAAGAGGAGGTGGCTGGCGGTACTGCCGTATGCATAGAAATACAAAAGTTATGAGGAAGAAAAAGACTGTGGATATCTAAGAGACACTTTTGACAGCTGCTGTATTTTAAAGAAAGTTGTTCCTTTACATTTCTATTAAACAGGCTTATCTTCTCTTCTCTTGGCAGAACAGAGTAAGGGGTCAAGCACATGGCAGGGTGGATTCTCTATTAAGGACCTAGTGCGTACCACCCGGCTTGTCAGCCACGTGCTTATCGCCAGTATTTTCTTCAGCTGTAGGAGGGAGAGAGGAGGAAAAAGGCGGAGTGCCTGGGCAGAGCAAGTTGCAAACACACTCAGTGGTGCTGCTCGAGGGCAGGCAATGCAGCTCTCAATGCTGTGCCGAAGAACTAGCTGGTAAAGTTCAAAGCAACACAAAGCCTGGTCTTTGATTCAAGTTTTAGTCTTGATTTGAATCTTTGATTCCAGTTTTAGTGCAGGGATGCATAAGTAGAGTCACAGTGAGTTTACTCAGTCTTCTTTGAGAAGATCATGAACTCAAAGCTTCAAATGCTTTTCTTTCTCTCCACTTAAAAATCTGGAAATGGGAGCATGACAAATTGCAGAGTCCTTTTTTCTTCTGTAGGCAGTGAGAGACTACGATCAGCCATCAGAGAAATCATAGAAAAACTTCGTGTTGATAACCTTCACTTTTCCATGAATGTTAACTCTGCAATTGTTTTATGAAAAAAAAAAAAGGTCAAATACAGTCAAAAGAAATGAAAGGTTTACAAATGGATTTGGTTTAAAAAATATATTTTCTTCAGAAAACATATAGAAGCCTCAACTCAACTTGTGCAAGCAGAGGTTTGCAACAACCCTTTCTACCACAAGCCGGTAACACAAGTTATTGTCCATAACTCACTCCCTCAAAGATCTTCTCCCTTCTTATACAGGCATTTCAGCCAAAGCATCATCTTGATAATAATAAAGGGTGTCAAAGTGTATCACAGAGTGCTTTCTTAAAGGTGAAGGGATGAAGAGACAAGAGCTTCTATCTTTATGTAAAATACAGTTTTGGAGGTTTGTAGGGTTTACTAGGCTTGGAAGACAGAAATCGCAAAATGATTTCTGCTAAGTGGACACTAATTTGATGTGCATTGTCTTGTTGACAAATACATCTAGTGACAGAAGCTGTATTTTCCTAATTGTAGAACTGATGGTTTGCAAATGATTCCATATTTTCTTTCACCTTCACTTCTTCCTTATTAGAAAGCAGAGAAAGATGAGAAAATAAGGATTCTTCAGGGAAAAAAAAGAAACTTCCAGACAAACTGAGACATGGAAAGTCAGGCATAATAAATTAGAACCAGTCCTGTTGAGAGCAGCTATCACCTCCAGATCACCCTGGGTCCTGAGCTCTGCCAACGTACAGAACAAGTAGCATATACAGGAGAACACAGAAGTGCTCTCATTAGGAAATCAATACAGCAAATGGATGAAGTATTCTGACTTCAAAATTAATGATGGAAATCCACATCATTAACTTGGAATGGGATTTTCTATGGTCTGTAGTCTCAAGCCAGTCTTCAAATGTGCATCAATAGTTGTGAAGAAAACCTGAAGGCCAGTATACAAATTTTAACCCATTAAAGGTACATCCAGCTATATCACTAGTAACAAAGACTACCCTTTTCTTCGCTTTTCCAACAGGAAATACGTACGAGCCACTCCTATAGGGAGGAATACCCTAGCAAGACTTCTACTAATAAAATGCTAGCTCCTTTCATTAAATAAATACTGTTAGATCATTACCTGATACAGAAATTATGCTCATCCTTTATCCTGTATGTTGCTCTGAGAAACAGAAATATTTTCAAGCAAATGTAATGTTCTGACAAAGAATTTATTTTCATGTCACCACCCACAAAATCTGTCCATGCAATCACTTCAACTATAAAGGTTTAACAAAAAAAAAAGGCGGGGGGGGGAGGAAGAGAGACAGAGGCAGAGAGAACTGTCCCTGCATACATAAGGAATTATCAAAGTCAGAAGCAATCTTCAATGCTGAAATCACACTCAAGCTCCATTCTTGGATCCTGAAGAAACTGCTTTGAAGTTAAGATGTATTAGACCATGAGGACCCAAAGTAGGCACTGGAAAATGAAATTGCTATCTCTGTGTTATTAATATGTCACTTTAATGCAATTCATTTAATGCTTTTTTTTAATACAAAAGTTGAAATAATCCCATCATTCAGTTAAAAGAATAAAACTACAGCAATTACTCTGTTTTTTTGCCCAGCTATAAAGCAAAGGAATTAAAGAAATATCAGGAGTCTAAAAGTTCAGCAGCTTCATTACATTTCTGAAGCTGGCACAAAGTATATTTTTACCCAACTGACAGTAATTAGTTCAGTAGTCGTTTCAGGTTCTTGCATGATTTCACTACTGTACCAGCCTTCCAAAAATATTTACAGGGCTTACATGGTCAGATGACAAAGGAATGGTCTGTTAGCTTCCGACGCCAAATGCAGAAAAAGAGTGAATACATCAAACAGTTTTACATCTAGTAAAGACACGATTAGGATTTGGATATGCTTCTTAGCTACTTTTCATCTTATAGCCAGTAGAAAAATTCCATATGGTATATAAGAAACTGTTAAGAAATTGCACTGTATCTTTATGTAATTTGTCAACGGTTCATAGACCTCTGCATGAACACTAGAGATGAATGCGAAGATCTGCAGCAGTGGGAGTTGCGCTGCCTCTACACTGCCTGGTGCAAACAAGAGGGAAAAAAATAAATTTGGTGCCACAATTGAGAAAAACGGAAAGGAACTAAAGTTCCCTATTCTTGTCAGATTTCCATACTATAAATTTTAAGCAAAAGCAACTTTGTCTAAGTCAGCTATCAGTAAACTATCAAGGGGAAAATATTGTAAAGATCTATTGCAGTAAATAGGTTCCTTTCTCCCCTCTGCCGGAGAAGTTAGCACGGTCCCCACTGCCTGATCCTGCAGTATAGGAGAAACACAGAGTCTTCTCTGCCAGTGACTTGAGTTTTTGCACCATGAGCCTAATAGGAAACCTGGGTGGGCTCAGGGACACAGTTCCCACCTCCAACCTCCATCCTTCCCTTCCCTTGAGCAGAGGCTAAAACAAAACCACTGTGCTACAGCCTCCCAAGGAACAGACCCGACTGTGAATAACTCTGCAATAAGACCACTGGAGTTGTATGTGTGGAGGTTCTCCTTAAAAATTGCATGATCTTCAGTTACTTCTCCACACTATACAGCCACTTCACTGCATAAACAGATGATCTATTAGTATTTCAATAATAATAATTATAATAACCAAGAGAGACAGTGAATTAAGGCCCTCATCAGCAGTACTATTCTATAGGAACCATTTAAAATAAATTACACTAACTCAGCTCAGCAAAATCAGAGGTTAAATCCAACTCTTGACTTTGAGTCCAGACTGGATCCGCTACAGGTTCAACATTTCCACTTACAGAAAGGCCACTTTGCCTCATGAAACTCATCTGCTATTTATGTGAACAGGAATATTAATAAGTTACTGTTGACTTATCTCCCAAAGGTGCTGGCAAGTGAAACAACCATTTCAGAGGTACTTTGAGATGATAAAAAGACAACTGATTATTCAAATTTAGCATACTTAGTGCTCACTCTGAGCTATGCATCTTATTTTATATAAATATACACATATCAACTCCTGTCTTTCTTTTATTTATACCTTCAATTGTACACTGCTAAAATATGTATGGCATACAGTCTTTTCTCCAGGCAGCATGGAACTGCCTGACACAATTAAATAGGACTAGCCAGGCAGACCAAATAGGCAGAGCTTAATTGCAAGAGCAATCAGAGTATCATGCATGTTTGACTGACACAAAAAGATGAAGAGAATCACTTCTCAAAAAGCATCTCAATGTTTTCCTTATCAGCTAATGAGTTTTATCTCAAGTTGAAGAGTTTTTTTCAGTATTTGGGTACTAACAGATCAACTAACTACCTATTCAACTATTAAAAAGATAACCTAAAAAGGTAAAGGTCATTACTTACCAGGAAGCACTACATGTAACCTTCAGAGGACTACAGCAAGTTTATACAGTTACACATGTCACTTGCCACACAGAAATAATCCAATGAAAATTTTACCAAAGCTAAAAATGAAATATTTCAACATTAGATGCACCAGGTGGTATGCACTAAGCATGCACAAAATATTTATTACACATTCCTCAGTTTTATAAAGTAATGTAAAAGTAAACAAGGCAAAATTTTTCAACACTTGTTTTGGGGACAGAGCGCACTGAGCATTTTCTGGATCTGTGCACAGCAGAATTTTCTGGTTTGTTTTGGTTTGGGATTTTTTTTTCCCCCAACACTTGTGGCTACCTTCTGAGACAAATTCACCCTTCTGCTGAGCAGCAGCAACATTCTGGTGTCTGGAAGGTATCCTAGCAGAGACAACCATTTCATGCAGGGTATGTAACCTCAGGACTCATTAAACCAAAAGCTACTGCACATTGCCTGCTCTAGGTTAACTCTCTACATGCATCATTTTCTGCAGGTCACCCTACAGTAAACATTGGGCAGTTCAGGGATGGTTCTCTTTCCCTCAATGATAACTGTCCTGTGCTACACATAAGGAGAAGAAGAGACAAAACAGACATTTCCCTCACAGAGCTGACAGGTGGTGACTCAACCTTTGCTCCATCTTGTTTGGTTTCACTAAACACTATGACACACAATGTAGGCCAACCTTTCTGAAGTTCTCAGCAATTAGCAAGATGACAGTCAATCCCAGAAGTTCCTCCAAATGGCTTCCAAGCATAGATAAAGAAGCAGAGTGGAGTTTTATCTGTGGAAACTTCTGGCTAATCGCAACTGAGGAACAAAACAACAAACCCTAAACATCCTCAAAAACTGTCAACTCACGAATCATGAAATAGAGCTTGAACTTGGTCAAAAAACTCCAGACAACCTGTTGTAAGCAGAAAAATTATGAAGTGAAAGTACCTGACGTGCAATGAGTAAAAAACTGCTCTTGCTTCTTGCTCTCCAAAGACCTCAAGTACAACTTATTCTGTATATAACTGGAAACTAATATATATTCAGGAAGGACTAGGTATGGAGATGAGACATTTCCCCCCTCCCTCTTTGTGTATTGGCATATTGGATTTTCTATACATCTCAGGCAGAGCAGACTCCTCCATGCAAAGGCCACGAGGGTAGGGATTGCATCTGCTCAGATATTTCTTTCTCCAAGGAGTAGTGGTGAAGCGGCACCCTATTTTAGCAGTGTTGGCAGTGCTACAGCATCAGTAGCTAAGCAGTGCAGAGAAAGAAATTACCTTGTGTTGTCTGTTAATGAAGGAGATCAAAAAATGTTAGTATCTTTACATCCACTCTCAGTTAGTCTGACAACGGTGATCAGAAGTAGCGGCGGCACAAAGCTGAGAAATTAACGGTCAAAAATAGACAGCCAGGCAGATACTGTACATGTTTTCCTCAACCCGAGGTCATTGATTGGTAAAAACACACTACAATATATGGATACCTGGGGTAGGGTGGGTGTATTTTTTTTTTTTTTTTGACTGGACTTGCATGTACACACACTATTTCATACTTTGCATAAGGATAAATCCTTAGAAATAGACAGTCATTGAACAGAACAATCACTTGTTCTCCCTGGGACACCTGGGATTACCAGCCATATTTACCTTATTTTTACTAGCTATACAAAGGGAACTGTGTCAACTACAGAGACTGAGGGATGCCCACTTCAGAATATCTTACAAGTCAGGCATGAGGGTGTTTATTTGCACATTTAGAGAAGATAATATGGAACAGAGCACTCTAAACAAACACTGCAGTCGTTAGCTTCAAGAAAAAAAGCATTTCTCATCCTTGAAGTGCCTTCCAGGACCAGGCAGTATCGACTTGCTGACGGACACCAAACGATGGTAACCAGTTCTGTCTCCAGTGCCTGGACTAGATGAGGCAGGGCCGGTCCACTGAGCCCTGTGGTATTTCATACTCTTCAAAAAGGCAGCTCTTCATTTCAAAGGTTTTGGTTTCTGCTAATATAAAGCAATGAAAATGTGTTGCAGGACAGCAAATCTATGTCTATGTCTGATCAGAGCAATGTGATGATTCATGGATGCCAGAAAAACTCACTATTGTGCACCGCTGTACAATTTGCATCATTTTTCATTTGCTCTCACACGCACACTGATAAGATCATTTCTGCTTCAGTTTCCTGAGTGGGAGTTCCCTGAGGACTGGATTTCATTATCAATTTTGATAGCTGAATGCTTTCAACCTTCAGCTTACATCCGGACAAAGCATACAGTGAAGAATACTACAATAAATGTCCTGTCATCACTTACTGACAAAGTACAATGATCTAGTCATTGTATGCTTTTCAGTTTTACAGAATACTTTGTGATGTTATGCATCACAGTCTTTATTTTTCATATTTCTCATCTCAGTCATGCAAAAACCCTTAGCCAAATCCCCACACTCATAAAGCCACTTGAAAAACAATTATTTTGAAAATAAATTAATTCTAAATTCCTTCTATGCGCTTGTGATCTGCCATGCCTTTCAAGTTCAAATGTCTTAGGTTTTACATACAGACACACAAGGTTCATTTTAAATGCTCAGGAAGGAGAGTCTGGGGACTGGAACTTCAATAAAGACCATAGCTGCCCTTTTTAAAGAACAATGCGTGATGACAATTGCCTCTTGTTTCTTTGCTCATCCAAAGGATTCCAGTCATGTGTAGGTTTAATCCAACCTAACCCTCAATGAAGCAATAAAATTCAAAATCAGAGTCCAACCAAGTGGTAGAGAGTATACACATATCAGAAACTCAGGAGCCACAACCCGTTGTAAAAAATAATGTCCAGAGCAAAACTGAGCCACTCTGAGTTGAAGCTATAAGTATTCACCTATGGAACAAATATCTTTAATGTTGTGTGTGTAAATCATTTAGCCTTTCCCTCTCTGTTCCACAGTAACAAAGAGAGACACTCAAATATAAGGAGAAGGAGACAAGACTCTAAACTTGTGAATATTTTCCCTCTAAACTTTTGCATGTTTTTAAAAAAGAGGATACTAAGACATCTTCCTCAAACAAGTATTTGAAGGATATGTGAATAAGCTAACTCAAAATATTTTCGCCCTTAAATTTTAAGAGGTAGATATTGCTCAGATACCCAGCAGCACATTAATCTGGACACTGACCTCAGAAAGAGAGGTCTGTACTCCAGTTCCTCCCCTGGCTTTGTCTACTCTAGCATGTGAAATATCTCTCCCTGTCTCACAGTCCCCTCTCATGAAAAGCCTACACTAGAAAAACATTTATTTTAACCACAGGATTAAAAGAAATAAATGAAGAAAAAACCCCATGAATCCCCAGTAAGTTGTACAAAATAGAATACTTGTCCTGGGGAATACCAGTAACTTAAAAAAAGACTACATCTACGCTTTTTTTTCTGGAAGTCATCTGTCAAATGTTTTTTCACCACAAAACAGTCTGATAAGTAACTAGAAAACCTCAGTGAAAACAGAATATATGTTGCTACTATAAAGAGCAATTTTTCAATGGCAGTCAAAACATTCATACTAGCAAATTAAGTGATCTTGGAAACATTCCCAGACACTTAGGCCAAATGGTCTGGAGCATCCCGAATCTATGCTTATGAGCTGCCTTAGCATCCAAAAGCGAGTGGCTTAATGCCCACTCCATTCCCACTAGAAATTGTCCCTGCAACATTATAACTGCTGAACCACACACTGAAGAATTATTTGTGAGATGACTAGTTTATACAGTTTAGAAGTACAGTCAGGAATTACCCTGGTCACTGTTTTCCCAGGGCAAATCATCACACTAAAAAAGGACCTTCTACACACGTTTCCTAGGATTATCCCATCTGGGGCACCATTTCCCTTTTGGGCTTTGCTTTTGAAGGCGGTAAAGCAGCAGCACAAGGTCTGAGAGGGGAAATAAAGTCAGATTTCAAGAACACAGTCTATGAACAGATATTTAAAGTGTCTAGGCTAGAAAAGTCTAAAAGGAAACATCACTGTAACTTTCAAGACTGCCACAAGCAAATTATGTTGCCCTTCTACTACGGATAGGTCAGTAAGTAGTAGGTGTAATTTCTGACATAGAGGATTTTTATGCTGAACTTCAAAGAACAAAAGAAGTCTGAAAAAGGAAGATTGCTAAACACTTTTCTAGACAGCAAATTTATTGACGGATGAAAATCTGTCACTGGAGGTTTGTAAATAAAAGATTAGGTGTAACTTCATTGGGAATTGTTTAGGTAGGGTCAGTGTTACCCGTAGACAGGGTGATGGATCAGACTATCTTCTTCAGCTCTATGCTACCCTTATTTCTTATGACCTACTTTTTGTACTTTCTTTTCCAAGATTCTTAACAGACAACAGTGCAGAAAAGATACAGTTAATGTCACTGCAAAGCAAAAAAAAAAAAAAAAAATCTATACCTGTACATTATTTTCCTTATTTCATTTGGGGTTAGAGCTCCAAAACATATGGCAAGAAATGAAGAAAACAAAAATGCAACTACCTTTTTTAGAATAATGCACTAATTTTTTTTATTTTTTTTTTTAAGAAAGTTAACTTCATTTAAGTTTTTAAATTCTCCTTTATAGTTCAGGGACACAGACCTCCCAGGAGACAAACCATCTGTCCAACGCTGCCAGCAGATATCACCCTTATGGTATCATCCTATTTCAACCAAGTTGAATAAACAGGATGAGCTACTGTATATTTTTTTACTCCCAAGTCACAGGAGGACCAAGTGTAGGTTGTAACAAGGATTAAACTAACAAGAAAAACACCATCAGGAAACTTTTCCAAGTACATTTGAAGTTTTGCTGAGGGTATAATAGAGCAAAAATGCTAAAAGACACATTTTATTATTTGTATTTCTGTGTAACTCTTCTCTCCCTTTCTAGCTTCATCTTCTGCATATTCCCTGCTGACAATACACACCCTTGCTGAATTCGGCCAGTCTTGTTTCTTCTACAAGCTTCTTCACTTCTTTGCAAATCTTTAGAGGGTCACTGGGACTTTTCCCAGCTGAGCTTGCTTGACCTTGTCCATTTTGCAGACTTATGTCTGTTATTTCTAACCACAGAGCTGGTCTGCAAAGTGACCTTCCTAAGATTTGCACCTTCAGTGCTGTATTAGGGTAGCTTTAGGGTAGTTGGTTAAAACTGAGGAATTCCACTCATGTTTGCATAGCAAGTTAATTGATTGCCCGTATGTCTCACCCTTTTCTGTGCTTTTTCGTTGAAAGTCAGATGAATCCCTTGCTGAACATGGATGCCCAGCATTTCCCAGCTCTATCATTGTTACACTGATGCAAAGGACAGAAGATCAATGACGCGCACCTGGCTGAAGGCGAACATCTCAGCTCCTGCTGCCTAGCAGCTTCATAACGTGTGGGCTGAGCTAAGGATACTCTGTCCAAGCATACCAAGGGGTTGGAGGGAAGCTGAGGAGAACTGAGAAGAACCAGTGGCCCGTAGGCTTGGAAGACTGAGGGACCGAGATGCGTGACCAGACTGCTGTTACCCTTCACGCAACCATTTTTCTTTGGCTAGCAGCCTGACTGCTCCCAGGAGAGCAGAAGCTTCATAAACCAGCTTCCAAAGGCTGTAAGGCTTTTGAACACAGCCAAATAAAATCCCCTCCAAAGACAAACATCAGCCAACATAGAAACAAATGTATACACAGTATTGTTCTTGGAGAGATTTTGGATCCCTTGGCCACAGCCTTGAAAATTCTCAATAATTAGGCCACATCCCAAAAATAAAATACAAATGATATGATGAACAGTTCTTATCATGTAGAAGAGTCAACATAAATCAGGTGTAAGACCTTCACAATATTTTCTGTATACACTTCACACATGAAAACTTATTTTAAAAAACGTTCTCTCTGTCATTTCCCTTTTTAAAAATGAACATATGGACATTGGTAGCATTAGAATCAAGCATCAATTAAATGTCTGACCTTGAAAATGTTACAGAAGTAATGCCATGAATATATTAAGCATTTTTCACTCATCTCAGCAGGCACGATACTATGAATTATGTAAAAACGAGCATCAATTTTTCAAAGCAATAGATGTGACACTACTATATGGTGAAAACAAAGTACTTACATTAAATGAGACATGCAGTTGGTCCAAACTAATGTGATGTAAACAGTCTTCATTTAAAATATTTATCAGATAGAAAAGATTCCATGGTTACACTTTGCAGTATGCATTTTGTAAGCAATCTTTTTCCACGGTACTTAGTGTGGTTATTCTGACACTTATGTTTTAGCATCTTGACAGCCAGGACAGATTTCACCGTTACAGGAGCCAGGCCACTAACATATCTGTGTTTGTGTGAACTGTGTGTATTTCACAATTTTATTCATTTTGCAGGAGATCAGAAGGGCTAAAAAAACCCTGAAAATATTGTCACAGAACCTAACTTTTAACCTCCTTTTAACAGTTAAAGAAATGTTAAACAGTAATCTTAATTTTTAAAGGCTTTTTGGTCACTAAAAGTTTACTAGAACACTGAAAATATTACCTAATATACAGCAATTTTATATCTGCATTTTAAGCAATAAAAATTACATAACCACTGTATTTTCTCCTTTCTTTCTCAGGAGCACCATCTCACATCATAGTGAGGGTAGTCTTAATCACCTAGCAAAAGAAAACATAACAAAAAAAAAATCTCTCAGAAAATTTCTCTTTCTTTTATAGATTAGTTTTTGGTAAGAGTATGGTAAAATCTTGGTATCATACTCAAAATGGCCATCATTAAAATAGTGTCCTCTTTCCCAGTAATGAATTTTGGTTTAAGATTTTTTTATGCTTTGGAGTATGTTCCCCAGCACATACAAGAGCAAGTAATTTTCTAGAGTCATTTAGAATAACAATTCCACTTTCAAAAGTACCTCAGGCATTTAGAAGCATATGTCTCTATAGCTGAGATGTAGGCTACTCAGTGACTACAGTCATGGATATTTTACCCAAAAATAATTTATCATTTTTCAAAAGTGATTCTTCTACTTAGGGGCCAACAACAGCAAAATACACTACAGTTGAAAATAAGTGAATGACAACACACTCTGCATTTGGAGTATAAAATAATATAAATGCTTACTAATAATTTGATTAGAGTATGTACTGACTGTTGACAGACTGTCAGGAGTTACACGGTAGACATACAAACATAACAAAGGACAAAAAGAATTATGCTATTCCATTAGGATAAATTTTAAATGAATATAAGATAACATCCCAAAGGTTCACTGAGAAACAACAAAGCTGTAAAACTTTAAAGAAAAGCAAAGTCAGAATCATATGAAATGCCTCTGGATCAAATATTGGTTTACCAAGAATTTTGGAAAACAGCTGATTTCTAAGCTCAACTCTAGCCATGCTTTAGTGTTTCACATAAAGAACCAACTGCATATCTGCATATCTATGTATACCTATTATATACAGATATATTAAAAATGCATTTATATACATATATGTACAATTATACATACATACATATGTACACTACAAATACATTTATACAATATACAATTATGTATAGTCCCTATGCAACAGATAGCCATTCAATTTCAATTACATTTAAGCAGCTGTGATTTAGTGGGACGGTTTAGCCCAGGAAAGAGAAAGCTCAGGGGAGGATCTCATCAATGTGTATAAATACCTGCAGATATTTAGCTGCAAAGAAGTCAGAGCCAGGCTCCTTCCAGTGGTGCCCAGTGA
>JAVKLA010000027.1:9853207-9886578 GCA_034782735.1 Sagittarius serpentarius
GTAGCCCTGCTCAATCAGGTTGGACAAGATGACCTGCAGAGGTCCCTTCCAAGCTCAATCACTCTGTGATTCTGTGATTTAAGATGTCTTTTGTAGTTTCAAAGATAAGGAGTATCTACAGTAAAATTCCTACCAGAAAGAAGAATAGATGCATCAGAAATACATTTATGGAGGATATCATTCAACATGGAGATCAACTTTTAAAAAATTGATCTAGATGTCAAAATTTTGAGAAACTTCTTAACTTTGTAGCACTAATTACCATTTTCATATAATTTTATAACACAATATGCTTTTAGTTTGTAGAATGATCATGTTTAGTGTTAGAACGCTGAAGCTACATGCTTAATTAAGAATGCAATTCGCAGAAAAGTGGGGTGATGAACAACTTTAATGGAACGTATTTGTGTAATTAATGATAGCATTGATTTTTCAGTAGTTTAGCTTTTGAGCATAGGGCAGCTGGGTTACTGTTACGTATAGTTTTAGCATAGTGCTAGAAGTATTCATCACCAGCAACAAGCAAAATAATTAGTTTTGAGACAGAGGAACTGAGGCTGTAAATACTGCAGTAGCAACACAAGGTTTTAAGAAAATGCCTGAGGGATATGTAACACAAATCAACCTCATGGAAATTCTCATCCCAAAACCTGTTCTACTTCTTGTAGTGTACCCAGTGCTCTCACAGAGACTCAAGATAGGAAAAAAAACTTCCACTACATATCAGGACAGGTATCACTCAGTTGCTAAAGGACAGACACACATTGCTAGCCGTATAAGACTATTTTTCATCACCCAGTCCCCCAGTCACCGGGCCCAGGTTGCAGGATCACTACCATGTTATGAGCACTACCTTACCATCCAGCAATACTAATCTAAACTGATAAGGCAGGCCAGGAGGGCACAATTTATATTCTGACAAAGTAGCTACAGCACACAATATTTTTGGGAAGATCTTACTCTTTCTTGTCACTTTTTATATTACCACAGGAAGGAGGACAATACAAGGCTTTGAACCTAGGGAATAGACTTGAATTATAGTCCAGGGTATGATGACGGTCAGAATCCCCACCCAGCCATGGGATGCTTGTGCTCATACCCTGCGGGAAGAGTAACCAAGAGAGTTCATGTAATTTTGGCCCAGATTTAGTATTTTGCCCACTTTTTTCAGCTGGACTAATAAAGAAAGAAAGAAGGAAAGCATTCTGCTTCTGCTAATGTATCGTTTAAAGCCTTGTTTATCCTAGACACATGCACAAAAGCTATTAGCATCCTGGGAAAGGCAAAGACAAAATGAGTAAGACCTCATTAATCCTCTCCACCAGTCTGTATGATGATCATAACAGAATTCTGCAAGTTAGCACAGGACAGGCGGAAAATCTTTTAAGAGGTATTTTTATTCTCTGTGCAAGAGCATTGCATTGTTTTGTTAGAAGAAAGGCTCTTCCCATTAAAGCGAGTCTTCAAGATTGTAAGGGAAAACAGCCATGACACATTTTCTACTGAACTCAAACCCATATGTAATATTGAATCTTGATTTTTTGGACATGGGGTACTATGATGGATTCTTGGAAGCATTAAAGGAAAACCAGGAAGAAGAAATGAAATTAAGTCCTGGTCTGGTTAAAATCAAAGGCAAGATTCTCACTGACTTTGACAGAGGCAGGATTTCAGTCCCAGACCTCTGCTCTGCCTTTGGTGTATTTTCTTCTGCATTTGTTGGACTTAATTACACACAAATACACACACTTAAGTCAAAATTGAAGGAATATTTGACAATCTTAATTCATTTAATGTACTGTTTTTCTGTTTGCTAGTTGCAAAGTGCACTGGAGATGTCATTTATACTTGTACTAGATATTTTTCCAATTGTTTTTTTTTTTAGTTTCTTCTAAGCACCTACACTGAGCCATGTGTAATATTCCACAGTTTTGGAAAGTATCTGCTTTTCATGGATGTATTCTTTAACTGGAAGCACCGATTTAAAGACAAGTAGAAGTTACAGCTAAATTCTGGACGGAGTCATAACTTGAAAGAAAAATGAGCCTTTGCAGTCCAGACTGACACATTTAGGACCTCAGAAGCAGCAATAAGGTTAGAGCAGGTAAAGTACGGTGAAGGCAGGGATCAATAAAACATAAAAATAGGACAGAGAAATTACTGCTATATTGGAACAAAACATTCCTATACAGGGAAAAAATACACAATTTACTGTCTGTAGTTAATAAGTATGTGAAAGAGAAATACAGTGTAAACAGCTGAAAAATATATGTGTGCATGGTATAGAGAAACATTAAAATACATTTAGTGGTCATATCACAAAAATATTTTTTTTCCCCCTCAATGCTGTCTTTTGCTGAAAAAAATAAGTGGGGGAGGGGGACTGCTATTGCTGCAAAGAGCCTACTTTCATTAAAAATTTTTGAGTTTTCCTTGGGAAGTTGAAAAGCAAAAGTATTTGAGTGAAAACTTCTAACTGAACATTTCCTGGTATTTAGATGCCTTTTACTTCTTTTATTTATAATTATTATCATTTTTTAGATAAAGAGATGAGCATTTTACAGCTGGCTGCTCTGACAAGAACAACGCGTGGGGCAGTTCTTTCCCGACAGAGGGAAGAACCTGAGAGCTCAGATACTAAACACTGACTGGGGGACCCTCCAGGAGGTTCCTCCTAGTGCCAGCTCCTATTATTGCCCCTCTTCCATTATAAAACTTGATACACACACCCACTGCAGGCATGCTCCTCCCCGCATAGCCAACGTGTGATTCTCACGCCTAACCACCGGCGACAAGTGCCATTTTGCGCGCCCTCCGCGATCCCACAGGGCTAACAGATCAGACCAAAGACGGACGGGGGCCCCGCGCCTTTCTCAAGTAGGGTTTGGTGGTCGGGTGAGGCACCCTTGGGTACGCTCACAGCCCGTGAATCACTTCTCTGGTTTCCCAGTAATTTCTCTGGGTGCACCTTGTGAAAGCTTTGTGTTTGTAATGGCTGCAAAAACGTTGCGCACCGTAACAGGCCTTAGGCAATGAACTGTGAAGGGCAGTTCTCGGCCGTTCTGGTGGTGTGTTGCAGGTAAAGCAACACACAAAACTCCATGAGTAGAAATAATTGATGAAGACAATGATAATAAATAATAAATCTGAACTAGCTATTTTTTTTCTCAACTACAAGGGTCAAATCCAATTAGTACATTGTAACAGATAATTAAAACAGCTTTGTTGACTAGCCAGAAACCACAATGGCAGCCTTTTTATTAAAAACAGCTCTTGTATAAAGAAATAAGTACAAATGAAGTATTAATTAGCCACTTGGCAATAGATCTCACTTCTGCTAAAGACTAGTAAATAACCTTCCTAGGACTATAAACAAGAGACTCAAACCACTAGTGAGTGACAAAGTTGTTTGAATGTATTTTGTTCGTCTGGATGCAAATTTGAAGGTGTTGAAAATACCCATCAGGTTTAGCTATTTTCCTCAGGCCTCTTCCCCCCCCCCTCCTTTTTTGGGGGGGGAAGTTAAACTTCGGTTGTCCTTCTGCTGTTTTTTCCAAAAGTATTTTCTTAACACCCAAAACTTCATTTTCATGCTAAGCAAGACACTGTTTATGGCACACGAGAGCTATGCATCACACTTAACAAAATTACACTAAGCTATACCATGCCAAGGTCACTTTAACCAAGGTTAACCAACTTCAACAGGACCTTCAATTCAACAGGCAGTTCTTATCCTAAGACCTGTCTGGTTTTAGGTTACTGGTATGAAATATCTATGTGATTTTAACATTACTTCAAAAAAAGCAAGCAAGAAAACTAGGTGTTAAAAAAAAGCTGACATTACAACAAAATGTAAATGTTTGGTCTAATTTTTGCTTTAGAGAGAACAACAAGTTTTCTTTAATATGAGGTTACAACTGGCTGCATCCCATTTTCTGTATACTGAATATAAATGATTTTTTAAAAACATACACAGTTTGTAAGTAAAAGCTTAATTAAAAAATTTAGAAAAGATTCCAAGCATGTAAGAAGGGATTCTTGTATGTCTCATTAGATACTGATTCAGCTCTATTTATGGAAGATCTACACAGCGTAAATCAGTTAGCTAACTACAACAGGAATTAATTATTCTGCATTTATGGCAGTCGGGTAGTTAGGATACATGGACCCATCTTGCCAGAGCATGCTCCCACTCTCATTCATCCCAGCCTGAAGAAAAGGATCCAACAAAAGACATGCCTGACGGACTGATAGCAAAGGCCGGACGTTTGTCAGCACCGCTTCCAGGAAACGACAAGGTCTCTCTTACACAGCTCCAGTAACGTCATCTAACATCTTTGCAACCAAGCAGTTCCTCATTTTAGAGATCCTTAGAAAACTAGTAGTGTTTTTCAGGTCCATTAACAATTTTGGAAATAAATACACGCTTATGCATTACTTAAATATTTCCCCAACAAAGTAAAAACAGAAAATGGAAAGGAATTTCATTCAAGACGCAGTTAACAAAGCACTATATAGAAACCAAGACCGAGGCAAATGAACTGGAGAATACTACGCAATAACTAATTTCTTATGACAAGTGATTTATAGCTGCTCTGTTAAGAATTCATATGCGTTTTATAACCATTTTATTTGCACCATCTTCATTTTCATCCTTAGAGATAATTTTCTCCTGAAACATCTCAATAAGCAATAAACACATGATAAACGAAAAGTTATCGCAGCTGAAACTGTAGAAAAGTTGGTGCTTTGGAAAGCTGCCAGGCCTGACAAATCAGTTCAGACAACTCGCGCTGATTAATGTTTCTGTTAGAAGAGACTACTCCAGGGTTTGCTTTGTGATCCAGCAGAGATCAGAAGGCACTATATGGTCTTTTAAAATACATTAGGATCAGTTGAAATATGTCTAATGTTACAATGGAAACTAAAAGAGCCACTAGAGATTGAAGCATATACTCTGAATGCCATGCTGTCCTTGGCATCAACAGGAATTATGCATGTGGAACTGGGAAAATATCTCTACGCTATTTACAGTTTTCAAACTGACTACAACAAAATATTAAATCTGCTTATTAATACAAAAACGTTAATGGTGGTAAACTAAAATGGTGGTACCACTAAAAGTGGTAACTTTTAGTTCAATTAAGTTCATCAGACCATGATATTGTAACCTCAAAAGCTAGAGAATGAAGCAATAGATGTACTAAACTAGAATGTAATGTAATATAAATGTAAATTGCATTCCTCATATCTTTGTTAACTGATATATATTTTCAGAAAAATTAGTATTATAAAACTTTTAAGAAATGTGTTTGGAAATATTTCACTCAGTGCAATTCAACAGCTTCTTTTATAGCAATCTGTTTTATTAATGCATTTTTACTGGTATTTTAATGCTCTGTGGCATTTTTTTTGACAAATAAATCTCTTTCATAGAGGTTTTTTTCAGTGGGTGATTACACAGATGGCTTTCAGTAACAGCACCTCTTTCAGAACCAGATGATAATGTTTCTGTTTATACCCCTGTCACGTACCTGGTCTGGATGCAAGTCTTACTAAAGTCAAACATACCTGACAACAGATGAAAGAAGAGGAATGAGAGAAAAAAAAAAAAAGAAAAAAAAAAGCAGCATCCTGTCCTTCTGATTTTACTCCATTAAACATTTTATACTGCCAAGAAAATTCTTAGTTTTTCACTCTGCTGCTATTGTAGTACCAATAAAGTAAAGACACCACAAATTAAATTTACCTTAGTGTGCATTTTTTGCACTTAACTGTAATTCCAAGCACCAAGGACTTTTATTGCCAACAAAAGAAAATTTTACGTTTCATGAGACTAAAAAAAATCTGAAAAAATAGCTTGAAAGGGATATTACTTTATGAATCCGCCAATTTTATAGTTCAGTTATTTGTCCTTTTTTCATTGCAGCATATGTAATTCATGTACCTGAAGTTCTGTGCAATTCTATTTCACCCTCCTTCCATTCTCTCTCCTCCAAGTACTTTTTTGAGTATTCCGAACTGAACATGAAAAGTCCCCAAGTCCTTTGAAAAGTCATATTTATTAAATTAAACTTGATTATCTCAATTAATTTTTTCACTGATAGTTCAAAGACAGGCATATTCCTAACATACAGTAAATAAAATTCCTATAAGCATAAAGGTTTTTTTTGTTTTAAAGACCATTCCAAAGTCCAAAACAAGGAACACTCATAAAAATATAATCTTGTCTGATCAAGAATATCAGTTCTGTGATAGTCTCTAATACAGAGATCTAACAGGACTGATTATCCTCCAGTCCAGCCCAACTAATACTTCTGTACATCGGCATCTAGCTTCAGAGGTGTAATAAAAACATGTTTATGAAACCAATGCAAACTTCTCTGTAGAAAAAGAACAGTTTCTCATACAGATCTTTTTTTCCCCCTTAAAATTATGTTGTCACAGACAAAAAAGGTTTTCTTCTTTAACAACCAGATAGTGAATGGGGAGAACTGATGAGTTCAGTTCAGAAGCAACTCTTGCAGCTCACTTTTATCAACTGCACTGAAGACTTTTGACATTGAATGGGATGCTGTAAGCTGAGGAGGTTGATTGCACTGACGGCAATTATTTCATGAAGTTTCCTAACACAGATATATTTTCAGGTGCTTCTTGAAGACTTAGAAAGAGATGGTGAGATTGCTAAAACTTGGCAGCGAATATATAACTTCCTTTCCTGGATAATTTGATCCCTATCTTGCTTGGGCTCTGCTTTATTCAGCCCACTAAACTATTTCACTGCAGCATTAGACATATTTATGTATCACAAGCTCTTTAAATTCCACTGAATAGAGAAAGGAGGACTTTTTCAAAGCCTCACGGATGGCCCAAAAGCAGGAGGCTTGTAAATAACAGCCCTTCTAAAGGCTGATGCAGTAGCTGTGTAGTTTCACCAGCTCAGAAGGCAGTAATCATCTCCTTTGTGAACTGTTGCTCATCTCCAGCATGGGGCTGAGGGACACAAGGAGGAAAAACATCTGGAATGGTACAAAGCTCGGTAAGGCAAGCATAGGACTAAGTGAAATTAGCATGAAGTGGATGTGAAAACAGAAGAGTTTCCAACAGCAATTTTAGCAAAGTTGCCAATGACTGTGTAGGGAGAAGTATCCAGTGCCTTAATGGTTTTGACAAGAAATTGCTCAACTTCCGGACCTGCAACTGGAGTGTAGAATACTACATTTATTAGGAATAATCAACTGTTTAAGTACAAAATCAAAACCAAACAGCTGTTGTTTTTAACACAAATCCAGAGAGTTATAACAGATCACAAACTGGAAATGAATCAAGGCATTGTATTATTGTTAAAAATAAATAAATGAATAAATAAATAAATAAATGTCACGCTGACATATCTAAACTGGAATGTTTTATGCAAGCCACATTAGTTAATTCTGCACTCTGCAACAACTATAGCTTCAACTAATAGCTGAAAGGTGTTGTCCAAAAGAGAAAGTCAAAAGAAAAAAAAAAAAAACACAAAAATTATCAGAAAATTGTATAGATCATGAGCTAGGAAATATGACCCATAAGAAAATATTAGGAAAATTAGGATTACTTAGTTTGAAGAGAAGCTTGAGAAAGGACGTGACAAACATAGAAATATTTCAAATGACTGCTAACATGTGGAGAAGAAATCTATCTCAAAATGTGAGAGAGCATTAAAAAAAATGACCTCAAAATGCAGCAAGAATAATTTACATGGGAAAAGAAAACAACATCTAATCTTAAGGATTTTCTGGAATAGATTGCTTGAAGGGCTTTGGAATATTCACCCCTAAAGGCTGAAGCCTTTGCATTCACCAGTACAGACTGGGGGGCAGGCAGCTGGAAAGCAGCCTTGCAGAAAGGGACCTGCGGGTCCTGTTGGACATCAAGTAGCTCATGAGCCAGCAATGTGCCCTTGCAGCAAAGAAGACTAATGGTGTCCTGGGCTGCATTAGACAAGGTACTGCCAACAGCTTGAGGGAGGTGATCCTTCCCCTCTCCTCAGCACTGGTGAGGCCACACCTGGAGCAGTTCTGTGTACGTCTCCTGTACAGAAGGTATGGAGGTACTGGAAAGGGTCCAGCAAAGGGCTGCCAAGATGACGAAGGGACTGGAGCACCTCTCCTGCGAGGAAAGGCTGAGAGAACCGGGACTGCTAGAGAAAAGAAGGCTCAGGGGAGGATCTCATCAATGTGCATAAATACCTGCAGATATTTAGCCGCAAAGAAGTCAGAGCCAGGCTCCTTCCAGTGGTGCCCAGCGGCAGGACCAGAGGCAACAAAGGGCACAAACTGAAACACAGGAGGTTCCCTCTGAACATCAGGAAACACTCTTTGACTGTGAGGGTGCCTGAGCACTGGCACAGGTTGCTCAGGGAGGCTGTGGATTCTCCATCCTTGGAGATACTCAAAAGCCCTTTGGACACGGTCCTGGGCAAGCAGCTCTAGGTGATGGCCCTGCTTGAGCAGGGGGGGTTGACCAGACGACCTCCAGAGGTCCCTTCCAACCTCAGCCATTCTGTGATTCTGTGATTCTATGAACACAAAGGGTGAGATGAACATCCATTTGAGATGATCTAGACCAGATAAAGTGGTTCTTAAAGCACAGAGAAATATGGAGAGTTTGCGAACATTCTTCCAATGGGATTTCTACTTGAGAGACATGGAAGTCATGCCGGATTTTTTTTCTTTTGTTTTGGTTGTGATAACTTTTAAAAGGCAAGCAAGCCCACTCTTTCTTCCTTTTAACTGCTGCCTCAGTTGGAGCGTTCTCTTTAGCACACCTGACTTTTCACTATGCTCATTTCACAGTTCTTAAATTTGCAGCTCTGCAATTAAGACATGGCAACAGCCAGTAAATGACATTGGGTTCTTTTTATAAACTATGGATTTTTCTTGTGCGCTGCATACTTATCTACCTCCTACTCATATGCTGGAGGTGTTTTTTTCCACACTCTGTGTATGGGAAGAAAGCCATCTGTATTTATCAAAATCTGTCTAACTCGCATCTCTACTGGCACTACTTACAGTTTCATAAAGAGGCTCACTACAGCGAGAACCTTTACTCTTCTTTATGCAGTGAGTGTACGCAGCCAAATCCTGCTCATCGTAAGATGAGCCTAACACCTTCAAAAACATTCATGTGTCTGAGGTGAGAAGAATTCGTATTTATCTGTAAGTAGATACAAATTATTTTATATCCATACATCTACAATAAACCAATTTTATAGAGGAACACTTCTGCTTCACTGCTTTTGCAAGCAAAAAGTTGTTTACTATTCCATTAACTCCAGGTCCAAGAACATTATGCAGCCATTAAAAAGCTACACCTCAGACACATTTCTAATGGGCTGGTATTTATAGACAATAAGTAGGGCCAGTGTTTTTTCACAGTAAATTATACATGAAGCAGTCTAGCCATGGGAGGAAAAAAAAGGCAAGTGTCACAAATTGCTAGTAAAACTGCCAGAGCTCACAGCCTGCATTTTAATCAAAATATACTTTATTTCATAATAAAAATTGATTAAAAACATTTAACTAAATGTTTAAAAAAATTTAAAACTGCTGCTATAAATGACTTCTGGCATGCAGCTGGGAAATAAGAACAGCTTTTCTGCTTCACCTTTGCCAGAGAAGACCGTGTTTTAAATGAACAGTGCTCAGCAACCTGTTATCTAACTTGAGGGAAACAGCAGCTGCGAGCTACCAAATAAGTATTGTATTTTAGATAAGATTTTTCAACAAAAGTAAATTACGCACAGTAATATTGATGTTCCACTTTTATGCAAGTATGCGTAAAATGTCTCTGCTATTCAAGAGTGTCAGTTTTCAAATGTGCACAAATACATTGTATATATTTTAAATTATTTCTGAAGAGAGGGAGCACACACACTCAAAAAATATTCTACCAACATTACAGGCATAAACTTCTTTAGAAAAGGTGATGGAATGCACGCTTGTTATTTTGCAGCAGAAACCACCAGAATCCACTGAAATTCACACCCTTTCACTGACCTGAAGAAATGTTGGATTTAGCCCTTATATTTGACCTTGGTCTTGCAGTCAGGTCCAGCAACATCCCATCCTTCAGCATATGGAACAATAACGCATACCGGTGCAGAAGAAACCAAAATGACAGATCTTGCCAATCCACTACCACACACTTCCTGCCTAGAAAAACACGTCCTGCTTCTTGATGCTTGTGGAAGTCAGTTTATGTACTGCTACCCTTAAAATGGCACAGCTGTAAAGTGTTACTAGTAAGGAAATTAAACCCTTCTCTCCTCTTGAGGCAGTATGTCTAATCTGCAGAGCTTTGATTCACTAGGCTTCAGCATTAAGGCAGAAGAGTTGTCACTCCGCTACTTTGGAAACATTATAAGGTTATAATCTGCCAAGAATTATCTACTAAGGAGCCGAGAACAATACACTAAGATTGAAATATGTATTCCTTGCACTTTGTTAACACAATGCATAAAGGCTTGTTGTTTAGCCCACATGTCAACTGTACGGGGCAATTATATGCAGTTCTTGCATAATTTATAAAAAAAGGAGGGAGGGAATTTTCAGCAAATAATTACTGTGTTCTGCTAGGAGCTGTCAAACACGGGTCTCTTCTCCACATTCCAAGGTAATGCAAGAATTGCCATCTGCCAAGCTGCACTATCTTCTTTCCATTCCACTTCAGAATGGTTTTTTTTGTGCTACTGATTTACACTGATTTTTTCTGCTGATACTGCTTTTCACCTCAGTTGCAAAAGAAGTAAATCTGTCTCAGTCAATGTACATGACAAACAATCCTTTTTATTTTTAATTTATATACTAACTATGCAGACCTTGAAACTTCAAGAAAGGTGTGGGAACTCCTTGCCAACTTAAAGCCTGAACTAGAGAAGAATTTTCATCATGGTTCTGAAGAAAAATGTTCACGGTCAAGTTATTTAGACTTGGCTCTAAAACTACTTTTTAAGTGTTTCCTATATGTTTGTACCTATATATGCATACTAGCTGACCATACAGAAATACCCTGTTTGTAAGGGTGAAATTTTGCTGGAAAGATGTGGTCCCCAAATGCTCTGTGGTCCCCAGATGCTGTAAATTGAAAACCTGTTTTCATCTTAGAGTTCCTTAAGGAAAATAACATTTATTTATTTATTTATTTACTTACTTACTTAATTGCTTACTTTTACATTACCAGGATTTGTAAGGATCTGTTTAATTCCAGAACCTTAAATAGAGATTTTGGTTTTCCTCCTCGGACCACAAAATTTGTTCTTCAATAGCAGAAGCATTGGGATTGGTTAAATGAGGATATAAGGGGAAAAAAAAAGAAATTTTAAAAAAGTTTATTTCTATTGAGCATCTGCTCAGAGTAGAACTTCAAAGCAAGATCTTTACTGTAGGTTCTCCAGTCAACTTGGAAAACAAGGGAGGAAGCTGACAGCTTCATTTTTCATAAACTGGCCTCAATTCTCATTGTACTGTAAGAGAACGGAAGCCTTACCCTACTTTTCTTTATGCAGTCAGTTGAAAAGCTCCTGAAAAGGTGCATAAATAAGTGTGCAAGCCCCTCTGCTATTGGAAGAAACCACTGGTCAGTCACACTATGAAGGAATAAGAAGGGTTTTGGCTCGGAGTCCTCCACTTCCTTCACTATGGCCAAGAAAGGACCTGACAAATTTCAGTGTACTGCTGCAGTTAATGAAGTACACAAGTATATTTCCCCAAATGAAGTTTACAATTATGTCATACCCACATTTTAAACGAAAAAGTTTGCTTGCCTCCTGCTCAGATGACTCAGATGAGTGGTGACTCAGATACCTCAGTGTTATCTTCTGAAGTCTTCTTAGAGGCATTTTCCTGTTGAGGTCAATGAAAATATAGTGCACTGAGAATTCAGCAAAGACAGCAAGACAGCACCTGGTCATGAAATATGAATATTATTAATTTTAGAGGAAATTATTTTAACTTAGTTTGGGTTTGGGTTTTTTAAAATAATTTCCACTGTGAGCTTCTACTGTGTCTATATAAATATATGTGTGTATGTGTACATGTATGTGTGTACAGACATGTTTCTTTCCCATATTTGCCTATGTGGTTTGATTTAATTGAAAGATGAGGAGAAAAAAAGATGGCTGAAATTATCATTCAAGGGTTTTAATCACTTTTAAATTCTGATGCTACATAGAGTTATCAATACAGTACCTCACAGATGAATCATTCACATGACCCAGGGGACAATGTTTTGCTTTATTCTGTTTATAACAAGGATTGTGGACAACAGAAAATAGAAAAGAAACATTTCAATAGAGATTAGGAACTTGTTTCGAGGGGATTGCTGTATTTTTGTACCCATAGACTATACACAGGATCTAGAATGAAACATGTGTACAGCTGCCTTTGCAGGTGACAATGCAAATATTTAAGTGAGTTATTATTGTCACTCTCCTGATTAAACTGGCAATTACTTTTCTAACAAACCATTAAACATTTATCAACCAAGAGAAATACAACAGTTATTACACACAGCAGTTTCTCTTCCACTGGATGGGTTGGAAAAATATTTTTCAATTTATAATTAGTATTTTTCAGTACTTGAAAAAGTAAAATAAATAAAAAATTGTAGCAGAACCTTATGAGGGGTTATAATAACAGATTCGGTTACAGGAAAATTAACAACAGGTTATTATAGAAAACTTTCAGTCTCATTCATGCAGTTAGCCAAACTGACCTTTCCTTTCAGTCATTCTTACCACAAAATGCTAAAGTTGTGCCCTGTACTGCCACTCAGTTGAACTAAACAACATAAAAGTCCCAACTGTACAGGTAGAAAATTGTTCATCAGTGTCACGAACAAACTACTTTGAAAAGAATGACTGACTTCGGAATATTGAATCCCCATCTGGTGAGACCTAATGAGCAATGGAGAGGTTTGAAGGTAATGAAGCAAGTCCCGTTTTGGCAGATGTTACTTGATAGCTGCATCTTGGGATCCTAGCAGCACTACTGCTGCCTCATATTAATATGTTCTTGAAGATATCATGATGAAGCTTGCAGAAAACAGAGGATTCTTTTCTCTTCAATGGGCTGCATTTTATGTAGCTCCTCTTATATCTAATCCACTTAGTAAGGTTTGATTTCAAAAGATTGTTCAAAGTTTATTGAACTATGTTTTTTCAAATGCTTTAGCTCATGCTTTAGCCCACGCTTTAGCCCACATGCTGCAGGCTGAATCCCTGCAGCAAACAAAATGGACTTAGCAAACAAGCACGTCAAGGTGTTTGTTTTTATTTTTTTTCCACTAAGACAAGAGGGAAGAAACATGGGTTTGGGTCACTGGTAATGGGCTGGTTTTGGCTGCAGAGAGTTAATTTTCTTCACAGTAGCTAGTATGGGGCTATGCTTTGGATCTGTGCTGGAAACAGGGTTGGTAACACAGGGATGTTTTTGTTACTGCCGAGCAGGGATTACACGGCGCCAAGGCCTTTTCTGCTCCTCACCCCACCCCACCAGCGAGGAGGCTGGGGGGGCACAAGGAGTTGGGAGGGGACACAGCCGGGACAGCTGACCCCAACTGACCCAAGGGGTATCCCATACCGTATGGCGTCATGCTCAGCATATAAAGCTGGGGGAAGAAGAAGGAAGGGGGGAACTTTTGGAGTGACGGCCTTTGTCTTCCCAAGGAACGGCTATGTGTGATGGAGCCCGGCTTTCCTGGGGATGGCTGAGCACCTGCCTGCCCATGGGAAGGGGTGAATGAATTCCTTGCTCTGCTTTGCTTTTCTTGCGCGCGCGGCTTTTGCTTTACCTATTAAACTGTCTGTGTCTCAGCCCATGAGTTTTCTCACTTTTACTCTTTTGATTCTCTCCCCCATCCCACCGTGGGGAGTGAGGGAGGGGCTGGGTGGGGCTGAGTTGCCGGCTGGGGTTAAACCACAACAGCTCAGCACATGCATCTTTGTGGCGTACACGTGCCACATAGGGTCTGGATTGTGCTCCACAAAGCTCTGTTCTTGCTACATCCTGTTCAGCGCCTCCTCACTCTCCCAGAGGAAAAATTCCTGATGCTGCTACCTGAAATGCACAAGTGCCCCCAGGGTAGGCTGCTCTTAAATATCAGGTGCATCACTGCACACCCCAGCTCTCAGAAGGGCGGAGTAACAGCCAGGAGTAACAAGACTGAGAAGCCATCTGAAACTGCAAACAGGAAAAGCAGAGGTGTTTCTTCCAGCCACCAGCTCCACCAAAAAACTGTCCTGTTGCCCACAGAAAGAGCCTACTCCACAAGATCAGGTCCAGGATATTATTGTTAATCTTTTCAGCATTAAATAAGATACCAAAAAAATCAGAATTACTTTCTTTTCTGTTAGGAAATTAAATGGCCCAATCAATTTGTTTTCTTGGCCTAATTATCGCAGCGCACTTAAGGATAAGAGAATCCCAACACATACTACAACACATATACAAAGCAGTCAACATGAATACTTTTGTTTGTTATATACTCAATTTCAAATGAACACTAAGTTCCTAGCTTGATCCTCTAAACTCTTAGAGCGGCTAAAGTGGGATCAAAGATAGAGGCAGTCTAAGCTGCAAGCCCCTCCAGAAAAGTTGTTATCCTCGGTGGTAATGACAAAACCAATGGACAGTAAATACTGATGGAGGCCAGGGACTTTCAGCAGCTGTAGAACTTCCTCTTTAAAAAAGAAGAAATTTGTATTTACTTAGATTACCTGTAATGTTAACCTCATTCTACGGATGTTTAAAGGATTTTTAGGATAATGCTCAATGTGAAACGTTAAGAATTCTGGATGAGAGGAACCGCTCTAATGTTTCCAAGTCCCTTTCCCTCATATCCAAATCACTTTCCCGCGTATTGGAACTTACCAGCTATCTTTATATGTTATGGCCAAAGGTTTTTTTTCCAGAAGATGCATTTATTTTCGCTTTAGGAACTTTATGGAATTCCTCCTTCTATCGAAGCAGCTCTGTTCTACTCTTTCTGCGTACTAGAAGTAGTTCTTCAAGGACCCTGTTTTTTGTGTCCATTTACACAGCATCCTATGGGCTTGCAGTTAGCTGCTTCTCTAGGAAATTTTAAAATTGTTTTACAGATTTTTCTAAGAGGATTATTCATCATTTTTGGTTTTAAAAAAAGGAGCAGTTTTGTGCTTCTCTGCAATCCAAAGAGCACAGAATTATTAAAATAAATGTAGCTTTGTAAGTGTTAGTAGTAGAGACCTAATAGGAAAGTGAATTGCGACACCAAAGTCTCTCAACAAGCTGTTCTGCATAAATACATTAAAAATTAAACATTTCTTTAACCTTTTGCGGGTACTTAAATTTTTGAAAGTACCTGAACAATTACAAGTTTGCATAATTAACTTAAATGTTTACATAGATAATTGACAACTGATAGGTTGGAACATATTCAATGAAATATATGTATGAAGAAAAAAAAAGACATCATCAAGCTCATGGAACTTCTTTTGTAGTTTAGTACATTTTCATCTCTATAAAGAATCAGAAAGTTAAAAAATACAGATGGAGTGTTCAGGCAGGTACAGTTATGCTAAGGCTAATTGGTTATCATTCTCTCCATAGTCAACTCTCCTTTGTTTTTCAGATGTTCACTCATAGAGACGTATCAGAATGTTTTTGATGAGTCCTTGATTAACAGCCAAGCAAGCAGGGAGCAGATAGAGGGCCAGGGCATGCTCGCACTTTTCCAACCTAGAACACGGCCAGGAGCAACCACTTCAGCCACAGCCAGGGCACTCAGGAGCCCCAGCAGGACCCAGCAGACACCAGCAGAGTAAGCAAAGCATCTCCCAACAGCTAATGGGCCAGTTTTCCAGGACAAAAATTCACTCATCACCTCATGGCGTGCAGGTGGCTAGAGACATCTCACTCCGTTGAGCAGCTTTAGGTATACAACCTTCCTAAGCCCTCTCGCTCCTCTGAGCACAGCTATCACCAAGACAAAACACCAGTCACTGCCTTTGCTCAGACAAGAGCAGGACTTGCTAATAAAATCTTAAATCCCTTGTTCATGCAAATCTCTAAAATTAATTGTGCCAAAGCACTGAAGTCCCAAGCCAGGTAGTATCATGCAAAAAAGAAAAAATCCTTCATAAGATGAATGCCTCCTAATAGCCACTAAGAGACAGAACAAAAAGAATTGAAAAACTTCTCTAGATTTTATATCTGCCAATATCTCCTTTAGACCAAAGGGAGAAAAAGCACGGTTCTAATGTATGACCTCACTCTTTTTTTTAACTGTCTGCAAGATAAAAGGGTGGCTCAGTTGAAAAAGATCTGATGCTTTATTGCATTTCTTTTCTGATATCATCCTTTACTCAGACAACCGTTTGCCTGTTCATTTATCAAGGGAATTCCAATGAGAACATTCAGTTCTTTATTTTATTCCAACACCTTCATAACAATACATATGAATCACTGCTCACATTACACTGTGGTGCTGCAACTTTGAGTCCAGTTTTTCTTTTAATAGTGAATCTACAAGGAAGTATTCTTCAGGTGCTATCTCACAAATTAATAACTACCAGACACTTGCTTTGTTTCTCTTTCTTTTACTCCAGACTTCCACTTCCCATACCAGTTTTTGAAGTGTTTTATGAGACGTACCGTTGTATAATGTTGAAAGTCAACATACACAAGTTATTTCTGACTCAGGGTCTATTATATTCAGTGCAAAAATTTCTACCAATGCGAATGTATTTCAGACCCACTCATTAATCTTTGTGGCAATTATGAGTTCTACGAGACAGTATAATCATGAACTCAAAAACCCTCACAGGCTTTGTAGTCCATTACAACTTTCTTGCTGATCTCCATCTGTTCCAAAGATAATGAATACTCTTTTCTTTCAAGCACTCTGCTTTATCAGCATAATATTTTTTTGTCTTAGTAGATTTTACCTTGGATTTCTTGAGAGGCTTGGTTTGGGTTTTGGGGTTTGTTTGGTCGGGGCTTTTTTAAGGAAAGGGGAGAGGAATGGCACCTGGCCCAAAGCTTATCTGTTGCTTGCTTCCTTTTTCCCAAGCCAAGCATTTGGTCAATAAGAAATAAACTAACGCCCCCCCCCCCCCCAACTTAGGCTCTGTTGGCACCCTCAGTGCCACAACTACTGTGGTGACAGCTTAACGCAGCTGCAGACGACAGCCTTTTATACAGCCGCTTCATCGCCTGCAGCCCCTGTTGCAAAACAAAACAGGCTCAGGTGCTCCAGTCCAGCTGGGTTTCTCAGATCAGGTGGAACACCGTGCCAGTGCAGTTACTGCAATCCCAAAACTGCTGCAGTCATCGAGCCCTGCTGGACACACACTGGAAGCCTGCAGATTACTTCAGAGCTTCACTTACTGCTCTTAGCAGGACGACTAGGCCAGGCAGTACAAGAGCTCAAGTGGCTCTGCACAAACCGGCTCAGGTCCAGCCCAACAAGATGCTGGGCCCGGCCAGGCCGAATAAGCCCGGCCAGACCTGCACTGGCTCCACGTAGAGTCACTTGGATGTGTTTGCGTCACTCTGCCCAGCGCCTGTGAGACGGGGCACTGCCTGAGGTTGGGGAGAAGCCGGCAGCTCCAGCAGGACTGGTGCGTGCTGGAGATGCACCAGCGCTGGCACTGTCCTGCGGTGCTGTCCTGTAGCGCCCGCTTGTCTCACGGGATTGCCCTTCTGACAGCGGGAAAGGGGGGGTGACCAGCACAGCACTCCTGCAGAGAGACGCGCAGGTTCTGCGCTCTCCATGACCTCCACGCTCAGCTACCCTGTATTTTAAGATGCTCTTTGGGAGACGACCTGAAAAAGATGACAAACTTGAACTATTACAGGTCAAAGACAAGAACGCATTCCATAGGCAAGCGGTTCCAAAAAAAGACTACCTTGTCAGCTGTTCTGTCTTATGCCAGCCACACATAAACAGACCTACTCAGTTCCTCTCCCACAATTAGTAAAAGGTAAGCCTATACCAAAAAGTATGTTAAAAACCTGAACTTCAAAGTGCGCAAAAGGAGGCACATAGCATTGTTCCTGTCTCACTGCTGCCTAAATTAAGAGGAAATAGCTTGTTCAGCACTACAAAAAAGATGAGTGGCAGAGAAAGGACTTTCTTCTGACGCAGAATGAAATGCTCCATCCACTGAACCGTGCCATGTGCATCAGCTTGCTTTATTTCAGATGCACTTGACCACTCAACTGTTTCAGGTTTGTCATTTCCTTAGGAGGCAGAGAGAAACAGAAATGAAGGGAAGAAAACAAACAAGTGAGGAATAAAGCAGGCAGTAGCAATATAAAAATCGGGACGAACAGTGCTCTGAGAAGAAGGGTTAAGTAGGGAAAGAAAACAAAGAATGCCTGATGAATGTAAAGGAAAGAGTTTAGCTGCAACACCTCCAGGTATACGCAGAGTACATTAGTCTGGCCAAAGCTCAGGGTTTATGCCATTAGCTTGCCTTCAGGTCCTGAAAGAACAACGTATTCCCTAGAGATTAAGAAAAAAACCACATCACCTAACGTCCCAGCATTAATTACTAACAAAGGCCATCCACCTGTGCTATCCTGATAAAGAGCACCAGCGTTTCCTACCGTCTCAACACCTCTGTGTCAATGCAGAAGGCTGACGAGCAAGTGTTCCTGGGCTCCTGGAAGCACTCATTCAAGCATATGTAAGTGTATCTTTAGAGCAGAGGCTCCTGCTTTCTCTGCCTGAATAGATGAATTTGGGAATTATCCATGAAGATAACAGGAATACATGATCAGCAATAAATTTGCCAACTATTCTCACCATGGTGACTGTCTAAATTTATTCCAAGTTTCAGTAGTAACTTAATCCTCCAAGTAGCACTTAATTTAATATCCTGATTCACTAACTGAAACAAGCAGGAGAAAGCAGTTTTTGAAGAAACACAACTCACAGACAGTAGCAATAAATGACAGTCTCAGTAGATTTTTCATGCCCAGGTCTCATGATTTAATTTAAAAAAAAAAAAACTAAGGAGACTTTTGAAATCCAGACAAGTCAAGAGGGATACTGCAGAGGCTGTGAACATTTTGGTGGTCACTGGACAAAACAAACCAACCAACTAACCAAAAACAACAAAGAAAATCAGAGAAAAGGAAATTCTATACCCACAACTTTGTTCCAGCTCTTCATTCATATTAAAAAATATTGCCCAAGTGAAACTGAAACACACTGTTCGTTTTAACCTACTGGGTCTGTTGGTTTGGGTTCTCTTTAGAGGTTTTGTCTTCGCAAAAAAATTTGAAATATTTTAGTTTTGGTCCAGTTCAGAACACACATGCAAATTTCAGTTTTCTATTAGGACTTCTTCTCCTAGATCAACAGCCACTAAAGTAAAAAGCCCAAAGCAAAGGTGGTAAGTAGAAGCTGAAGGACATATCAGCAGAAAAGAGAGAAACATACCATTAACAGAATGAATATAATTTCAGCTATTTTTTAATGGGGCTTGCATATTTCCCTGTAGGCTCATGTTCAAACTACTTTGCATTGTGATTATTTTCAGGTAAAGATAAAAACAAAGAAGCTTGATCAGGGGTTTGGCACAGTATGAATATAACTTTTGATTTAATAGGAAGTATTTTTGCAACTGTCACACCTGCTACGGACCAGACATGCAAGAGATACAGTTTCGCTGACTTCGTTTAGATATGCAGTACATGCTGTTGAAGTCTTACCTTGGAGTCTACCTGCTTTAAGGCTCATAGTAGCTGCTATATCATTCATTTGTCCCAGCAATATCAAGGTGCCAATCATTACTGTTATTATTCATACACTTTTCTTACGTTCCCTATTATGCGACCACAGTAATGCACAATTTATAATTTCTTTAGTGATACCTAAAATATTTTCTTGATTATGACTTAAACCCTGAAAACATAATTCAGATATACCATTATATAGACATATCCTAATCTTAAGAATTAGAAAACCAGTAATTTTGTCCAAAATATGGTCATCAACAGCCAGATAACTTAAATCATATGATTTAATCTAATTCTTGGATGCTTACGGTTAGCAAGTCCAGTAGTAAGGCAGAGCTGGAAAACCAGAACAGATTCAGCTACAGAGTCATTTTTATGCAGATCACAAGACATCATAAACTACTTTTAGCTTTCTGTAGCAGAGAAGCAATGCACTGACACACACAGAGAACACAAAACCAGAAAAAAATATGAATCTTCCGAAATGGAAATAGAATATTTATCCCAACTGACTCTTCCAGGCATAATTCCCTGCATTTGGAGCAATATTTTGTTATCTCTTTAACTCCTAGGAAAGTGTTTATTCTCTACCAACTGGTACATATGGCACTATATAACACAGTTGCCTTAGCTCATGAAAACAAGAGTTTCATTGCAGGTGCTCTGCCAAAGGGTGCAAAGCCTGGACTTCAGAGCAATTAGACACATCACAGGTGACACACTTGGCTGTGAAAAGAGGAAAATGACATTTGTTCAGCAAATGAGCACTTTATGCCAACTGCTTCATTCACAGGCATCTTCTGCCAGAAAGCCTGAAAGGTATTTTGTGTCTCACTGGCATTGCAGCATAGGAAGATGTAATAAAACAGAAATAGTGATATTCAGAACTGAGAACCTCGGCTAAACCAGAAGGGGCACTGCTAGACACAGGTACAGGGTCTGAAAGACAGAAAATGGCAATAAAAAGAGCTTTGCTACCTGGACATCTTCTTGTTCATTCCTGCCAGTCCCATTTGAAAGAGGGCAGTCACAGAAAAAAACGCTGCTGAGAAGTTTCAAATGGGTTTCAAGTCTTGAGCTCAAAATCACCCCACATGGGAACACGTGCCTTTTGACAGCAACACAGAGAGAAAAATCCACTGGCTTTCCCAACGTTTTTGACACTGTCAAAGAAAAAGGCAAATTTTCAATCTTGTGACTTAGAAAAGCAACATGATTATCAGCAGGGCGGGAAACTGCTTCCCTGCTAATGGAAAAGCAGAACACAAATCTCGCTCTGCAGGGAGCAGCATGAGGGTAGCTAAAAGGTTCCTGGGAAGGAGACTGCTCACTCTTGACCTCTCAAGCAACAGCGGTCAGAGAACACCGCTTAGATTTTCTCACCAGCAGAACTCAGACTACAAATAGCAACTCTTTTCTAAACCCCATTTTATCCTTGTATAACTCCAGTCATCTTCGTAGTATGTCCTGTTGTTTCAAACGTACATCCTACATGTGTTGTGTGGTCAGTACACACAAGAGCAGGAAAGACAGAAAATTGTGGCTATGAGTGCTTCCATTGCCTCCCCACACTACCACCACGTGAAAAGAGGAGGAATTTAAACCTCTGGTCAGTCAGTTAGCTCCTCAGCTACATTTAGTGTCATTCAAACCACACAGCTCTGGCCTGGCTGAAGGGATCCCTAGCTGTCCTTGCTCACCCTTGCCTAGGACAACTCCTGAACTCCTCGGTAAAGGGAGTTTGCAGTGCAGGTCTCAGGCTGGACAGCATCACTTCTACAGAGACCACAGCTTCCTGAGGTCTGGCATTAGGGTCTGTTGCCCCATCATTGCCTGCTGTGGGTAGAGACTGTAACGTTTGTATAATGTGCTTGGAAGAAGGGTAGCTTGGATAAGAAGAGCCTCATGGAGACATTTTTGTGCTTCTAGAATGTGCAAGGAAGACACAAGAATATAGGATTTAAAACTTGGATTGCCATCGTACACATTATCATTGGTGTGGCATTACCACATACTTGAAAAAGAAAAACCTAGAGCAGTTCTCAGGCCTCTGAATAAGCACCTGGAAATAATTAAATAGCCAGTCTGGGTTTGGAGGGTTTGGCTGTTTCATGGGTTTTTTTAAGATTAGGGAATCAAACAGAGAGTGGAGAAATCACTTGCTTGGCAAGAAGCGTAGAACTCTTAATTCTGTGAGTTTCTTTAACATCACTAGGAACTTACTCACTGAAACAGACCTGGAAACTTATTGGGTTTCTATTGTACTGGGAAAAAAAACCAAAAACAACAAACCCAAAACCCAAAGGGAATTAGAGTGACTACAAGGTTTTCCCCAACATAAATCTTGATTACTTTGGCTTAATCACAAAAGTGGCCACAACTTCCCTTATGCAAATGAAAAGGAACACAAACTACAGAAGGAAACTTCACTAAGGAAGGCAACAAGGTCTGACCTTGCCAAGGAGGTAGGTGGCAGCTGCTGGCAGCCCTCTGATCCACAGCTCAGCAGGATCCATCCCTGAATTTAAGCACTCACACCAGATCAAAAATGGTGTGTACAAGGTCAGAGGGCTTCAAATTGACCCATGTCTGATCATTTTCCTACAGTTCCAACAAAGAAACACAAGATATGTTTGGATGGCTGTGTCCTTGCTGTGCAGGAACCCTCCGCAACAGCATACAGCTTTAAATTGCTGCAAACAAGAAGCATCTCAGGAAAATGTTTTTAGGGAATTAGTTTCTCATTTTTATTTGCACAAGTTTTCTTTTCAAAGCTTTGTGAGCAAGGTGCTCTGTGAATGATGAATATAAAGGGAGACTGCATGGGAGTCGCGACTGTTTACGGGAAGGTTCATAATGGAACTGATCAGATCACCATTGACATTTTTCCTGTCTCTATTCATTTAACATACAGGAAGCAAATCAAGGACAGGAAATGAAATAAAAAAGGAATAGCTGAGCTCCTTCCTTCATTGTACTTAGACGAGTTGAATAATATGGAGTCATTTACCATGAAACAGGGCAAAAAGTCAACAAATGCTAATGAATTGCCATAGGTTTTCCAACATTAAATTTGCTGTAGTCTGTATTGGTGTCCCTTCTGAAGCGTTCTGCTAGCAGTAAAGGCAGAAGACTTCACATTTTGAAGCAGCACTAGAGGTCTGAGCCTGCTGTGTTGAACAACTTCTCCAATTACTAGGAATGAGAGCCGCTTTAGTAGTTCCCATACAAAATTTAAATCTGTATTTCAAGTGGCATTTCAATTGCCACTGAGCTGCTGCACAGCCTGAGTGGACAGAACAAGACTGCTTCATCTCCTTGATTATTTCCTCAATGGTCTTTGAGCCATTCTGCGGAGTATAGCGGCACATTTTCAACCCGAGTACGTACATAAGAGTGTAACAGTAAACAAACGTTGCAAACACACTGTGTTCACAAACATGCTCGGTCACAAGGATGGGATTCTTCTTATAGGAGCACTAAGCTATATTAAAATTGAAAGGGGACCTTAGAAAACATCCCTTGGTGCATGTGGAGTACAGCTCCTTTAGAAATCCTAACCACGCGCCCAGTGACCTCGGGGAGGGGTGTGACCCTCATCCCCAAAGTCTGCAGCGAGTAGCTGGAGCTGACGCTGTGCGGTTGCCTGCACGACACAGCTGCAGGAGCACCCTTCGGGATGGGATCCTTCACCTCTGCCAAGAGAGGCACGTCTCCGAAAATTGCCCACACCAGTTTTGCACCTGAGCAAAACACTGCTCAAAAACCAGCTGCCTGGAAAATAGGTTCCTAAAACACTCACTGACCTAAATTTCAATAGATGAGGTTAACCATTTAAATCCTCAGCTATAAACCTATGTTATTCTCCTTCAGCAAGAACCCTGTCTCCTGGAGAATCTCAGCAGTCCTTGGTTCTTACACCAGGGACAAGCTACCCTCCTGCATTCGCCAGGTCCTCCTTACCACTTGCTAGTCAAAAGCATTTTTCTCTTTGGGAATTTGGCAATGGTGGCCAAGATTAGCAGGCTTGTTCCACAACTGGAAGAAGTAATTTTAAAAAAAAAGTGACACTAGCATAAAAGCCAGCCTACATGCATTTATTTTTCACCTCCCTGCCACAAGACAAAAGGAATGGCTCTTCTCTGGGTAGAAGGAAGCAAAACAACATTTATCTTCCTAATGCCTTCTCCAGTCCCCTTTTATGAGCACAACTATCCTCACCCCAAATTTTTTGTTTCAAACTGTTTTGGTGACTCAGCTGGACAGTGGGACAGAATCACTGAAGGTAGCTGATTTCTCCAGGGATTTTATTCCACAGAATATTCTGCAGAATGCAGAAATCCCTGAGCTTAGGCTGGACGACAATACATGCAGATGATGCAGTTCACCCCCATGGAGGTAGCCAGGCACACATCCCAAAAGCAGTATGGCTATGTTTTTAAGGTGACGTGTATAAGCTAAAAAGCTCAGCTGTCCCCACACTTATTAGGAGCTAATTCAAGGATCTCTGCTGTGCTCCTGCTGAGCTGCAACATTTGCCTGATAAATATTTTTCAGTATGAGCTAGCAGAGAGTGACTACCTTTCTCTCTTTCTTTAGGCAGCAAGGCTACCTCTGCGACCAGGTACATCTGTAAGCATTTGAGGGACATTTCACCTCAGGCAGAGGATCCAAGCACGCTGTTCATCAAAGAGCCCTGTTAGATCGTGGCCCCAAGGCCCCACTTGCACATTCAGGTTCAGACTCAAGTTGTCCCAATGTTATTTGGATCCAGACTTTTGTTAATTTTACTTTGAGAGGGAAAGAAAAAGAAAAGAGAAAGAAAAAAAAATGGAAGAGATTATTTATGTTAACCACTCCTTAGCTCCATTTCTGAAACACCAGAGATGAATACAGACCACAACTGCCTAGCAGCTGCTTATACTTTGAGCAGAAACAGAGCAATCCTTCCGGCGGCAGCTATCTGAGCTCTCCCTCGTGATCCAGGGTTTCAGGGCTCCAGCGTCAGCGTAGCAGGTGATGGCCTTACGTGCAGAACTTCAAGCAGTTATCGGTGAGATACTGTCCCTCAGGATCTATTCAGGTCACCCAACACACACATTTAGGATTCCTGTAGTTTGCCACTCCTCTTCAGCTTTCCTCCTCAAATTTAAGTTTATTGGCTACCTACCCAAGTTTTTCAGCTCCGCAGCCTGGTTTCAGGACAAGAATTAAACCAGACACAGTATGTTTTACCTCAGAACATTGACTGCTGTGTGATTATCTACTCTCTCCAAAAAGAGGAAATCCAGCGCAGTCTCAACAATCCTTTGTAAGGAAAAAAAAAAAAAAAAAAAAAAAAAAAAAAAAAAAAAATTAACAAAAAAAAAAGGAAAAATTGTATATTATCCATAAATCTCAGAGGGGAAAACAGAACCCAAACTTATCCAGGTATTTCCTGAGGCTCTGTCTCAAACTAAAAAGAATAAACAGAAAAAAATGCTGGGAAAAAAGCATTAAAATAATTTACATCCCAAAACATACTATATTTATTACATTCTATTTTTCATCTATTAGCACCAGCAAATTAAACTAATGACAAGAAAACTGCATAAACTCATATTTTTAAGAATTTACCTTGGTTTAATTTTGGCAATAAATTCTAGTACAAATAGTTATTAGGAAAGGAAAAAAAAAATTAAAAAGAGAACTATAGCATGGAAGCACTTTGAAATTAAAAGGAAACCTGGTATTTATTTGGTAGAGAGTGTTAGTAATAGAATACAGCATTAATGAACAAGCCTGTTTTGCATTAGACAGCACAATGTTTTTGCTACAAACACAAATTAAAGTATTTGTTTCTAGTGCAGAAATCTATCCTATCTATTTGTCCTCAGAGGCTCTGTTTTCTCACTCCTCAGGGTGTCTGGCTGTCAGAAAAGAAAAAACGTTGGTTTAAGACTTAATTCTGCAAGACTGTTAACTGTGGGAGTGGATCTTACTCACAAGTCATCCTCGTGAAGCTAATGGAAATGCTTGTGTGCATAAGAATTAGAGCTGGCTGGGAGTTTATTTTTGCACGGATACTGCAAGTTAGTTATTTTTTTACTGGCCAGGCTGGAAGAGAGCAAGAACAGGAGTTAGGAACTTGACTGTGCTCAGAAACACCCAGTATTTGTCTGAGGCTTGTCCCTCTCAGGCTCTCAGCTGAAGTGTTCTGCCTTTTATAAAACACTCAGTTATCCACAGGGCTAGAGAAAAAGAGATGGAGCAGTCAGGATGTATGTCTGTGATGCCAGGGTCCCATGCTGAGGTACCCAGAAATGTGACGTGTACCTCTACAGATGGTAAAGCAGTTGGAAAGGGAGGAAGGCCTGAGAGGGGCAACTCCCATTCTGGTCTAATTTCTAGTCTAGAAATTAAAGCACTCGTCTGGCAAGTGGGAAGATTCTTCAGCAGTCGCTCAGTCACAATCTTGCATCTCTCGTATTAAAAAATGTTTTTAAAAGTACATTTTCTGAGGGGAGGAGTTGTCCTGCTTTCAGCTGGGATAGACTTGTCCCCCAGCGCAGGGACTGGATGGGCATCAGTCAGCCAGTGGTGAGCAGTTGTATTGTGCATCACTTGTTTTGTAAATTCTAGTATTACTATTATTGCTGTTGTTATTATTTTCCCTTTTCTGTCCTATTAAACTGTCTTTATCTCAACCACAAGTTTTACTTTTTTCCCCCCCTGATTCTCTCCCCCATCCCACTAGGGGTGGGGAGCGAGTGAGTGGGATACTCAGCTTCAAATATTTTTTTATGTTTTAACATGTTAAAGTTAAAAGGTCTCTTCACACCCAGAGGAAACCAAGCTCTTCCATAAATACAGATTCTTTGAGAAGACAAATATTAAGGATTACCCTACTGTTACTTTTAGGACTCACTTCACGGTTCAATGCTATGTTAGGGATGTGTGAGCTACTTCCGAAGCAAAGTATGTTTCTATAGGCATAGCACAGTGTTACCCAGTGATAAATTGAGTCCCATTTGAGAAGAAACACAGCTTCATCAGCAAGGTCTTGGATCAATGGTAAGTACAATCAAATTCCTGAGAGGAGGAACAAGGGGGTCTTTATGATCATCGCATACTTGTACTTGATACAGATGAGATTTCCTATCAACGTCTGCTGCAGAGAAAAAGGATTGATCTAATTAAAGCCAAGGACCTGGCAGAGACACATTCAAGTCTCCTCACCTGGGACAGATTTGCCGTGGGACTCGGCCAACAGCAAAATCTGTCTGTGCTTAAGATTCCCATTTCTAGAAAGCGGAAAAGTAGCCTTTTCATTTCTTCCACGGACTTTGTGCAGATAAATATGTGGTACTTAAAAGTGCCATGTAAGAATGTAAAACAGAGTGTGAACAACAGCCTCAAGAAGACAAGCATGATACTCATTCTTTTAAAGCAAGGATATTAAATCAGTCAAGCAGAAGTATATCATTAAACTATTCTTTCCAAGGTGGAAACTAAAATCATTCCCCTGAAGGTGACTTTTCAGGAACATACGCATTCTCTGTAAGCTACCGATCTCTATTTGCAGTTTGTTAAATATTACTGGTAATAGAATCAAGGCATTTATGCCTTAAAATGTATTTTCAACAGCTACCCACAGAATCACCTGCCTGTCAAATGTTCCCATCATGCTCCAAGAAGAAATAAGGTAAAAGGAATGGGATTTCTCTTCACTAATCTTATAGCACAGACATTTAAATCTGAGCTAGTCACCCAAGGCTTCCTTTCAAGTCCATGTTGTGAATACGTTCCTTCTAGCATGCACGATTCATCTCATCCTAAAGCAGACAACTAAAAAAAGGTCACAGCTGCAGACTAGGAGGGTTTTTACTTCTGTCAACTGCAGCAGGAAGCTACTAGCATGAGAAGCTTACCTAAAAAGGTCTGCACAGTGTCCCACCGTCTATCAATTTTGCCTTATTGTTTTGTGTAAGCTGTCTTTACCTCATTTCTCTTCTGTGCATTTAGAAAGCCTTTTAGGAAAGTCTAAAATAACACTTTCCCAAAATGCAAAATGTTCTGAAAGAATATTAAATGCAGGTTACACCTTTTCCCTCCTATGAGATGAACATTTGTCATGCAAATTAATATACTAAAATTTTCTGGAGCTTGAGTTTGTCATACATGGCTAGGTAAAGAAAAGAGAAAGTTTAAATGCCATGCTGGCCTTTTTCTTCCTTCTGAAGTAGTAGACGTTCCTGTTTCCACAAGAATATGGCGTTTCCTGAAGCCAGGCTATACAAGCTGTATATACAAGAAGAAAAGAGTATCTGGCATCCCAAAATGACTTTCTTTTTGATAAACACATTTTTTTTCAAACTTTCTTAAAAAAAATAAGTCTATGACTTCTCCTCACAGGGCTTATACCTGTATACACGTTTCTCCTGCACCTCTCTCCTAGGAAAAGATTAAAAGCACAGCTTCCCCCCAAGCGCAACACTGAGGATTCAAGGACTTGCTCAGAAATTTCATAAGCAACAAGAATACATCTACACAAGAATAAAGCTCTGTCAATAATAATTAAGAGTAAGTTACATATGCCGATAGCTTTAAAAAAAACAACACGTATTTTGCCCATGAACAATGGGATTTCAGAAAACATTTGTACCTTAAACAGAGAACAGTTTCCAGAAGTCTTGATAAATTTTCCTAATTTACCTTCAGTGATCAATAACATGTTTTCAGTAGAGGCATCTTGGGAAGACCTACTTAATACGCAATCACATCCACCAGAAATACCCTCTTATTAGTGGTTACTTTATAAACAATTACTTCCAAAATGAAAGACATGAGTAAAATTACATTTAAGCCGTTGCCATTAATACACCAAAGAGGACCTTAAAATGAACTGAAGAGGAAAGATATAGTATGTTTTTGTGGCTTTTTCACACAGCACTAATGGAAGAAAGAAAACAGAATTTTAGTTACAGAGCAGTAGTACAGATCTGCTTGTTGGTTTTACGGACTTTTAAAGGATGGGGGGAAAAAAGTGATGGTTTTAATCCATTTTAGAATAGAACAGAGAAGGGGAATGGATCTGATTTTTTTCATTCCTGTTAAATGTCCAGCTTCTTCTCCTTTTATTGATAAACCTCTTCATATGTCCAGGAGATCTTAAGAACTTGTGAGCTTCCAAGAAAAAGCAATGCAACCTCCTCAAGCTCTGAGCCACACGAAAAAGGCCATTATCACTTTCTTCTAACAGCCAGATGAAAACAGCTGAATTTTATCTCAAGGAGAAGCACCGGCTGCATCAGCAGGGGAGGGCCTGACATGTTCCTGACACCCCAGGCAGAGGAGCCACGGAGGACCTGGAGATCGTTTCCCACGCATCCCAGATGTGCTCGGAGCTGCTTCTTGTGGGGGGTGCAGGCGCCCAGGCGCTGGCAGCGGGGGCTGCGGGGGTGGCCTCTGCGAGGAGAGGACGGGGCTGCCCCGCGCCGGGCACAGCCAGCTCCAGCGGACCTACTGCGGGGCACAGCCGAGCCCATCAGCAGTGCCGGTGGCTCCTCTGTGGCAACACGTTTAAGACTGTAAAAAATGCTGCACGGCACCTGCGAGAGAGGAGAAAAGTGTGGGAGAAAGAGGCCTGCAGACACCAAGGCCGGAGAAGAAGGGGAGGAGGTGCTCCAGGCGCCGGAGCAAGGGTTCCCCTGCAGCCCCAGGAGGACCCACACTGGAGCTGACGGATATTCCTGAAGGACTGCAGCCCTTGGAGAGCCCACGCTGGAGCAGGGGAAAAGCGTGGGGAGGAAGGAGCTGCAGAGCGGAGCTGTTACGGACTGAGCCCAAGCCCCCATTCCCTACTCCCTGCTGCACCGCTTGGCTAGAGGAGTCCGGAGTGAAGGAGTGAAGTTAAGCCTGCGACAGGGGGGAGGACAGGTGTCGTTTCAATGTTCGTCCTTTTATTTACCGCTACCCGAATTAGTAGGTACATTCTTATTTTAATTGACAATAAATTGTGTTAATTTTCCCTATATTTAATCTGTTTTGCCTGTGACAGCAACTGGTAAGCAATCTCCTTGTCTTTACCTCAGCCCAGAAGCTTTCCTGTTTCTGCTCTTCCTATTTTCTCCCCTTGTCCGGCCGAAGAAGGAAAGTGAGAGAGCGGCTGGATGGGTGCTTGGCTGCTAGCCAAGGCTAACCCACCACATTTCTGTACTGCTGGCTAAAGAGGAGTTGGTACAACATAGAAATTTCAGTCCGTTAATTCACTAATTTAAAATTTCGTCCTTTCAGTCTTCAGTAATAGGTGTATTACTCGTTGAAGTCCACATATACAGACTGTGGTAAGATAATACATACAGTACTTTGAACAAGTCCTGAATATCCAGCACAGAGGAAGAAAGGTAAAACAGTGGCTTTACGCTACCACCAAAACAGCAGCCAGGCCTCAGTTTAAGTTAAAAGTAATCTCAAAAATGTTTTATGTCAAGCAAGGATCGCCAAATCTTGAGAACACACTGCTCACACATCATTTTTTCTACAGTGAATTAGAAGGGGCAATAGAGAAACCAGTTTGGGCATTTTCTACCTTTTTGTCCTCCACCAAAGGGGAATGAGTCCTGGAGCAGTCAGCGAGGTGGATTTAGCAGTAGCTCTGTCGGCAAAGCCGTAATAGAATATTTTATTCTTGAAAGGCATACTTTTATCTGCTGTAAAACAAAAGGGACAGAAAAACCTTTCTTCTAAGAAAGTCTTTTGTTTTGGTGGTGTGTCGCCACATGAGGATGCAACAAAGGATTTATACACCTCTATCTTTTTAAGAACCCAGTGATCTGGTCCAGTATTTCACATGAGTTTAGTCTCACATGCATGCACACATACATACACATGCTTTATACATTTGTTGATCTCTAATTTCTTTCTCCTCTTGACAAAGCCGTATAATAAATCAGAAGGGGTAACAGGCAGAATTACCACACAAGAGAGATGAACTGGAAAAATGGATAATGGTGTTTATGTTCATAATTTACATTCAATTTGCAACTTCATTCAGAACTCCAGACCGATAGCCAGTTACAGTCTGTGCAAATGAGTTAGATAAAAGATTTTTATTATTTCTGTTGAACAATCTCTCAGCTTGCCTGTAAATAAAATTATTTGTTTTGTTAAAAACTGTTGAATTCTCTCTAGCTAATGAACCATTTGTGGCACAATCTGTCCACACTAATCAACAGGGATGCCTGAACAGGAAACTTTATCTGAATTGGTAGAACAGCAGCATCAGTGCTGGCACTTCTCAGGTTTGCAATTATGGAAAAGAATCTGTCCAGAAAAACAAATGTCAAACTCAAATTTAATAAAACCAAAGAGGGGAAGAACACAAAACTAACACACCTCCACTCTCTATACAGAGAAAAAGAATTTCCAGACAATTTCAACTAACTTTCAAAATGGACTTTTGTAATTTGTTACCAAGAAAAGTAAAAAACTCCTAAGCATATATAGTACAAAACCAAATAAATAGGTTTTCTGACAGTTTTTCAGGCAGACAGATGAACTGACCTATCAATAAACAAAATAAATTATGTTGGATATTAAAACACCAACAAAACGTAGTTTGTCATGAAAAACCATGGCAAGTTTTGATCTCAGCTTGTTTTAAAATGAAACTGTTTTTTCAGAAAGTCAAGGGCAGCAAAAATCAAACCTGCAGAACGTACTACAGACAGGATTTCTCAGAAACACCTGTGTTGCAGAAGCAACACACCACTGGAAGCTCACTAGCTGACTAACATTGAAAAATCTTTGTCATTTCCATTTTAATTTCTTGAGAAGTGAGACCAAAAAGCCTTTTGCTCCAAATGTCTTTGAGTAACTCCCACACTTCCTGCTTATTTCCCCAGCCAAGCCACAGATGAGGCACGGTGTCAGGTATTCTGCTTCCTCTGCAGTGCAGCTGCAATACCAAGCTGGAAAAAAATCTCTGTTTCAATTCTCTTGGGGGGGGGGGGGGGATATCAATATTTTCAAGCAAAGTTTCAATTTGGGGAAATATGCATTTCTGCATATCATTCCAGCAGAAAATTTTAAATCAGTTCCACTTTTCAGTTCTCACATCTGGGGAAAAATGTCCTCTCCGAGCTGGCAGGGAGGCTCACAGGGTCTCCTCAACCTGCTGCCATCTTTCCACCCAGTACGGAAGGGACAGGCAAATGGACTGTAACCCTCACCTTTGCAAAACATTCCTGGTTTCTCAGGAATTCCCGGACTCTGAAACTGCTCCCTTAACTTTTACCCCCAGACTCATGATCTGCAGCAGTGGGAATACACGGAGCCCTTGTTCACAAAGAGCCATGTATCTTACTCCATGTCTTCTGCCTGCAGATCTCCCGTCCCTTTCTTGCCCCTTAGTGACTGTTCCATGCCCACATTTTTGTTGTCCTTCAACTACAGGTCAAGTCATAAATGAAACCTTTTCACTATTGAGAAGCCAATTTCTAGAGAAATTTTACAGCATAAAAGCCTTACCATTCGGCCACCTAGAATATGAGTAGTGATGGGCCCTAAATAGGTCTCTGCTACCCATACGGTCTATACTTTCTGTTACACATAACAGTTTCTCTGTATCACGAAGGAGATCAGTTTGCTTCAGCTGTAATCATAAATCTGTAATAAAGGACTCAGCCAAGTTGTGAATATGCTACACTAGCCACAAATTATTCCAAATCTACGTACATTCCCAGCTCTGGCATTCAATAGATAGGGAGTTTGTCACATCTCCCATATAACTGCATAACTATTCTATTCGCAAAATTTGACATTTTCCTCCAGAGACAGCCTGAAGGATGTTTAAAAATGTGTGAATTGAAGATATCCAAAACTTGGAAGAGGGCTGTAAACACAAACGGAGAAGTGGTTAAGTGAGCACAACTCCTTCTTCATTTACTGAGAACTCATTCTTGCAAAGCACCTACTTGCAAGCCTAAACAGCAGGCATAAAGCTAACTCTCCGATCTCTTTTTTATTGCTCACATGACACATAAAGAAAAGCTCAGATACTCCGCATAAAACCAGAATCCATTTTCCTTATTCCTTCCCTTACAGAGCAATACAAAACCTGCCCATACTCCAAAAGCTGTAGCTCTGAATGATCAAATCCAGCAGATAGCCAACAGTCCTAAAGCAGATTCGATAAACCCAAATTCAGTGACCAAAAGCTTGCCCTAAAGTTCAGTCCCCAGTAACAACCATGCAGCTTATCTAGGGAAAATGTATTGCATAGTGCACGTTCCTGTCTCATACTCTTATCAAAGGAATGCAAATATAACTGCAATCCTGCCCTAGAGACCCACTAATTTGCATTTTTTCCTCATAGAATCATTTTGACTTATCAGCATGACTGTAAGTTATCTGAAACATCAAGTAATACAGTGAAGACTTCCTCAGAATTGTTTTTAGAAACTGGCAGAACCCTTGATTTACCCTGTTACTAAGTCCCTAGTTGTAATGGGTTTACGTGGCAAGGTCTTGGTAGCGGGGGGGGCACAGGGGCGGCTTCTTTAAAAGTTGCTAGAAGCTTCCCCTGTGTCCGATACAGCCAATGCCAGCCGGCTTTAAGAC
>JAVKLA010000027.1:9886678-9954229 GCA_034782735.1 Sagittarius serpentarius
CGAGTCTGTTTTGCCCGTGACAGTAATTGGTTAAGTGATCTCTCCCTGTCCTTATCTCGACCCACAAGTCTTTCGTTGTATTCTCCCTCTCCTGTTCAGTCAAGGAGGGGGAGTGAGAGAGCGGCTTTGGTGGGCATCTGGCGTCCAGCCAGGGTCAACCCATCACACTAGTATGCCAACCACAACCAATAATTTAGAGCAAAATTCTGGATCTGCGGTGAAAACTTATTCTTTCTCCATTCATCAGTGGAATGCACTTCAGCATACACTTTTTCCCAGGTCACAAATGGAGTATAGTTCACAAAGCAAAGCTTTAAACAAATGCTTTATATATGTTAGTATGACTTCAAGGATTTATCTGTGAAATTTTAATGTTCATGTTATACTTTAAGGTAAAATCAGAACCTTTTCTGTATAATAAAGACAGTTTTTACATCTCTCTGTCTTCATTTCTATTTTCACATACAAGACCTCATAGGCTGACTTCAAAATTCGACTTTAAAACCAAGATTAATACTAGAGTGCATTAGCCATTCTTGTGGCTTTTCCAGCCCATGCTTAAAATTTTAACATCAGTCAAACTTGGAAAAAGTCCTTTAGTTTTCCACTATGCCAGAACCAAAGCTAATAGATACTAGAATTTGGGTGCAGTGCACCCTTCAACCTAAAATATAAAGGACTTGATTTCTAGTTAAGACCTATACGAAAGAGGCATACAATTTAAGTAAGAACATAGTCAAGACACAAACATCTCTTTTGTGCTTGCCTCACTTAAGATTTAGGAACGCGTCAAAGTAAACAGTGCCTGTAGAAGCAAGTGCAACTTGCTGTTCAAGATAGAAGATAGAATACAGACACAGAAAACAGTCTTGACTTATCTTTTTTCTTCCTCTTTATTTCTACCTGCATGTGTCTGCAGCCTTTAACCTGTTCAAGCTCCATTTCTTTAGGGGATGACATTTGGATTGTGCTGGTAATTAGCCTGGGGAGGCAAAGACTAATGACCCCAATTACTGCTCGAGGCACAGCTGGAGACTCTTAAAAGCTATTTATCAGAGTGTGGGCGGGGGTGGGGGGTGGTGGAAGGTGTTAAAATACAAACAGAACAGCTTTCTTTGAGCTAAGACATGTAAATAGGGTTGCAATATTCTTGCTATCTATTGTAAACTCAAGTTCTTCTATGGGAAAAAGCATCTTTTTGCATCCAAAACAAAGGGGTTTTTTTAAGCAATCCAAATGTTCACGATGAGCTGATTGCAAGGAGGATTTTTGAGAAACATAAACACCGTATTAAAAATGGCCACACGTACTGAAAGCACCTTTTGCTTCTTTAACTGTGCAGCCCTGTAACAGGGAATTGCCACAGCTAGTAACAGATCACATTCTTGTACCGAGTTTGCAAGGCCTCTGGACTGCTGCATCTGAGCTTTCCTTCACCTGCCCGTAGCTTTGTTCTACTCAGTTTAGCTGTGACAGCAATCTCTCCAGCTGACTTGGTGTCTACAGCTAACCCATTTTACTCATGTTTGTTGTATGGTACAACCCGAGTTTTATACAGACAGCAGTAACAAGCAGTTATTGTTGGCAGAATGAGATATTTACGATTCTTGCACGATGCCATAGTGCAAAGGAATGCAGCCCTGGTGTGAGAGCGGAGGCGGCATAGGTGAATACTGACATGGGATGGTAAAAGATGGGTCCAGCGTTTGGTGCTGGAGACCCCACAGCTGTGCACAGCTCTCTGTAGTAGTCAGTTAAAAAACAAATACAAAACAAACAAACCAAAAAAGAAGACCTGGATCTGGACAGAACTGGTCTTTAGGGTAACAAAGAGAACAAAGAAATAACAACTAATATATGCAAAAAGTACCATATATAGTAAATCCAGATATAACCTGAAGCTGCAGAGCAATGAAGAAAAAGATCAATACAGAGGTCTTAGCAAACATACAAATGGTGGATCCCAAGTGGATCATGGGAGGGGAAACCAGCAACATGAACATCATATTCCTCCCAGTGAGGGACTCCAGATACTGGTGACGTGCCGTAACGCCCCTCCACGCACCAAACGCCAAAGTGAAGCCACTGACCTTCGGACCCAGTAGAGCAGGGGAAGGGTGAACATAACCCCAGGAAAAGGGGTAGAAGTGTATGCTGCAATTATAATAGTATTATTACTATTACTGTGACTTTTTTTTGTGTCTATTCTGATTACACTATTCTTTGTTTCTCTGTATGATTAGATACAGGATAATGATGGTCCTTGAATTAGACAACTAATATTTCCCCTATACCTACACTAAGTTCTTGGCTTTACAGATAGATAGGTAGATATAAATATGTATGTATGCCATATATATATGTATTTTTTATATATTTATTTATTTATACCTATAAGGCATGCTTCCATTCCCCATAAACAAGATCCTGAGCACAAAACTTCATAGTTTATTAAAACACTATAACTGAATTCCTTACTGACAGTTGTTTGCTTCCCAACACACCTCATGATAGTTCAGATCAGCCAATTCTTAGCAACATTATGCCTCTATTATTGCGGCACTGTTGGACATCTTGCTTTTCTGACCATCCAAAATGGCTGTGTGGCCCTTCTGACCTCCTGCAAAGAGATCCAGGAACACAGAGTACAGGGCTGTCTAGTAGGAAAGGGCTTGCAGCAGCCCTTCAAGGCTGGCACTGTCTGACTCTTGTAACCTCATACTTAGAAATATCGGAAGAGTTATACCAACAGTATTAGCAGAAATCATTCACAAAACTCTTTACTAAAAAGCAAGACAGGATACCATTTCCTCTGAGAACATGACTGTTTTAAAAAAAAAAACAAGCAACCTGCTCGTCGTGTCATAATGAAAATAGAGGCATCATGTCATGTGAGTTTTATGGGACTACAGTACGAAAAAGACACTTAATTTTACACAACATTATCTATTCATATTCTTCTAAACATGTAGGAACTTTCCTCTCAGCAATTCAGTCAGGCTGCATGTTTTCCTTCTGTTGCTGCAGAACTTCTGAGTGTCCCGTGCAGAGCAAACAGGCGCCCGCCCTGCTCGGTCCGGGAGCACCGTGAGTACACGCTCTCCTCAAGCCCACCGCACCCACAAAATTTGTGCTGCGCAAGACATGCTCGTCATTTTGCTCAGGGGAAAGATCACTCCAAGCCCAGGGCAGCGGTGAGCTCTGCATGTCCTAAACCCAGCTGTGAGGATCAGTTGGGTAGCGGGTAACTCCATTTTAAACCTTCGTTGGGAAAGCTGCTTTTGGGAGATGGGCTCTTTCGCGGTCCCCAGGCTACGGCAGGGTGCAAATGTAGAGGACTGAACCGTCTTCCTAGATGCATTTTTTATTTTGCTGTCAGAAGTGTAGTATTCCTTTGAAGCACTATGCTAGTTCCACTGTCTATAATGAGACCCTTCGCGTGTGAGAAGCGTGCATACATCATGCACAATTATAAGCAACGTTAGGAGCTTTGTATTTCAAAGATAAGAGAACGTGAAAATATACCTCAATACCGTTTTGATAATATTTCCTCTTTACGCTTGGTGAAATGGTAATCAACCATTTCAAGAGCCAGAAAAAAAAAAATAGAAATAGATAGCTACCTTTCTATTTTCCTTTTGGAGACACAGTTTCTCTAAGTATTAATACACTTTTTGGCTCACTGAACTTGAAGTATTTTCTGGGAATAAATGGACCCCATGCATGTTTAGTTTTGTAGTTACATGCATGTTCAATCTGATCAGTTCTGCTGGTCATGACCACACAGGGATGGCCAAAGCTATCAACAAGTAAAAAACATGCTGTCCAGCCTAATCCCAACTCTGAATTAACATCTCCAGGAACGAAGGCATTGCAAGTAAGAAAAACAGCTGGGCTAAATATTGTACGCATGCAAGATCAACACAAAGAAAGGAAGAAAATTGTCGTATTTAATTCAGTTTTTTCCTCCGCATTGAATTGGATCGGATTGAATTCACATAGTCATCTAAGGATAAAATGTTAGCAAGTATTCACACTTATGAATCTACATATGCTGAAGTAAAAAAGTTAGCTAATGCGTCCCTAGGAATACATGTTCTTCCTAATTTCCAGTTTCTCCTGCGACACAGCCCCTTGGCCAGTACTATAAAATCTTCGTCGTTTCACGCAGCTGAACCGCTCATTAGTACAGTGGTTGGTAGCATTGCATAAGGCAGCACGCATACTGTGTTGGAACGGAAAATAAGAAAGAAAATGAAAGTAGTAATTTTCTTTTGCTCAGGCTTTTTCTCCACTTTGATGTGATTTGTTAGAACGCACTTAGTAATTTGATAGCATTCTTTTTTCCCCAGTCAAGTTCCAGCAGTACTTTAACGGTGCCCCAGGGTGCCTGTCACTCTCTGACATCTGTCACAGTTGAAGGCCATCAGCTGGGTTTGCATGTCGAAAACAAATTCTCAGTGGGTTCTGCAATTTCTCTGCGCTGTTGCTGTGCAGCGAAGTAGTATCTATTGACCGCTGACTGGAACTGTGGTAGGTCAACAATTACGGCTGATGGGAGCGCTCCTGCGCCCCAGCGCAGCTGCGCGCGTTCACGTTGCTCTAAAGGAGCAGGTGGAGGGGAGGGTACTTGGCCGTAAGAGACAAGGAAAGGCTCTGCCCGAGAAGCGCTTTTATGAACAAAGAAACTTTAAAGCGCTTAAACGTATAAGAATAAAACCGCATTATCTAATACAGAGTATCTCTCTGGCACAGGGGAAAAAAAAAAAAAAAAGGCCAGGAAAATAGAAAATTACACAAGATTAAATTAAATATCTACATCAAAAAGTTAGAGATGATGATGAGTTATTCCTAAACTCTCTCAATACTCCATCCTACATCTGATGTTTCAAATACAAACACACACACAAGGAATTAAAGAAGTACTAATGTATTCTGAGAAGTACTAAAATAATTTCTGCTTAGAAGTGAAGATATTTTAGACAGTATTTCTTCCCTTCCCTTTTACAGCACTGCAAGATTTTGCAACTTCAATCAATTCAATTCCACACTATAGTCAACAATTGCTGTGCTAATTGTAGGTGGGAGAATAGTAGGTGATTGCACATTTTTAAACAGTGCTACGCAGATTTAGACACTTGAGTTTTTCTGAGAGAAAATAGAGAGCACACAATTCAAGCCAGTAATTTGGCAATGATGTGGAATAACACATGGTGCTTTGTATCAGAGGAGGTAATACACAAACATCAAGCCGGTCTCACTGCCCAGAGCCTTGGTATGACGGCGATTAGATTTCCCAGCCAGATCTTGTTTCAACCTTGGCTACTAAGACAGTGCAAATGGCCACCGGCGAGTACCTTGAATGAATGCAGTTTGTGAAACTTCGCTGTCAAGTCTGTCGGACAGTTAACAAATCTGATCTCTATCTTTCTATCATCTCCTTCACTCTGGAAAGAAACAACCGATGTTTAAAGCACATACTCTACCAGCCCTGCCAAAGGCACTGCTGCCAGACACAGGACCAGGAAAGCTGTTCCCTAGGCCAGCTCACACGCCTAGGTTCTGTGCCTCTCTACCCAGTATGACCAAGGTCTCCGTTTCTCCCCCCCCCCACCCCCGCCCCAACACCTCCAGCGCTGGGAGCTGCTGCCGGGGGGAGGAGGTCCGGAGGGGCAAGAGTTCCCTCACCTTCCCCCCATCTCTGTATCTCCGGTCTCCCAAATAAACCTGAACCCACAGAAAAATGCAAGCCCTCTCCTCTCTGAGCAGAAATTATATTTTGCCTCTGAAGTAAGCCATAACACACCTTGTACTGGTACCTTTGGTAAAGCGGTACAAGTAAGCCCTGTCTTAATCCTGTGAGCCGCTCACGAACAGAGCAGGGATACTCAGTCTACCGCATTCATGATTTCGCCAACTCTCTTCCCCGTTTTGAGACGAAAAGGAGACTAAAGGACAAACACACACAGACTGACAGACTTTCTTCTACAAACAGAACCCTCCCTTCGTCTGGAGAAAAGAGTCTTTGCCACTCTCAACCACAACACATTAAGGCTGCATTTGCTTCATGGCGCCTCAGCAGAGAGCAGGGGTGGGGGGAAACTGGAGTTAGGCACTGGTGGTTTTCCATCAACAAGCAAGAAACGTGTAAATAGAAAAAAATACATTATTTGTTTTAAATCATAGCAGACAGTTTTAAAGTTGGAGGCTGCACTTGAAATACCAGAAATGCCTAGAAAATAACAGGACAAATAACCGATAAAATGAAATCTGAATTTTATGGAAGTGCAAGCAAGAGCCGCTTGAATTGCTCACAGCAGTATGACTTAGGCAAAGAGGCTAACGCATTTCTCACAGTGCCTCTTTCCACTAATTAGAATGAGACTACATGGAATCAAACCATGGCAAGTCTTGTTGCTTTCAAACAAAGAACGTGATTTAAAACTTGTAATAAGAAAGAAAGAGACAGAATTACAAATGAAGTAGAATGAAAAGGTTTGTGAATTCAGTCATACCCAAATAAATGGTGATAACTGTAATATTTAAGATGCTCTCCTTTGGAAGAGTAGCAACATGGTGGTTCCTCTGCATTGCTTAAAACTTTGAAAGCACAGAAAGTACAGCAGGGGCATAACCTTTTCTCTCTTAGATATGTATCTATTTGTTTCATAGTCAGCAATTCTAAAACATCATTTCCACTTCTCTAAAAAAGCTGTTTTCCCTTCCGGTGTTTAAAAGGACACAGCAAAGTGCAAGTAACTTGGGACACAGTTCTAGTGCTGATACACCAGCAGCATCAGTCACGGCAAGTACAAATATATGAGTATAAACTAAGTCAAATGCAGACGCACACAGTTTATTCAGTCAACTGATAAACTGTTCAGACTGCATTTTTCCTCTTTTGCTCTAGTCATTTCTGAAATAAGTTTGCCACACGCAACCACAAACACTGTTTTTGTGGCCTCTGATTATAATCTCCTCATGCCTTTCTGCTTCTAGACTGTAGCGCTTCAAATTCACTATCATGCCTCCAGCACACAAATGCTTCGGTTTAGCCTAACATGGTTTCCTTACCAAAATCTAATCGCTTTCTTTGTCAAGCCTGAGCTCTGGGTATCACAGGAATCTACCACAGCAGATTTGCTGCACTTCGATTTATGTTGTCGTCTTCCAGTAGCATAAGATGATCTCTCAACAACTTCAGCTCACTCTCAAAATCTTCTGTGTTTTCTACCTCCTTCTGAAGCTCTTTGTAAGTCTCACTTTTATGTGCTTTGGGGGTTGGGGGGTGTGGTGAGGGCAGCGTGTTTGAGGGTTTTTTTGTGGTAGTTGTTTTTTAAATCTTATTATCTTATTCGAATCTCTCTTGCCCAGTTAAATAAAAAGAAAGCAATCAAATAACCCTGGAGACCTTTTTAGTGCTGTTGTTGTTGCTGTTGTTACCACCTCCGTCTTTCATTCAGGTTGTTTCTTCTGTCTGTTTCTTTCTGGTGCCCAGCAGCATGGTGCGTGCTGGTTCACCCATCGTTTCAGATCTATCCGGTGAGAACCTGCAACCATGAAAGAAAGGCTTCAAATTCTTCTTCCTTTGCCATTACTGCGTAAAAACATGTGCAATGTGATCAGCAACACAGAATTTTAAAATGTAGCTAATGACGTTTTTTTAGCCTTTACTTAGAAGCTTATTTTAACAGTATAAACCAAGTCTAGTCGCTTCATCATGAATTTCAAAATATATAAATAAAAGCTATGATTTCATATTCTCACATAATAATACCCTGACAGAAGATTTATTTATTGTATTTAGGTATCATTTCTAGACTATTTGTATTTTCTTTGCCCACCTTTTGACTGATAAGAGAACTGACAGGTTATAGAAGTGTAAACTTTTTGACTGGTGCAAAAAACCACTAGATTTCTCACACTGACAGGAACAGCTAAACAGAAACAGAAAAAGAAGCAGCTGAGCTAAGTTTCCCATTTAGCACCCTAATGAGCAAAAAGAAAAAGAATTTGAAAAATCAAATTCTTATCAGTGAGGTAGTTTGCATAATACGCATTTTTTATGTCTGCAACATTGCGAAGAACTACCATATGGACTAATGCTGCTAATCCTACTTGAGACCACAAACGTAATGAGACAATTTAAGTAAGCCAGGGGATAAGCTGTGCTCTTCTGTGTGATGTTGAATTTCATGAATAAAAAGGAACAAGAATTACCATTAGCAGCCTTTGTAAAAGCAGCAGAAATACTCCTAAGAAAGGAAAAGCAATTGAAATTGCACAAAGTGCATGCCACAGAGTGTGTTAAAGTATGTCTGGAGAGCAGCAAAAACTGTATTTAAATTGGATAAATGCAGCGTACCTTGCTCTTTTTGCAGTCTAAATTGCAATGCAATTCCAAATCAGTTAGACAATTCAAAATAAAAAAGAATAATGGAATCTGTTTGCATGTCACTGGCTACATGCAAAGCAAATTTTGCTGAGGTAATCCCATTATTCTTTCTACTATTTAATTTGATAGCATGCTGTCTCCGACTAATTATCAGAAAAGCTGGACAGATGTAGTTCCGTAGGAATTACGCTGGTACCAGCAGCTAACATTCAAATACCATGGAGGAACCAGCAAGTGGAACACTTCATTCCTGTGTAGTGTTACTTGTTGACATAAAGCTTTTGCTCAGAGGTACTCATCGTCTGACGACTCTTATTCTGGTGATTCAAGATTTTATGTTCTCCAGGTACCTGGCAGACATCTGGCTCGTGCCAGAGATGACCGACTACACCTCAGCTACCCCAGTTCCTAGACTGACATTTAGGGCAAACAGTGAAAAAGGGGCTTTGCTGGCCCATCAGCAGGTGAGCCTGAGGTATAGAGATGTCCGCTTTGGTCAGTTCAAGCTGCCATAGCTCAATCAGTCAGGCATTGTCTGAATTAGAAGACCGTACCTCTTGCATAGAGTTATGGAAGAAAACTGATTTACCAAACTAGCTGCAAAGTCAGAGTCCTATCAATTTGTTTAAAAATTCAAGTTGAAAGGAAAAGCAATTTTTTTCCCCTCCACTAAATTAAAACTTTTAAAAAAAATGGACATCAAATGGGACAGTTTCTTATATCATAGAAGTAAAATGTTCTGTCACAGCTCTGAAATGTACCTCTTGTCAAAAGTACAAGAGAGATGATTGTTGCTAGGGGGGTGTTATGTACAAGGTCTTCCTAAATAATCCAAGAAAACCGTCCATGCTGAAGCCTTGCAAATGTACTTTTAAATTCCTTGTCCATATTCATCCATTCAGTCCAGCAATTCACCTTCTTCCTGATGGACCGCTATTAAGAATTAATTACTGTGGCAGTGCTACTTTCACGCAGACCCATAGCCTTTGACTTTTCTCTGTTCAGTCCAGATGACTGATATATTTTTCTCTCTTTCTCTTTTTTAAAAAAGATCCAACCGTTTCTTTCTGAAACTTAGTGTTTCTGGTCATAATGAAATAAATTCTTTTAGCCTTGCTTATTAAGACACAATTTTCCCATGAAGGGACATTCAGGAAAATTGAACCTTCAGTTTTTATAGGCTCCTATCATTAGATATTTCCCACTGTTACCCTAAACACACAAACTACAATCTACACTTGCGGCTGCTGAGATTACAGGCTTCAGTCCAAGAGATCTTCAAGTAAAATTCTGTACAGTAAACTTCAATGTCTATCTTATTTTGCTTCCACACTCCTCCCCTACAAAACTGATGGGTGAGTCTGTTTTAAGAACATGAACCTGCAAAGACTGATAGAGTAACTTCAGCGTTGGTATGCAGATTTTAGGAGTCTGATATCATATCTACTATCCCCAAATCTGCATCAGGCTCTAAAAAGATCACCCAAAAGGTCACAAGGAATAAAAAAAAAGAGAGAACAGCACAGGCATTTGGCTTTGCTGAAAAGCAATAAGAGCATAGTGGACTCAGTAAGAAAAGATTCCCCACTTCAAATGTAATAAGGGAGTATTTTTTGAAAGAAAACTCCGAAATACAAGACGATTTTGCACAGACCAGCGCTGATCCAGTGGGCTTTGGGAGTTACCCCTTTACAGAAATCGAAGGAACAGAACCAGCAGCATCCTCTGCATCTGCTTCCTTTGCTTTTTCTGTACCTTTGTGTCCCACTTTTCACCATGTGAACTTTGTTTTAACCAGGAATTTTCTTCCAGGCTTACTTACCCATCAAGGTTAAGACATGAACAAATACAAAATAGTAAGCATGGCAATCATTAGAAATTCCAGCCTGTCAGGAGAAACTGCCTAAGAAATTGTCACATTTTCTAGGAAAAAAAAAAAAAAAAAGAATTTGGAAGCAATTGCCACAAGCCCTACCCAAACTTTCCTGTGATCTGTGAATACGTTGGTTCTTACCTCAGGCTGTGAGCTACGCTGTTATTCAAAGCTGGAATGAATTATCGGACATTAATACCATTACAGTAGCATACCCTAATGAAATCTGTACTTACACTAAATCTGTCTTGATGTCCTCCCATTAAGTGAAAGACATGAACCTAGGAAAACCTGTAAGTGAATTTTTTCCATTATTATTTTAAAAAAAGAAAAAGCAAAAAATACTGGAAATATTTTATAAGCTAGTGAACCCATTAGAAATTAAAAAGCACACCCTTCTAATAGTTGTAAAGTCCTTTCTTTTTCCATTATTGAGAGTGAACTTATTAACACTGCTCCTTGTAAAGCATTAAAAAACCTCTACTGATGCTTGCTTCATATGGTCAGCAATCTTGCCTTTGAATACAAAAAAATTAAAAATCTTACATTTTAAAAAAATACCCAATAATATGATCTCTTCACAACTGCTATCCAACTCCACGCCTTTAGGAGGAGTTAATTCTCAAAATAACTTCTCTTCTAGTCTTCTGTTGAGCCTCAGAGGAAGGTTTGCCCCATGGGCCCGCCAGTAACCCCCCTGGTGAATGTCCCCCCCAGAATCTGTGCATTCAGCCAGCCGGGAGCCCATCTGCTGCACCACCAACCACCAAGGCAGCACCAGCACCTTCCATGGTGCCTTCTGTTCAATGAATTTTAATTAAAAAAAAAACTTTAAACGAAACCACTTTATCTCATTCTCGCAGAGGGAGAGGTATGCATATATGCTTATTCACCATCGGCTGTAGTGGGTGATGACCACCCAGTCATCAGCGAAGGCTAGAAGGTAGCTGAGAAACATGACATGGGAAGTCCTGTAGGATCATGACGACAGTGCAATCAGTATAGGACTTGCCTACAGCTGGACCAGTACTGTAAAAAAAAAAAAAGAAATCTAATAATAGACAGATGGGATAACCCATCTATCAATATTTAGAAACTGGGTAACAGGCTGATACACAAAGTCTTTTCCCCCTTCTTATACCAAAAAGCAGCCCGTCCACCTCAAAAAGACTATAGAAATTACTCTGAAAACATTTATGTCATTTATACGTTCCATGAACCCGTCTTCACCTCTACCCTGTTACAAGCCAGTATCAAGAAGAGTACTGACAAAGGAATTTATTAAATAGCAAATTCACAGCAACATGACATTGATACCCAGGAACTGAGAAGTTTTTGGTTTTATAGATCATTACCAGCGAGCATGGTAACTGACGATTTTTGAATGATGCTCTGAAATAACATTCTTTAAGTAATTTCCAGTGAACTACATAAAAATGAAAATAAACTGTACTTCTCCTATTCTGTACAATAAAATCTGTTCTCAGTTTAATTTTGTGGAACACAAATATACATAAAAGAAAGGGAGTGTGAAAATGCAATATATTGTCCTACAAGCATAGTTAAATCAGAAAGTTTTGCTAAAATATTTTCCTTTCTTCACTGAAAGCATTCTCTTGTGAAGTCCCAAGATTCCTCTGCTATCCATCTCTCCTTGCATATTTTACATGAGACTTTTCTGGGTGCATATTGCAAAAGGAAATGTGTCATTGTCATTAAATTCTTTTCAAAGTGACATTGCTGAGCGTGTTGGAAGTATTTTCTGTGCTCTTCATGAACGACAGGCTGCGCGTCCCAGGCGTCAGCTGTGCGCAGTTCGTTAGTGCTACAACTGCAGCAAATGAGATGACGGTTTTGCAGTGCTCTTCAAAGGCAGCGATAAGCAGCCAGCTTTCACTGACGGAGGAGAAGATGATTCCTACAGGCACAAACTTTGGCTTTTTTTTAATTTATTTTTTTTTTTAGAAAACAAGTTGTCAGCCAAGGAAAAGAAGAATGAAAACCAGATTTCTAAGAGACATGGAGACCTTTCCAAGAAACTTTTCTAAACAGGGCAAAATGGAGAGTGGGAAAACGTTTGCTGGAAATTGTTCTGCAACAATTCTCTATTCTTCCTTGATGCTTTGCTTTATAATTTGTAGAGATTTTTAGGGGAATCTCACATAGGATGAGGAGCATCCAGTATCTGGAAAGGGTATACAGAGACACTTTGCTTGCAGGAAGTATACTTGAAGTTTCCTTAAACATATTCATACTATACACTTTAAATTTGCCTTGTAATTACTAATTCAGGCAGTTTTTCTATAAACCTGGTGTCGTGGTTTAACCCCAGCCAGCAACTCAGCCCCACGCAGCCGCTCACTCACTTCCCCCCTGCCAATAAGATGGGGGAGAGAATCGGAAAAAAAAAGTAAAGCTCGTGGGTTGAGATAAGAACAGTTTAATAGAACAGAAAGGAAGAAACTAACAATGACACTAATAACAACAATAAAGTGACAATAATAATAATAAAGGATTGGACTACACAAAACAAGTGATGCACAATGCAATTGCTCACCACTCACCGACCAATGCCCAGTTAGTTCCCCAGCAGCACTCCTCCCCCAGCCAACTCTCCCAGTTTATGTACTGGGCATGACGTCCCACGGTATGGAACACCCCTTTGGCCAGTTTGGGGCAGCTGTCCCAGCTGTGTCCCCTCCCACCTTCCCTGTGCCCCTCCAGCCTTCTTGTTGGCTGGGCAGGAGAAGCTGAACAGTCCTTGACTGAGTCTAAACAGGACTCTATCCCAGCCAAAACCAGGACACATATTAATGTATGCAGTGAGTTCATTGCACTACCAGTAGCTCAGTTTTCTCTAATGGCTTGCTGTATGACTAGATTTTCATGAATGGAAATTGAACCAGTAGATTGAAGTCTTGCATGCACCCCAATATTTTGCAGGCATAGATGGGGAAAGACTAGAGCAGGACTCTCTTAGGTCTTTTTTACATAAACCATTCTGAAGATTAGTTATACTTACACTAAAGGATAGGATATTCCTTACCAAAAAATCTGGACAAAACATTTTTAAAAGGTAGAGGAGAATGTTTTACAAAATGCTCCATGAGTTCTCTAAAACCAATCTGTCAAGTTTAAACCTGAACTCACAAATACTTTCAGAAACTCTTCGAATCAGGGTAGGGTATTGGAGGGGGGCAGAAAACTCCCCATCTGCCAAATCATACTGCTAGCAACTACAGAATGAGATGTAAACAGGTACATACAGAAGTTTTAAGCATAAATATGACTGGTTTCTGCATGCATTTGTCAAAGCATCCTGCTTCTCCTGAGGTGTATCTGACAACCTCTCCCCCAATCCAGGACACTGACAATACCAAAGCAAATTTGTGCAGCTACATGATACCATACAACAAAATACACATTTAAAGAACAAGAGCATGCCACTTTTGTTAGCACGCCCCATTGAAAAAATAACTGGAATCACTTGATCTTTCTGAAGGACCTCAAACCTGAACATTTGGCACCCCTACTATAAAATTCTCTTCTTCTTTTCTTCTTCCTTTCAATTTTGGAGAGGTAAGACAGCAGGAATGTTCATAACAAACTGCAAACTGCAAAGCTAAAGACTTCAGGCTGGATAGGCACCATCCACGCTTCCTTTGCTTCTAAAATCACTTCAGATAAGCTTGTGACAAGAGATTGCTTAGCTCCTGGGAGATTCATAACTGGACAAAGTGAAAACACTAAAAAAAAAAAATCAAAAAAACATTCTTGAAAGACTATTGGTCAGTGGCAGGTTTGACAAGACATCAGGTAAGATGAATAATGCAGACTCAATACAGGAAACCAAGTATAAAATTGGGTCCAAGTTCACAACATTTCTACAACTAAGTGCTTTCTTTTCATAAGCATCTTGTAAAAAAATTATTTTTGTCCATACTGAAAGGGTTTCCAGCTCAAAGAGTAACAACACACAATAAAAGAAACACACACACACACACACTTGATTACAGCTTTAGCCATATTAACCGAGACGTGAAAAAAAGCTGTATTTGATCCAATACAACACATACGTTAACAGCTGGAATGAGAACTGTCAAATCTCAAGCAAAATCCCATTTTGTCCTTGCCAAAGCAGAAATGATTCCTTCAAGACCGAAAAGTATCTTTTTGACCAACCTTATTCTTTTACAGTTTGTTTCATTTCTTCACAGGAATAGGTAAACTCTTCATTTCTACACCAAACAAAACATGCCATAAATAGATCAAATATAGATTTGACACAATCCAGGCAAGAGAAATGCATCCTACAATATAGGAAAGGAATCCTAAACCAGAAAAAAACCCAACTTTTAAGCAGGTGCTTAGAATTTATGTCTGAGAAAGCACTGCCTATATGCAAATGACAACCAAGTATTGCACTTTTTATTTGACTTTTTCTTTAGTTGTTGTTTGTCTTTTATATTCATACCCATACAATTCACCAGAGAACCGCATGACATATTGCAATGATGGAGAGCACTCAGCTGAAACAGCTGAGACAATGTTAGACTCTTTGTTAGCAAGCAGTTAGTTTGCATCCAAAAAAACTATATTTATTATCAGGATTTTTTAAATCTCCCAGTGTTCTGATCCATTTCAAAAAGTGGAAGATTTAGGCGTCTTTTAGGTTGATAAGGGAATTCATGTTCTTTGAGGGACTTTAATGGTATGTCACATGCATGTATAACCAGGTTAATATTGCAGATAGAGGATAAGATTTCAAGCAGATGTAGTTCTGCGTTTAGCTTAAGTTTATTTGGCTTATGCTTAAACAGCCCTGGTTTTACACACTTTGACAGAATAAGGTTGTAGCTTAAATTAATAAATAAAGCAAACAGGGCCAATTAAATGCATACAAACCTTTCCCTAGCGTGCTTGTGGGTATGTTTGCAGTGCTGGGTAATTTTTTTCTTATGGTAAGTAAGCAGATATGTTCCAGAGCAGAGCTTTTATCACTTGTGTCTTTTTTCAGGTCACATGCCTGAAAAATGGTACACTGTGGGAGTTCAAGGCATTGCTGATAATACATCGCAAACCTTTGTTACCATTAAATTAATTTGAATACTTTAAAATAAATCTCTCTGCTCCCAGAGGTTTTAATTTTCTATGCATATTCCACCTTCTGTGGAGCACATGGTCTTAATTCTCTTTTAAGATCCCATATTAGTGCTGTGCAAAACAGTGATTAATTGAACAGCACCAATGATAAAGAATACTACCAAGATAAAACCAAGCTCCTTCTTGTGGAAGGTACGCAACAGGGATGATTATTACAGTGGATGGTAGATTCCTCACGTGCAGCAGCCTGGAGGGGACTGGTGCCCTCCCAAATGAGACAACTTTTGACGACAAAAAAAAAAAAACCGCATAGGCATCCATTGAGGAAAAGCGACGTTTCAGTGATTTTCTCTACAGCCTTTTCATCTGCTCTCTTCTATACGGCGTATACAATGCCTTCCCAGAGCTATTCCACCCCCTCTCCTACACGTTTCCACATTTCTTTCCGCTGCGGGCAGCATCTCACCAGGTCCCTGGCTCTGACGGGGCAAGCCGTGCGGCTCGGGGAGCTGGCAGGGCTCATGCAGGACCTCACGGCCCCCCACGGAGGAGGCTCTCTCCTGGAGGAGCCGCAGGCAGGATCCGACCTTAGACTGTAAGCTGGTGCGTGGACTCTGCAACAAGCGTGACATGTGGGCCCTTCCTGAATGATTTGTGACTCGAACGGTACAGGAATAGCAATGTGTTTGATAATCTGGTTGTAATTCATCAGTTAATTCCGGTATAATCCGCAGATGACTTAACTTCTTAACTAAGGCTAAGGCCTCCAGCATTCAGCTGTAGGCAGGTGCTGTGACTGTAAATTGCTCTTTTTTCCTTTAGGAGAAATAGGGGGGTGAGCGAGGGTGAAATTTTTATTGATCTGAGCTTCAGGAAAGAGAATCTGAAGGAACAACACACAGAGTTGCGGCTGTAGAACTTACTGCTTAGCACCTTCAGGTAATACGCTGTATTTGAGGAGATTAATTCAATTGTGATCAAACCCAACCCTGTAATTTCCAGCCATCCATTGTTCACCCATTTAATAAACTGCCACTTGCTTCCCAGGCTCCAAAAAAGCATCAGGCAGATCGCTATCGAGGCTATAAAGACAAAAACAATGATTACGAAGTTCTCAACATTGTCGTAACTCTTTCTCTGAAGGCAAACTAGCACAACCCCTGACTCCATCCACACACACGGAACTGGACGGGCAAACAGAGCATGTTTGTCCACGGCAGCTTTAATCAGTTACAGTCAAACCAATTTTGATTTTAAACAGTTCACAAGGAGGTGGCAGGCTGAAAAACTTAATCACTTACAAGCACATACTCTGAAATAATAGTCATTTGATAATCCCATGCTGCTATAATCATTATCCAGTATTCCTTGTTCATATTACACTCCCACAAAACAAGCATTTCCGAGCATCCCCTTCCGATGTACAAACATAAGGAGAGCAAAAATTGCATGGGGGAGCCTTAACTAAATGACAGTAGAAGTAATCAAGCCGAAAAACATCTGCCATTACTGGCTGTGCAGTGAAGTTCGCTCTAAGAACTGCAGTGCGGGAAGCTTGCCTTGTGAGCAGAGCAAAAGGTATCCTGGCTGAGCAGCGAGGAGAACCCGCAAAGCCCAAACCTTCAAACGCACGTCAGCCGCCTCCACCAGCAGCTGCTCTGTGCGGCCTCAGGCCTGCCATCCAATATGCTTCAGCTTCCACCTGTATGAAGGCATTTCCTACTGTTTCTATTACCACAGCCTCCAGCAGCTTTTTGATCCAGCCAGGGCACCTGGGCACCGTGTCACGCAGCCGCACGGCGCGGGAAATCAGCGCTTCTCGTTTAAGCAGACGGTTTTCCGTCCTGCCGCCGCCGCCGCCGCCCCTTATTGCGCTCAGAGCTCCTGCCAGCTCTAGGCTCTTCGGAGCTGCTGCACTTTCAGCTTCGCTCTTTCCAGAGACTGAAATATTTTGAGGTTCTGCTCTTGCACTGGGACAGCTTCCCCCTTCCCACTGCCTGCAAACCCATCTCTCCTTGCCACTCAAACTCTTCCAACCCAGGCAGCCTCCTGTGGCCTGATCCTTCCTCGGAGCTCTCCTGAAACCGGGCAGAGCAAGGCCATTACCCTGTGGCCTGCAATTACGTCTGAGGAAGGTGTCTGCATACCAGCAGGGGCGGAGACTTTTCAAAGGGAAAGAGGAGGCAGAGGAAGAGCTTCTCCTCGCCTGAAAAGTAATGAAAGCCAGGCTGGGCAACTCATCTCTGCATGTCACTACAGGGAAAAGGGGCAAATGTTGCCGGTGCCAAACAGGCTTGCAAGAGGAGAGCTGCCAAATGCGGTCCACTTCTGAAATTCCTCGGAGATAACATCAGTCTCAGGCTGCGACCAGCAAGAAGCTATCTAGATGGAGAGTGTGAAAGCTACATCCCATCCTCTGCAGCCCGGGCAGGCAAACCCCCCCCCCGTCTTTTGCTCTTGTTCCTTCTGTCCTTCACTGCTGTCTTTCCCCATTCCTTCCCAGTAAGGAGAAACTAGGAGGAAAGCGGCTCGCTGACTTGGTTTATCCTGCACCAGGATCTAGGCCCAGCTGCCTGAGGTCTCATTGAAATAATAAAGCCCTTCTTATAGTGAAGTAGTCCTTCTTGTTGAAGCATTTGCCAAGGGGGTTCGGTGACACAAAGCATGTTTTCCTGAGGGGTAAACTGAGACATGGGCTGCTGCCATGTACGGTCACCAACAGACCACTGAAGGAGCCTCCAGTTCTCCCCAGATTTCTTGCATCACTCTAAGAAAGGCCGTTTCCTCAGATCTGCTGGCAGAATTCAAAATTTGTGGCTAGATCTACTAAACAGCTTAGATCTCATAGTTTTAACGTTAGCATCGCGTAATATTCCCTAATTTCTGGACATGTTGCCTACAGATCATAAGTGCTCCTATTGCCAGGCAACACTTCAAAATTTTAAGAAAAAATTTTTGGAGACAGGCTCTTTGTTTACAGCTTTGCATTTTTATGAAAATAGACTGGCATCTTTAAAGCAAATGAATATTGTTCCCTTGGACCACAGGGTAGAGCATCTATGTTTATTCAGAGTCACCCGTTGGGCCCCGTACCAAAGCGATATGCCACAGGAGCCCCCTCCCTCCCTTCAGTCAGCCCCTTGTTTAACTGCAGGTTTAAAGTTAGGCATGGTACCCTGCCTTAAGCGCCCTCCCTCCCTCTGTGCCTGTGAGGCCCCAAAATCAAGGCTGGCGACAGGGGAGCCATCAAGGCCAGGGAGCCTATTCAGCTAAAAGGAAATGCTGATGAAAAGGTGGGACTGCAAGGTGAGTCTGAAATTCAACAGTTTTAGGAACAGGGTATTTCGTTGAATCCTACCATTTCTCTTCATTGAGACTGAAAGGGCTGGGCATGCACCTGACAGATGCCTGTGCCGCTCCTTTCTCATGGAAAAAAGTGCAAACATCAGCTCTTTCTCTCCTCAGTAGTTGAATTACTACAGGAACGGTTTTCTAATATTTTCTCGGCTCCCTTGAAGGAAACGTGCTGGTGGGAGATGGGGGGGGTCATGGCGAGCCCTGGCTGGGGAAGGGCTGTCCAGGCCCCACAGGGAGCAGGAGCTGGTGCCTGAAATCAGCACTTAGTGACTGCCAGTGACTTCATCCCACTCCCTTTTGGGGGGCGGCCACAGCCATTTTTTTTTTCTCCCTGTTCTCTGCATACCTGCTACCTTTTACCCCTTTCCAGACAGAACTGCGTCTGGTTTTGTGGCTCTGCCCCTGCCCAGTTCCCACCACTTTCCCCTCCTCTCCCTTCCATCTCCATGTCCCTTCCTCCCTGCTGGGAACTGTGTTTAGAGATGTCTCAGCCAAACTCTTGTCTCTCCATCACTCCTTCTCCCCTTTTTGGATAGAAAACCTACCTGGCTTTTTCTGGATTTAGTTTGTTCCTTATGAGGGTGCTTAAAATACTTAAACACACAGTGGATTGCAGATTGAAATTCAAGTCCCTTCTCCCCGGTGAGGACCCTACCCACCAAACCCAATTTTTTTAGTTGTCTCTGACCTACTGCTTACTGAATTATTCCATGTAAATGAAAATAATTTCAGTTGAAGAGACTCAGAAAAATCACGTTTCCATTCCATCTTCCAGACAGAATAATCTATAGCTCAAAAGTTAGCACGTTCAAAAGACAAAGAGGATTTTCAAACACTCTGATCTAGCACAGAAGTGCAAGGGTCATGTCACATACATTCAGTGGGCTATTGTTTAGTGTTTTTTTTTTTCTTTGAGGCCTTACATACATTTTAGATTGGACCCTGAAAGCAAGAGTTGGAGAAATTAAATTTGCAGAACCAAGGGGTTTCAATGTGAACAAGACCAGCCCACTCAAGACATAAGGACTTGTGTCAGTGAAATGTTATAAGCATCTGAATAAACTTTCTTGCCATCCTCTGAGTTATTGGGACAAACCTGGGAGAATTAATCAGTATCCCTTTGAGTCAGACTAGGTCAGAACTCAAGCAAGGCTGTGCCACAGCAGCCCAGCCACCACCTACCAGAGCCAACAGGTCCCGCTGGGCCGCTTGGAAGCTTACAAAACCTCAGGAGCTTCCCATGCGGGGTACAAAAATCAGCGGCTTGCTCTTCCAAGCTACAGTACTATCAATGCCGTTTTGCATCTTCTCTTTAATTGCTGTTCATTCGTTCCACTCCCCCTCCTTCTATTAGAATCCCAGAGCAAACCAAGTCCGTCCTTTGTGCCTGGTACTCGCAGCTCCCTCTCACCTTCCAACTTTCCTCCTCCTCACTTTCTGCTTCATCTACTTAGTTCGTATCCTCGTGAAACTGAAGGCTCCAGTTCACACACTTCAAACCAGAAAAGGTCTTGCTTTAAATTTGAACAAATTCTTTTAAGAAAAAATAAAGTTTAAGAACTAATGTGACATGAAACTGGTTACACACTACTTGCATACCGTATTCCTTTCCTACACGCTTCATCTCTTCTTTGTCTTATACTATAAACTCTTCAGAGACAGGAAAGTTTTTTAGAACAGTGAAATCCCGTATTTATTGGAGGCGATAGCAGAACCCCTGTTGACTTGAATGGAATCAGGATTTCATCTTTTTCAGTTACTCCTGAGGAGACTGCCGCTCTTTATCAAAACACATCAGTGTAATATTTGCAGCTGCTGGCACACTGATCTTACAGGTAAAATCCAAGTCAGAAATTTATACCCTGTTTAAAAAGTAAAGTTTCTACAGTATTTATTTCTAGTATGTCAGAGAACAATACAGTGAGAAGCTTATTGTTCAGCTGTTTTCGTTAACGATTTTATTGTCTGTTCTTAGCCATATCCCCAAGCACTAATTAGGAAATTGCTTTGACACAGAGCTTTAAAAATTGTCGAAGAAGCATAGCTGGCATTTTTGCCATTCTCGTTTGTGACCAAACAAACACTTTCAATAGCTTTTTCAATCTCCCTTTTTTAAAATCGATTCTGAAATCTCCAAGCAACTTCACAGCAAAGCAAGGCTGCATCATTAAAGGCAATTGACTTACACAAGCTATCATCTCTGGAAGGAAAAGAAAAGGAAAAAAAAAAAAAAGAAAAAATAAAAAAGAAAGATTTGAACTTAACATAAAGCACATGCAAGCAAATACACATTTTGCTCTGTGGTGCTAAGACCATGGTGGGGCTTTTTTTCCCCAGAAGGGTTAAATAGATTAAGCAAGACCTGGTATCCTGCTACCTGTCCACCACACATCTGAGGTAACTTGTGGGGAACAGCACAGGACTCACAGCAGTCGGCATGATGATACGGGAACTAATTCAGCCAGCCACAAGTATTGAAGCCCAAGAGAGGAAAAGACGGTTGTCATTCTCTTCCATAAATTCTCCAACATGAAAGCTGGGATCTCTTACCTGTCACAGGGGAACCTTCACTGAAAACCTTTATCTTCCTGGTTTTGAGCGAACACTTGCATCAGTATCTCTTGCTGTTCACAGTAGCATCATTCACCTCCTCCGAGGTCCAACGCCTAATTCACCAGGAGTGTTTTCAGCTTTCCTGACAATCTGAACTGCGGAATACCTGCTCTGTGATCCTTGCTGGGACTTAAGTGACAACTAAGTTATACTAAACCCCATGACAGGCAGGTGGGAATTGGAGATAGCAGTTGTTTTATGAACATACAAACTTTTATTTTGGGTGCCTCAAGTGGCAGCTGGAGACTTGAACTCTTCCGTGGACTTTTGCCTATATGATTTGCAAGTCCTTTGATTTTTTTAAGATTTGTATTTGCTTGAAAAGGATCTCATAACTCCATTATCCGCTGGCGTTCAACGTTCCATGTGTGATCAGTTCCTAGAGATGACATTCTCCTCCCAGCATCTTACACAGGCAGTGGCTTGCAATTAGTGACCGCTGGAATCCATGGATTAGATACAAGGTGAAAGATCAGCAGTGGATAAAAAAAGCAAGGTTATGGTGACAGAACTAAATCTGTCTCACCACAATTGCGACCACCACTGCAGAGAAAAGGACGTTAGCGTGATGATTTTAATAGCAATAAAATGAGATATTATATTTACAGAAAAAAGTGTTTCATCAGAATGTATTACTAATCTCAAGTTAGTATCACATCACTATGACTCCCCAAAACATCAGTTACCTCCCCTTCTCCACCAAAAAATGAATGAAAGATATTTTTGTGCTCAAGGGGTAAAAAACCCAGTCTGAGTAATTTTTAAACCCAGTTTCCTGAAGTGGGAGGTGGTCATGGAGCTGCTTGTCAATATTAAAAAGATACAGTAAGGGTTAACGAAAACCTAAAATCCCCATTTCTGGATATGGGAGAAGTCACTGAGTGCGGGTACTGAAAGTGATGATCCTGTAACAGCTTTCTACAGCATACTCACACAATCCCTGTTTTAGGGAGTGTCTGAGAGTTGAAGAGAGGAGCTGTGAAATGAAGCACTAGAGGTTTTCATAGGGAGATGGCTTTTGCTACCCCTTTCTCGCATCTCGGCACGTACAAGCTCTGGTCTGAAAGCTGCTTAGGAGCCCGTTCTGTATGTACCTTGTGCTATTTGAGCTAACAAGCCTGCCAACCTTCGCATCCATGCAAAACCTCACTCTGGCCTTTCAGCATTCATGTCCTCCCTCTGCTACCACAGCAGCTGAGAAATGTGTTTTGTTTTTCAGGAGAAGTTGAAACTGCATCCCAGTAAGACTGTTGCCAACGTTCATCTCAGCACCAGCATCATTAGCAAAGCCGAGGGCACGCAGTGGAAACAGTATGACAGATCTGTTTGTCTCCTGCTGTCAATATGACACTTGCTTTTTGGGCCACCATTTTGCATTTCTCCCCATTTTCAGAAGTAAATCAGCAACGGCCAGAGACTATAAACTCTCAGGACTGCAGCACTGCCAGTTTGCATAATCCAGAGGCTTGGACAGCTAGCTTGGTTCTCGCTGCAAACACTGAAGGCAGGACTGGGATCTGCTTGTGGCGCAGCTAGAGGCTCTGAAGGGACAAAACTCTTGTTGGGGCCCTTGGCAGCAGAGCAGCAAGCAGGGCTCCAAGGTGCTCCCCCTCAAGTTACCCCTCTTTCTCTGAGAAGCGTCGTCCCACTGGGGCCAGGCTTTAGTGGCACGTGCTTCGTAACATTTAATGCTTATTTGCTTCACAACTAAGGCCTCCCTTTCAGCCAGTGCCTCCGCAACGCACGCTGCTCTCCAGCTCAGGAGACGAGCAGCAGCACACCATACAGCAGGCACGGCAGTAGCGGCCTACAGCATCGCCGAGGTCTGTAAGAGTCATGCACAGGTACGGATGATACCACGCATGGCAGTTTTCTGCACAGCCGTGCTTTCCTCACATGCCCAGTGTTCCCCTACGGTCTCAGGTAAAGCGTTAGTACAAAATCCAAAACAACTCTTGGCAGCTGAAGGCATCTAATGCCCAGTTACACAGCTAGTCAGGCCTTTACAGACCCTTTTACAGTGCGGTACCTGAAATTTCTGTGAATGGAAGGCTTTATCCCCATCGGCAACTCCGGAAAGGTCTCAGATTACATTAAAGCATGCCCCAGAAAAGACCTATTATACTATACCCCTAAACCAGAAATTTCAGAAATTTGGAGAAATCATAAAAAAACTTGGAGAATGATTCTACATTCTCCACATATATATCCAAGCAAGTTACACAAAGAAATATTTCATTATAGAAACATCAATGTAGGTATTTTGTCTTTTCTACCAATTGTCAGCCCCCAGCCTCTAAGTCTCCCGTAAGGCAATCCTGCCCTCTTTTGGTGTAATTTATTATGCACAATGTTTTTGATACAATTCCTCAGCAAGGTCAGAAAGCATTTTCTAGGGATACTACTTTATTTTGCAGAAAACCAACCCATTGAGTCCTGCAAAAATCAAGCTAAACCAAGCACAGGACTATAAATAACAGACTTAATTTTGTAGACCGTTGATCTAAAAAGGTCACTGTTAATAGATCACTGAAAGCTGATGTTACAGAATTCGTTAGATGTGGAGCAAATAGTACAAACCCAGTGCATTTTGCATGTTTGCTCTTACTAATTACAGCACAAATAGGCACTGTACCATTCAGCAGAGACACAAACTGAAGGCCAGGACAAAAACTAAAGTTAGAAAGATTAAAAACAGGTATTTAAAGTGGTTATAACACCAAGCAAAATCTCCTTTCAAACACTATTGATTGTACAGACCTTGGAACTGGCAGAAATGAAAGACTTTGAAACAGGAATCAAAACTTCTTGCTAAATTTCTTGTGATATAAACTGGCCCATTGCTACTGGTTATCTACCGGGCACTTCACCCTATACAAATTCCCCAGCTCTTATTCCTCCTTTATCCCAACCCTAGGGTCCAACCCTAAAAAAAAACCAAAAAACCAAAATGCTTTTTGATCACTTAGTCAAGTAGAGATATGAAAGCTTGTCATCACCCTTGTATAACCCTGTAACATGGTACCGACCCTGCCAACAGCAGGCCATACACTTTGTACCGAGTTTGCAATGCCTCTGGACTGGCTACACCTTTTTCCTTTACCCACCCATAGCTGTTACTCAGTTTAGCTGCGACACTGCTCTCTCTAGTTTACCTCATGTCTATAGGTAACCTCTTCCGCTCACGTCTGTCTTTGTGTGGTACCAGCCTAGTTTTATATAGGTAACAGTAACAAGTCATTGTTGTTGCCAGAACAAGGCATTTATTATTCTCAGACAGTGCTGTAGTGCAGCAAAGGCAGCCCTGGCACCAGAGCAGAGGCCCTGTGAAGTGGGGACACAGGAGGTGGCATAGGTGGATAGTGGCATGGGATGGCAAGAGCCAAGGCCAACGCTTGGTACTGGAGATCCCACAGCTGCGCACAGCTCTGTAATGGTTAAAAAAAAAAAAATGCAGACCCAAAGGTTGACAAAACTGGTCTTAGGGGTAAGAAAATACAGTATCTAACATACACAGATTATCATAGAGAACTTGCATACAAGCTGGAGCTACAGAACAATGAAGAAAGAAGATGCAAAAGCATGATCCAACATACAAATGACTCCCAAGCTGATTCTGGGCAAGTAAGGAGGAACCAGCAACGTGAACAAACTATTCCTCCCACAAAGGACTGCAGAGGAGCAGAACTCCGCATTACCCTCTCCAGCAGTTGCAAGCTGTGGATTTAACACTCAGGGGAAACGGAGGCTGAGCGTAACTCCACGAAAAGGAAGAAAAAAGAAGTGCATGTGCTACAATTTTAATTGTATTACTGTGATTATTACTGTGATTTTTTTTCCTTTTATATAAAAGTACTCTAACTGCACCATTCTCTTCTAAAATACTTGTATCTAGACTAACCATGATTCTTCAGATGTTAACATCTCACAGAAAGAGCGAGCATGTGTCCACCCTTCTGCCTAAAACAGTGAGCTTGAGTGCTAACACCTTCCAAAGAGAAAAACCACAGACCCCCATCTAGAAAGTACAGATTAGCGAGCCTCCAGATCTTGACTAGGAATCAGGTGAAAGCTTCAGTAAAAATGGCCACCTCAGTCATGATGGTTTACATCAGAAGATGAAAAGAGTCTCTATCTTGGAGATACAGGCTGTCATATAGGTTTACTGTAATAAAGATCTGCAATTTACCAACATAATTTCAGAAGTGAGAGTCTAAAGACAAGACTCCAAAGTGTGTATCAACAAAACCCCCTGTAGGTCTATGTCAGGACAAAGAGGCTAGCAAAATGGCAAGGAAACACTCATAAAAAGACAAAACAGCATTTAGCATGTACTGGTACGCTTCTGCCCTCTGTTCCCTCTTCATCCAGCCTACAATCATCACGGCTGCTTGTGAACGCATGAAGGAAGAGGGAGAGAAAACAATTCAGCGCTTTCTGTAGTGCTTTCGGTTCTCTCCAGCACGGAAGTATTTTGCAAAATATGCTGCCAAGGCATTACAGAGTTGCTAGTTCACAGCAGCAGAGCATAGGGCTTTAACAGGGAGGTGCAAGTCCCCTTAGCTCCCCTGACAAACCTCTTTAAAGCATCACAGAATACAAGGGATGACCATCAGGAGAGTCTAGAAAGAAAATGTTACCATCACGTTAAAAAGCACTGATGAATCGGCGTTAGATTCATGGTTCCATACTGACCATAAACATGCTGCAAGCCTGTGGCTAAACAAGCCAGCTTTACTTGAACAGAGTAATTCAACAAGCTGACACGTACACTGGGAAGCGACAGACGCCAAGGAGGCAGGCATTTATCAAGCCAGCCATCCAGATTTTACAGAAGTTAGTTTTACCAAAGGGTATCAAGAAACACACAACTTCAAAGCCTTACTGTTCCAGTTCCATTCCAATGACTTTCTCAAAACAAGTTTATGGAAAGGACCTCATACATGATTCAAATGTTGTCAAAACAGTTAGCAGCTCATTAAGGTGGAGTTCTGTATACACCTGTAAGAAGAACATAGCACACAACTCCTTTCTTTTATAATTGATTAGTAAATAACATAAAGGTAGAAGCCTTCAATTTTACTCAATTACATGAACAATGGAAGGAGACACTTGAGACTTGCATTAGTATTTAATGAGTTAAAACAGCTTTAATCAGAACATAGCACACTTGATCACATTCCCCATTTGTTTTCAAACTGACAGGTGAAGATGCATTTGAAAAAAGTAGTTTACAGGAAAAAGTGACAGGATTTAAAAAAAAAAAAAAAAAAAAGAGAGAGAAAATATACTAAGTTGCCAGCACCTAAACAGGCAAGAGGCAGTGCTCAGCTGAACAAAGCTGTTAGGTTCATTTCAAGGAAAACTGTTTCCCAAGCTTTTGGGAGGCAGCTCTTCAGTTCTTCCTGAAGAACATGGGATTAAAAATTCCAGGTCTTCTGAGAGGAGTGCACTGGTCTCGAGTCCTCCACCAGAGCAAAGATAAAAACCGCTGCAAGTTCCAACTCATCACATCCTTCCTTACAGTGACCACAATTACAATATTGCTACTCAGCCCAGCCTACCCACCCTGTATTTTAACTCTAACTGGTAACAAAATACGGCTGTATCAAGAGGAAGGTTCAACAGAAAGTGTGACTAGCTAGTTGCTCACCACCCTTGCTGTTCTTACCTCAAAGTTTTCCTTATTTATTTGGACCCAGATAGTTGCTCTGTTGAGGGTGAAAACAGTCTCAGTATTTAGGGAAAAAAAAAAAACAACCAAACCACAAACATGAAACTGTTCTTGAGTGTATAGCTCAAATATAGCTTCTGGGCTCTCCAGAAGAAACTCACTCTCCACATTAGTACTCTGACAGTAGTGCTGGGCCCAAAATAGCCTCCCTGTGTCATGAATAACATCTCATCTTCCAACCTTTGCAAAAATTCAAAATTTAGCAAGAAGGTGTATTACTCTATTTCTGAAATTCAAGAATAGCCTTTATTAAGAAGTTACTGACCTAACTATGAACAAACTGGTATATGAATTTCCAAATAACTGAAAATACTTGCACAGAAACAGAAATTCAAGCAAGCAGAAACCACAAAACCAAAAAACATTTTATTGCAACAATGTCCCCATCATCAACTGAGATGGCAAAAATTAAGTTTTAATTCATTTTGCATTTCTTTTTATTTATGTAAATATAAATCCAAGAGTGTAAAATAAATCCACATATAAAACACAGAAGAAACATTCTCTTTCAGTGACTCCAAAAAAACTCTTACATACTGAAGAATCATGACAAGCCATCCGCTGTCCATTTTTTCCAAGTATACAGGCATGAAAAAATGCAGAAATTTATTCTCCAAAAGCATCCTGTATGAAGTCCTTGAAGTATTTAAGTAATATCTAGTAATCTCATACTCTTGAGCTTATGGGTGTAGATTGCAAGAAAAGGAGAGACAAAAACATCTCAAACTTCAGATTATTTAAACTCCATCTAAAATAATCCATTTGAAACAAGATTATGTTCAATTCTTACAGCTGAAGCATCACAATTACTTTATTAGTATCATTATTTTGGAAAACTATTTCTTATTAGTTTTTTCTGCTTTTAAAATAAAGTCAGAATATTTATTTCAAATAGTTTAATTTACTTATACTGTAAATATATTGCGGAAAGTAACTCCACATGCTGGTACAACAGGCCTTCATGAAGTTCCACTTAAACACTACTAAGATGTACCTTAAAAAACAGGGACTACAGCATGAAATGCACCATAAAGAGTCAGTATCATGGGATTATGTACTATCTACCTTCTCAGATGCAACAAAATGCTTATGTATTTTGATGTCAATATTGGACTGTTAGACCACATGAATATTGGCTGGTTATAAATACTTGGACTAGGAACATGTACTGTTTTAGAAAGATGTGATTATTTTGTTTTATTGTTACTACACAAAAAAATTCTTACCAGTATCGTGCAGGATATTTCAAGAGGAATGCTTTTCGCTGGGTCCAACAGACATATGTTTCCAATGATTGTGGCTTTTAATGCATATCATACCAAGTTCTTAATAAACAGTGTCTTCCCTCATGGTTATATTACAACAGAATGAAGACATTATGATGGTAAAAGCAAATAAAGTTAAAAATGAGAACTGCAAATAACTTCACAACTAGGAAGAGGAAAAATCATAGAAGGATTTAAATCAGCACTATTGTGGGTCCCCACAGTTGCACTGCTACTCTTAGGTTTCCAAAAGATGCGTATGATTTTTATAGATATTTTTGTGCTAAGAGCCATGCTCAGAAACAAAATGGAGGCTAGCACAAGTCTACCTTCTTGGAGATGCATGTTAAGTATAAAATTCACTTACTAAAGTGCATTGCTGAACAAATTCTAACTTCTACTATTATAGCTATCCCAATAAGCAATACAAACTAAACTTTGTTGAAATTCTACCTCTACTTAAAAGCAGTAAATATAGATGACTGAAATCTAAATTACAATCTTGTATTACCAAACATTTTGACTCAATGCTGTGAGCTGTAGAAATAACAAAATGTACTGTCCTAAACTTCCCGCAAATGAGGAAGTACCACTAGTTAGAAATACTGAAAGTGTAGAATGGTGTTAAATATAAGCAGAGCTGAAGTAAGCATTGCTTTGCGTCTCATTCAGTATGATGTTTCTTTAAGGCTCCAAGAGAAGCTGTTACTTTTCTCAAGATCTTTTGGCAAAAGATACAGATTCAGAAGTAGCAGGGTCATCTGACATTTCAGAACTTGTATTTTCATATTTCATTAAAGCCAGCTCATTCAGTGTCTGTATACATTTATTGCACTTGTGTTGTTGGAATACATCTATACCAACATAGTAATAATGATTGCAACGAAGCCATAGTAAAATAAACTTTAAAGGGTCTGATTCTGACATTAGAGGATAAGCATTTGCGTGTTTAAAATGTTCCCCTAATAATAATAAATACAGACAAATTGCTCATCAAGTCAGATGCACATGTTTAACAATTATTTAGCATATATAAAATTTCACTCATCCTTTTATCAATACAAATCTGTTAGGGATCAAAAAAGACTTACCATGCAAAATATTGATTAGTGCTGCATAATGGAATATATATTTCTATCAGTGTTAAAACAGCATTTTCAAAATTTAAAGAAAAATAGATTTTTAAAAAGGGATTCTACTGTTGAATGCAAGTCTTCCTTGTAGCAAAGACAAGATACAGACATGTTACGATTTATCGCTGTACTTCAGTCTTGACGAAAGACTAGTAATAAATCTGTCCACCTACTTCTTAATAAATGCTACATTTTCAAGAATAAAGGAACTATCAGTAGGCATTATTTCTACTTAAAACAAGTTATTTCTCTCTGTAATAGGTCAAGTATGCTTTTAAAGATTCAGGTAATGGTAGACTCATAATCTTCTCTCTCAACAGATTTCGAGGAGGCTCTTCTGGCTTCAAGGCCTCACTGTGATCTTTATCCTCCTCCTCTTTGTTATCATCTTCCATTCTTTCATCTTCTTCACTATCTAGGGGCTGAGGAATGAGCTGATTACCAACAAACACATAGGTGTTAATCCTGCGTCTACGACATCTCCTGCGTTTTCGTTTTGGAGGAGCCTTCTGAGCAATTCCCTTGGCTTTCATCTCCTCATTTATGAAGTTTCTAAGGGTGCGTCTGATATATATTCGAGCTAGGTCCTGGAGATTCCTAACAGCACATGGAGCTAAAATGAAAGAAAAGTAAGGTATACTAAGTGAAATTTCCCTCTAGCAAAAAAATTAGTTGCAAGACAGTAAGACTAATGTCCAAGAACAATTGAAATTTTAGTACATGATACAATATGCAAATGAAACGAGGGTAGATAGCCACCTTGACAACCTCTGTGGCACAGTCCAAGAAATTAAGAGGTCTTCTGACAGGCGTACAAGAGAAGTGGAAAGCATGAACAGATTATTAAATTTAAGAAAGCATACAACAAATACTGTCACCTTTTAGCACCTGGCAAGTCTTGGGACCTACTGCTCGCACTGTTTTAAGATCCTGCTGCTGGTAAACAATTTCTACCTCTATGCCGCATTTGTTTAGGCAAGTGCCTTTCTTCTGCCTCCCTCTTCTGCTCACTATGCTTTTCCCTACTTCATACTGAATCCAACTGATGAGGGAGAGCCATGTCAACTTCACAGCTGACCAACCAGGTAAGTCACCCGTATCTTTGCAGCAGAACAGGAATCAAAATTACTCAAGTGCTGAAGAAAAAAAAGCAAGTAACAAAGCCAAAAGCAACGTATTTTCCAATGACAGACAGGGAGGTGATGACCAAGTATTGCTGAGCTGGCGGATGCCTGCCTTAGATGAGCTACAGCTGGCTAATTCCAAGAAAAACAAAAGCAAAAAAGCACACCAACCAGAACTGCAGCCTGTTCAACCTTCTTACTTGTCATTTGACTTCCCATACAGAGTAGCATAAAATTAATGGGGACTACAGCAAGGAAGAAGTTAGTGAAGAAATAATTTTTATAATTACACTTCCAATATTGCATTCAGCTTAAAAAAACACTCAACGTATTTCAAACAAAATCTATTGTTTCATATACTGACTTCAGTTGCATGCTAGTTACTCGTATCTGAGACAGAAAGGATGTTTATGACTGACAATACTGATTTCAGCTAATGCCAACAAAAACAGAAAAAAAAACAAGCCCCATTTGTTTAATATAAAACCAACTCAAAATTCAAGAACAAAACCCTGTCTAACTATCCAAAACACATTTGTAAGATCAAGCTAAACAAGCCATGACTGCAGATTGAATGCCAATCATAGTAAATGCAAGCACAAGGTATATAAAGTTGAATTAATGGAGTAGCAGGCATTCATCCCACATACAGAACCGTGTAAGAGACTTCATAAAATCAGAAAAAAAGTGTTTCCTTCCAAAGAGGATGGAACAAAATTTTGAACCACTGCATCCTGAAAAAGGTGTAAAAGCAGTAAGCACTCAGCTTCCTTATCCTGTAAGATAATATAAAACAACCATATCATTTTTAGTGCTAGTTATGAATGATTATTTTCTATTTGATTTTGAAGACAACAGCATCTAAAAGGTTTAAAGACAAAGTAAGCTCCTCACAGTCACATCCCAGATAATAAGCAATAACTGGTAACTACCAGCAATTCATACTACATATAAAGGAAGTCAAGACCTAAAGCTCCTGCACTTCTGTTCAGAAATCCCAGACACACACAGGTAGCATTAAAGAAAATGAGCTTTTAGAAAGCTTCAGACTGGGCGGGGGGGTGGAGAGACAGAAAAAGAGAGAGAGAGAGAGAGAGGGCGAGCTGCTTGATAGGCAGGAAGGATAGTTAAGGAAGTCCTACAGTGAGACAGTCAGCGAGCTTTCCTATGCAGGCAATGTAAGATCTGTTTGAATACAGAACTACTCAGGAGGACACCTAGTTAAGACTTCAAATAACAGAAGTAGCCTTAAGTTCCACTAATATTCATGGATTTAAGCCAAACTGACCAAGAAATACAACTCACTTTTGATTACCGATATTCTCAAACTTGCTTGATGTTCAGAAATGGTGTTTGAGGGTAAACAACTTAAAAATATCGTAAAATTTAACTGAATCTAAGAAGTTTCATCTTTTCTCCTTCATTATGATTAAATAAAAAAGAAAATTAGACTTCAATAAAATCTATCATTGTGACTTGCCAGTGATGTATGTACTGGGCTCATGATCAGAACTGTTAGTAGATACAGCACACTGTGGGTCAACACAAGTTTACTTCCCACACTAACTTAAGCATGAAGCCATGCAACCATGTTAACATCCTGCTTTGTTGAGCTGCAGAATTTACCTTTATCAATGCTAGTGGTGCTTGACCTTTATCACATAGCTTACAGTCTACCCAAAGAGAGAGTTCATCCTTGCTTGCAACATGCCACACAGGTGTAACCACTCTGGTGTTGAATAAGCCATCTTAAATCATTTACACATAACATGAGAATCTGGATGTGGTTTACTGCCCATCTGTCTTAGTTTCTCTCCTAAAAGCATTAATCAAACTATTCACATTATGGATTTTTTTTTTTTTAAACAAGAGGAACAGGATATAATTTTTGGATGTTTAATGTCCACTTCTTTCCAATCATCTAGCAGCAGTGAATTGTGTCCCAACCAATCACTAAGTTGGTAAAATGATCCTTTTAGCAACACCACTGTAGTTTTCTATGAGAAAAAGATTCTACTTTGAGAATGACTGGCTAAAAGATATTTTACTAAGCCCTATGTACATATGAGAGTTATAACTGTAGTCTATATTTAACATTACATATGTGTCAGAAGGTATTCAAAGGTTGTCCAAAGTATGGCATAGACTCCATGTTTACTCTGTACTGCCATCTGCAATTTCCGGCTGAAGTTTACCAAAGGATAATGTTTACTAGACTACTCTGAACTTCTAAGATAATTTATAGGTGTGTGGATTTGAAATAAATAGACAAGTGTTACTATAAAAGAGAAATTAGCTATAATTTTTATTTGTCAAGCTTCAGATCACTTTTTTTTTAAGCTTCACGGCAAAACTAGACCAGTCTGAGCAGTGGAAAGAAGCCTATATTACTGATTTCACTTTACAGTGCAACTTCCAGGCACTAATGTAGGTTTTGGGTTTTTTTTCCCTTTTAAATAGTGCCAACATAGTATATTTGTGTGTTATTTTCCTCTTCTCACTAAAAAGTCATTTTGAAATTATTATATTAAGCTACCAACAGGAAACACCTTTATTGTACTACAGCTCAGTTCTGAACGCTACTAGTCTGCACTATTTTCATTCTGAAAATTCAGGAATGGTGGTAGAGAACACTCAAAAATCCTCTTTTATCTTCTAGGGAATTAGACTGTATAAAATCATAGTACAACCAAAAAGTTTGATAAGCCACTACTGTACTTCACTGTTAGTCATGCCACAGCCTATCTATTACAGACTACACCTAAAGCAAAGAACTGAGGAAAAAATTCACTTGTATTAACAAGTTAATTTCAGGAAATAACTTCTGAGGTCTCAAAAAGCAAGTGTTAAAACAATCAAAATGAATTATTTCTGAAAAAGAACCAATTACATAAAGGAAAGGATCTTCTACACTTTAGACCAAATAAGTAAAGGTAACTATATTAAGGAACTACCCTTGGCAAGCTTACACACACTCTCAAAATCAATAGCCAGATCAGTACCTATAGGCAGTGAAACCTGATAGGACATCCTGGACCCCTGAAGGGTTTATACCTGTTTTACAGTTAAAAAACGTGCATGGAGGCAAGAAACATGAGAAGAGGACGGGGGGATTAGTTCCCTTTGGTTATATGTTAACAGAACGAAACATGAGAGAAAAGCTGTTACCTTCTAGGTTTATTTGAGTTCCCACAGGCTACTGAAGCTCTGTGTATTATTGTAGTCATAGCCCTGACTACTCTGACAGAAAGTTTCAACTCTATACCTTTCTCTGCCACTTTTTTCCCCTTCCCATACTATCTTATCATCTTGGCAACAGAGGTACTTTCAGAGACTTTCTAAATACCTTTAGTGACCTGATTCAGAGCATTGCAGCTACAAAGCTGCGTGAAACCCCAATGACTAAAAGACAGCTCTGCATGACACAAGCACATTCAGCTATTAATATCCTACTGTACCACAGCTGCAGTTTAGACCTGTTCCTTCCATTTCAGGTGGAAGAGAAGTAGCATTTTTCTCTGGGAGGCCATCAGAAAGTTAGCACTCCTGACAGACCTAATATTAGCTTGCTATTTTATCTATACCTCACTAGAAATAGAAAAGCTGAAGCTAAAAGGAAGAGAAGTCTGGAAAAATAAGATGGAAACACTGTATGATTTTAGTTCAGGATATTAATTATTTAGCAACACAGAACATGTGCCAGGAGCACAAAAACATAACAGTGAGCTCTGCTTTGCTAACTGTATGTTCCTGTTCTACCACATTATGTCTGTATAGCATAGTCTCCCCACTTCCAGAACACCATCAGCAGGCACTGTAACAACCCATCAAGCCAAACGGAGCAAGCACAAATGACACTCACGCAGTCCCACAGTGTCATGTTTGCCGTTGTCATTTCTGTTTGGTTGCACTAGTGGAGCAAATGAAACAGCAAGGATATTTTTACTTTCCCACGTGTTCTGTCCTGTTCTCAAGATTTGTGTTAGCTGCATAAAAACAAAAACAAAATACATCAGTGGTTACAGTTCTGTCATACTCCATACTGTTCAGATTGGTGTTCAAATACACTATTTTGATTTGCTTCAAAATTAATTTATAAAGGCTGTTTTATGAACAGAAAGGACTTTCATACTCCTTGAAACTACTTGGTCACTAGAGCACCGAATAAGACTCTTTGGCAATGGGAAGAGATGCAGCTGCAACATTAAGGCCCCAGGTAAGTTTTGCTTTCTCTAATTTTTCCAAAAGATCACAGAATACTTTAGGATAGAAGCAACCTCTGGAGTCCTATCTCCTGCTTGAACAAGACCAGCTTCAAAGTTAAATTGGGCAATTCGGATTTTCCTAGGACTGAGATTCCCGAACCTGTCTAGGCAACCTGCTGTAGTGTTCAACCACTCCCATTATGAAAAACTGTTTCCCCATATGCAGGCAGAATGCCCCCTTGCTGCCATTTGTAATATTCTTCTTTCATATGCTCTGCACCTGTGAGGAGAATTAGACTCCTGTCTACTAGGTAAATTCTCCACCCCTTTAGGAAGCCAAGTCAGGAATTAAATGATCCGTTAGCTGTTTCTCTGCAGGCTAGATTAACCCAGACTTTTCAGGTGCCCCTTATACTTTACATGCTCTAGCCCCCTAACCATTCATATATAAGGTAGCAATATTCAGGTTTAATTTTGCTTTCAAATTGTGACGACTTTTAAGTCGGATTCCACCAATTTCAACTGACACTATCTTAGTCCAATAAATCCTGAAAAAAAGTATTTATGGAACTGAATCATGCAGGTTATGCTTAAATCACTCTGGTATTTTGAAGAAACAGATACATACTGCAATAATTCTTTTTGGAAGAAAAAAGCAACTAGCGTGTTTATCAACAAAATTTCAGTAATAAGTTGGTACCCTAAATACAGATAAAGTCACATAATCTGTCCTTCTCAATTTCCCTGTTAGTAAAACTGGGAGAGTAATACTTACCTTTGTAAAGCCTTTTGGGATCTAAGGATGAAAAATGATAAAAGTGCTAAGTATTATTAAAATAATACACCTGTCTGAAAAAGGTTTAATCTAACATGGAAAAGCAACACTGAAAACTACTGGAAAGAAGTCGTATTTTTTCCTTCATTTTTTTCCTCCCCTTACAATGTCCCACTAATCACAGCTATTTCATATTTCTCTGAAATAATTTCTCTTGGTTTAGAGGGTGGCTTGTTTTGAAGTACTGACTGAAAATGTCTGGGGCAGGGAGATTTCAAAGCAGTTCTGGGACTGGTATTAATACACTGAAAATACTATGAATGGAGTTCTAGTTTCACTGAAGGCAGAGTTTTGCAACACACAGTTGGAAGCAGAGGATATTGATGATTTCCTACAAGTTTAAGGGAAAAAAGTTCAAGACTTCATTAAAAAGACTACTATCTGCTTAACTGCACCATTACACTGAATCAAGAGATCATTAGTTGAACATTAACTTAGTCAAATATACATTTAAAAGCATTCCTTAAATTATGAATTTCTCGTACTAAAAGATGAAAAGGGGAAATTGTCACTAAGTCACCTGATCTTCTATAGGCATTACTAAAATGCCTCCAACTTTCAATAAAATTTTCATGTAGTTTTCGTGGTCTTTCTGGACTCCAGCTCCACAGTAAATCCGGTCATACTGATGACTGTCTGAAGCTATTTCCAAACAATTACCAACCACAAAGGCAGGTTCACAGAACTCAAATCTAAGGGGAAGAAAAAAAAAACAAAGAGGGGACACATTTCAAATTAGGATTTTTAAGAAAAGCCCATCCAGATAAAGACAGAAAAATATTTTTCATATCTTCCCTTATGTAATGAAGAAAGATTAGCATACATACTTTAAAAGTCTGTATTAAGGCAATACTACTTTGAAAATAATCTGGGTTTTTTTCTGCCACATCAGGGACCACCAAACAAAAACTCTTAAGCAGTTATAATTATGTATTACGCAAAACAGAAAAGGCCTCAAAGCATCACCAGACCTCCTAACTGCAAGCAAATAGATTTGTCTAAAGAACCCTTACAAGCCATACAGTAAAGTGCCTTTAAAACAGTATGTTTATCAACAATGTGCGATATCCAGGCTGTTGAATACTGAAACAGTTCATTTCCTAATAGACCCCCTCCGTTTTTTAAAAGAAACTAGGCTTTTAAGGCTCGTTTTCCTCTACCTCCCAATTTCCGACTTTGAGCCCAATCCACTTTTCCCCAAAAAAGGAATTCAATGGGGAAGTCTTATTTTTTGACCATACACAAAGCAAGGAAAAAAAAAAAATTAATTATCTCAGAAGCATCTAATTTTCATCAGCAAATGGAAGTTATACAAGTGCTTTTAAGTGGACCTAAGTTTATAACGGAAATTGCAAGGACTGCAAGTACTCTTTGTCACTGCATAAAATACCAAAGGCAAGATGGACAGCATAGACCTTTATTGCCAAAATTGCATATATTCTCCATTACACTGATATTTTCTGACATTTTTCAAATCTCTGCAGCACCTTATTGCTTCAGCTGTTAACGCCACGATAAAAGTAATTTACCTTTTTGTAAAAAAATTCCTTCAGCAAATAACTTCACGTTTTCCCCAAGCACTTTAAAATTAAGAAGAGAGGTTACAAAGTAGCTCATAGAAAGGATTTATCGTTTTCTTTGAGGGGGGAAAAAAAAAAAAAAGTAAAACCTAACCCCTTGTTGCATGAAATAGTTCATAAACTTCATCTGGCAGTATTAAAAGCCAATGCATCTCAAACTTCATCCGGAAAGAATTAATTTTTCTGAAAACTTATTCAAATAATGTAGCCATTTTATGAACTCTACAGCTGACTGTCATCGGAAAATATTTTTTTTTTTTACTTGGCTAGCAGTAGCAAATCCCAGGACACCACCTGACAACATTCAAATCAACATTTCTTCAGTTACAGTGAAGCTTGGCAGCTTTCACTGCTTAGGGATGCTGCCTATGAGGCTTGGCTGACTTTCCTATCTACAGCACTGCCATGAAAAAAAATTAAAGTTCTATTAAACAAGTTTTTACTTGAAGTGTATTTTTTCCCCAAAATGGGATGCTTGATCTTGAAAATAATGCTATGCTTCCTTCTTTGACTAGCCAGACTCCAGAATCCTTTACCAACTACTGCATAGCTGTCCCACATGCTATATGCAGCCAACAGTCCGTAACGTTGTATCCTCATCTAAATCCAGAGGAAAAACTGAAAGCTACAAACAACACTGATAGACTAAAAAGAAAAAGGGGAAAGGGAGGGGGAGTGGGGGAACAACTGCCTTGTTGCACACAACTGGGCAACTAGCCCAGCCTGAACTGTGGTTGAAATAATTTCAGATTAACACAGAAAGATCTAGAAATACATTAGGCAAGGTTAAATGCTGGGAAGAAAATGAAACCCAAGGCACTGACCACTTTGCTGAAAAAGCGATCTCATTTCATAAGCACTTGGACTACCATGTGTTTTTCTACATTCAGTGAAGGTCAATCAGGCAGTTCATGCTCTAGTTTTAATTTCAGGTTGCCTACAGTGTAAGTCAAGCATCATCACATCACACCAATTGAGCAAAGTACCTTTGTGAGCTTCAAAAGTACAAGAGGAAGGCAGGGGGGATAGGGAAAGAGAGAATATGGTACTCTCCTAAAATGCCGTTTCACATCTTGAGACAGTCCCTGGCTAGTTTTAGAAAAATGAAGACAGCCTGCCTGCCTAACCTGGCAACTTTTACAGCTTCTTCTGATCTTCTCAGAATGCTCTCCTAAAAGCTGGCAAGCTTATTACCAGATACTCTCAAACTGCTTCCTCTACTAGAAACCACCCTAAAACTCATGAAGCCACTTCAAGTAAACAGGAACACCAAACTCTCCAAGGAATCAAAAAAGACAAAACAAAACCCCACAAAACATTCCCCAGGCACAAAATACTATATACATGAGCTGTGGATGAAAATCCACAGTGGTCTGTACAAATGTAGTAAAAGCTGAAGAGAATTTCTCATTTAGCTGCACAGCTTGCAACCAGAAGGGCACCAAGTACAAATGAAGACACAGAAGCAACTTCCTATTACACCTGTAAGTACGAGATAGGTTAAGCTCTACAGACCAGTTCTGTCTATAGGCACTTCAAATTGGCTGGACTGTGCTCCACATTCTTGGAACAGTTCTGTGGAGACATGAGGCTTATGACCAAAACAGCCAGTTACTTATTAGTCCATTTACTTCAAAAAATACCGTCTTCCCCCACATAGCTTCAGCAAGTTTCAACCCAATTTGTCAAGAGCTGGAGTTTCCCGAAAGACTAATTTCCCACAGCAAACCTAAACCCTGTGTGGACTAAGGTACACGTAATTCCTGAAGACATCTCTTCAGTCCATGTCGGATGAAAAACAAGGGGGTCTACTCAGCTCACCTGGCTGTGCAATGGTAACACCCAGCTCACCTGCACTGGTACGCTACCTGCCCACTCAAACATAGGCAGTTCAGGAATTGCTGTATGTAGCTTCCTGTTACCCAGAAAGCTAAAAGTAGGTAGAAGGAATGGGAGGAAAAGGTTATAAACTGTCTCTGGTCATAGCAACATGCGAGTCCAAAAGCCAACCCTCTTCATTCATGCCTCCCACAGAACCAACTGCTACCTGTGTTATGATACGAGCAGTGACAAAATACCAGAAATAAAGGCGAACAGAATCAAACCCAGTTAAGTTGTACAATGTTGTACCTTACTCCTCCACACCCCCATGTGAAGTAAACCCCGCCAGTAATGCAACAAGACTCTTTCCCCACTCCCTGAATCTTCAGCTGATTCAATTTTCACAGAAAGATACACATGCCTCTGAATCAGAAAAAGCGGATAAATGCATGCATCATTTTCTTGTCTTTAATCCAGTAATTGGTGATGACCTTTCAACAGAGACTAAAGTGTAATTTTGAGAATTTGTTCCACTAACTTGCCCAAATAATTTTCAAAATAAGCAAAGTTAAGTTCAGTTTTGAGTATAAGACTCCATCATTTGATCAGGAAATGGTCTAAAACTTAAATACAAAGGTTCTGCAAATACAAGGGAGTAAGCAATTTTAAGAATACCTACCAACAGCATCACAGCCTGTTAGTACTAAAAGTATGAAAGTAGTATCAACCACATTGTTTTACAGTGGAACTTGACCTAATCAAATTCTTTCAGGCCCAGTTGTCATTATATCCAACAATTTGATTTTATTCCTACTGCCTTTGGGATATCAAAACAGATCAGACATTCAGTTTCCTTCTGCGTTACACTGAGCTATCTTTTATTAGATTAATGACACTGCTGAAAATAAATGGTGCACTGCTTTAACATGCAGTATTGACAATAACATAAGCTACCTATCAAGATGAGGTAGTATTTCACTCAGGTTTTATGTTTGTTTGTTTGGGTTTTTTTGTTACCGAGTTGAAATGGAACTAAGAAATGCCAAGTGTTTTTTACCATTTGTTCACCTGTACCAAACGGCCAGTGTGACCTTACAGAGCGTTATATATGCAACATGAAAAAGAGACCTCATTTCATACATCACATGCCAAAAAGGGCAAAAATTAAGCGCTGGAACAATCTGGAGAAGTTTTAGTCACACTAGGTTCTTCAGTTGAATCTGGTATCTTGATTACAAGAGAACCAACAGCCAACAGAACAGAAATTAAAGAGTTCCCATTATAGATAACACTGCAACAGGAAATTTCTATTTAAACGAGCACTTGCCATAGGATAAATTTAAGCACACACAGATGATGTTTAGCAGAGGTCTAAGATAATCAGGCAGTTTCAAGCACACAAAACATCTGTTGACCTGATTCTGCCCTTCCATCTTTTGCATTTTTTTAATCTATCCCTCAAGGATGGGCGTTTCAAGTTCATCCTCAACACAGCCACAGTGCTTTTCTTCCAGCTAAATGTAAAAATATTTCTCTAGAATTTAAAGTGCATTTCTGACTTTGCTGCAGCAACTGAAGAAAAGTATCAACTAGTAGATTGTTACTGCCAATGTTCTTTTAAGTAAAATTCCCCACAGATATCAAAACAATGAAGTATTACTATTGTAATGAAATGAAGATCCATTTTAAAAAAACATTTATAGCAAAGAGCTAAGATTAAAATTTGTTGCTTTTGTATCCATATCCACCAATCCAGTATTTCTGTGAGAGAGAGATATTAATAAAAAAAGAGACCATAGTACAATAACCTACCCTAACAGCAGGTTTGTTTGGGGGGGCGTTGTTTTGTTGTGGTGTGTGTTTCCGGTTTTTTTTTTTAACAAGGGGATTCATTGGTTGGTCCTACCATAACACCAACCCACAGAACCCACCCTTTAACTACTTCCAACTCTGAAGATGTACAGGATGCTTCTTGGGCTAAGCTCTTCTACTTATACAACCTTCATGAATGCAGGATGTTATACTGATGTTTCTAGAAACTAGGTGCAAGTAGGCATGGATTGTCTTTTTTTTTTCCCTAAGTGGTATACAGGATTCTTTAAAAAAGAACACATTCAGTAAAATTGGGGAGAAAAACAAAATCAAGTAATTTGAAAGAAAAACAACTTTCAGCATCCATAGTCTTGTGTTAGAAGGAAACAGTAAAACATGTTACAAGATGCTTAAAAAAGCAATACTGAGGAACCACTTAAAATACACCTGCCTTTTGCCAAGAGAAAAACAGTTTAGTTCTTAAACCCAGCATCACTCCAGCTACATTCTACACCTCTCAACTACTACATTCATACCAGGATAACACCTAACAGTACACTCCTGCCTATCCCTAGATTTACTAACCACACTCAAATGTCAGCTTGCTGTTCACAGCCCTTACAGAAAGAAAACCCATTTCAATATTAATTTAGTAAACTGTTTTCCCATCCACACTCATTTTCTTTAGTCAGTCAACTCAAACCCTCCAAAAAGTCTGATCTCATTCAGTACCATCACGCTGCTCTAAGTAAGTCCCCTCTAATAGGAAATTTATTTAAATTTAGGGCATGAACAACCACTCTTCAACTTTAATCATGTATAAGAAAAGGTTGGCAAGTTGTTAGCACTTGCCATTTGAACTACAGTGACACTACAGTGGAACAAAGAATTCAAAACCACTGCAAGGCAAATTTCACACATAACTTCACAGAAAAAAACCAACAGGTTTTAATATATATTCCAAAACAGATTAGTAAATCCAGCATAAGAACTCATGAAATTAGCTCGCTATCAAAGTTCCCTCAAACCATCAAATACATTAATAACCAGACATTGAAATCAATCCACAAAACGTGCAGACTCTGAAAACATATGATGAAACCTTAAACTATTTTTGCTACTGCGGCAAGGAAGTAACACTTAGTTTTGTCTTATACTAACATACTGCTCTCCTAACCCTAATATACTGCTGACCTTATTTTCAGCAAAAGGACTCCTCAGGATGGGGGAAGAAGGAAGGAAAAAAAAAAAAAAAAATCCATTCTGGCAGATTGGTTTAGAAGTTTCTTACTCTTTTCACTCACAAAAAAAATGGCCTATATTTTTAAAACACAGCTACAGCAGCTGAAAATTAAGTGTTTCCTGTGGTTATTTTAAGACGCAGACTGAAAAGCTACACATGATTTAATCTAGGAAGTTCTGGGTCCTTTGTCCATTTGCATTAAAAAGACAATACTCTCAAGAGTATATGTCAAACAAGAATTTCACTGATGAGCGACCTTACTCCAACTACTCCTAGAACCTGTTTAAGCACTAACGCATTCACTGAAAGAAACCTTGAAGAAGCTTTTAGATCGTTTAGTCATTTTTTTAAAGTTTTAAACTGACATAAAACTTATTTTCTTTGAAAACTACAGATGAAGGTCAACACTTACATGGCTTTGTGTGATATGACATGCCACAAGAATATGCAACAAAGTAATGAAATACTTCCCGATTTCTATGCCTCATTAGCCTTTCTCATTTTACTTGACTGCAAAAGTGCTTTAGAACTAGTATCAATCAGATTTAAAGGTACTTCTTATATATTGCAGGAAAAGGTTTTCCCATTTGTTTATCAATAAATACTTCCCATGTTATATCCTGTCAGTGACATCTATTTAAAATTACATCACTAGCTAAGAAACTTAAAACCTGCATCAGTTAATATGGGATAACAACTTTTAAAGAGTGTTAATTCTTTTCCTATTAAGTGAACAATAGCAGGGCAAAATGGCAAGTTCTTTCCATGGTTTTTTGTATTTTTTTCCTCCATTGTTCATTCCATCTTGTTTAAGCATTTTTTTCAAGCTCTTTGAACTAGCCTTTGGTTCATGTATAAACGCATATTCATGGATTGCTAGCGTGTTTTGTTGAAAAATTACTCACATCTTGCCTATTAGTATTATTATTTGTGAGACCTTCTGCATGTACACTACAAGTATTTGAATGAACAGAAACAAAAATATTTAGTCTTTGAAAACAAAATCTACAGTGACAGCTTTTAACTCCCTTGCATCCAGTTACAGTAATAGTAATTTTAATCAGCATTAGAGTAATAGACAAAAGTGATGCTGGTAAAATTTCTATTCAGTAATTTTGTCTTTAATATTTTTTCAGCTTCCAGGCAATGCTGTAGGGACAGCAAGTGAGAAACTTGTATCTCTATTTCGCTTGTATTTGTCATCTCCACTTCCAAATAAAATTGTCTTGGTGGTTCTATTATTCATCCTAAGCTATCTTGTTCATAATTTCTGATATTCTCATCAGTTTCACTGAAGTGGACCAGAACACATTACTCTTAATTCTTTCTGAAGAAAAATTCAAACACTGGTTCTTACAATTACTTAACGACTAATCTCACTCTCCCTTCAACATCGGTTAACAAAATTTAAACTTCATTATGTACTGTATCTAAACTTTGGTGGTAAAGTGAACAATTATATTGAAGGAATACTTTTTTTATCAATTCCACAGTGAATTTTAAGAAAAGTGGATGGGAATAGCGAAGTGAGAAAAAAATTTCCGTTACTTCAGTTTATTGTCAGGGCCTTAATACATTCATGGATAGAAGTCTGGAAAACAACATCTGTTTACAAAAACAGTAGAGTATTTGCTTTCTTTTTTTACTGAAGCAGGAAAAGGGTTTTATAGGTTGAAATTGTCATATTTTATACTGCGGGTTTTTGTGAAGCAACAGATTGTATAGGAACCATGCACTAAGTATTGTCATCGCTTGCTTTAATGTAACAAACGTTATAAATGCTATAAAAACTTGCAGCAACAAGAGATTTCCAAAGAAAGTGTCCACCATAGGATTTTTTTATTTCTAGAAGATATTTTATATGTGGTTCTGAGGGCAAAAATATGTATTTCTGCAACTATCAAATACTTGACAATTGAATCTACTCTTACCTAGGAAGGAACTAAAGCTGCATTTTTCATTTTGGAGCCTTCTGGTTTACAAGGTATAGGGTTAGAAATAGCGTTTCTCTTTAATATCTTTAAATAAAAAAGGGATATTCCAAAAGTCTGTTTTCCTTTCCTTTTTGTTTAACATAACCTCTGGCATCAAAGCATCCCACTGGAATTCTTGTAGTCTCCGTGTTCTTCTGGTTAGACTAAACCTCAACAAGAATTCATTCCCCACTAAAAAACCATCTTTTACACTATTTGAAACTAAGACCAAGTTACCAGTAGAATTCAAACCGAGAAAGCCATCAGTAAGTTTTGGTGACAGTTTGCTTCTCCTGCTTAGATTTTTATTGCAATCATTAACCAGCTGCACAGGCAGGAAGGAGCTTTATTTTCTTTGTGTGTATACAAAGAACTTTCCATTCAAAACTGCTTTAAAGAAAAGAAAGTGAGCCTCCAAAGTCCTAGCAGGAGCCCTGAATTTCGATGAAGACAAATACGTATTCTGTTGGAAGATTAACCTTACTATTTTTCAACGCCAAGACAACTTACTAAAGGACTTCAGGAAGAAGTTTCACCCGTAACAGTTATCCCAGAAGTAGTACTAGGGTTCTTGTCACTTACCATTGAAGTGGTTTCTTTTGATCCTGAGAAGGGCTGGTGATTTTCTTTCACAGCAGGGACTTCAACAGCTTACCCAGGTTTGGTTTTTGATAGGGTGCTAGAAGATGGGCAACCTAGCCTTGCCCTGTGGCTCTCTCTCCAAGCTGGATATTCTAGGTCTAGAAGTTGACTGGGAGCAGAAAAGACAACACATTCCCCTTCAATAAACAGGTGAAGCGGGGCCTGGTACTTGCACATGTGTTTTAGATAGAGCCTTCTTAAGGAATGATTTTTTTTCCCCTTAATTGGCATGCATTCTCTGAAGGTTATAAGAACGAAAGAGAGCCTTACACATATTTCAGACTCAGATAGAGAACTTTCTTTAGTCTATACCTAAAATCTTTGCACCTCAACTGTGACGACACTTTCAGATGCTTTCAGATGAAACTTCTCCTTTACTTCTACTGGTGAACATATGTTCTCAAGTAAAATCAAGGCAGCATTTCACCTCTCAGAATGAAAAACTCCACCTCCATTTAGAAGAAAAGTGTTTTTATAGATTGGTGGGATATGGATACAGATACAAGTGATTACTGGAATTATTTGTCTTTCTGAAACAGGTATCTGAAAAGCTTTCCCTCTGATGAACAGTTCAAGAGGTCAAAACTGAGAAGCCCACCTACCAGAGGCAGATAACTCTCCCTTTAGACAGAGAGGTTATCAAATCGTTCTGGACATGCTATTTTTACATTCCTTCCAGTCTTTGATCAAACACCTACCCCAATCATAGAAAGTAAGTTTTTAATTACATTTCAACAACACTCTTATCAGGAATCGAGATAAAAAGTTGTATTATACCACTCAACACTGGATCGTTCCCCCATAACAATGGCATCAAAGCAATATTCCATCTTGCTTTATCAGGCAAAAACCCACCTAAATCATCATGACCCAGCTCCCTGCAAAAGTCAGATGCAAAGCCAATGGCCTACTGCTCCAAGCAAAGGAATACCACAAAGTTACACAGTATTTATCTAGGATGTAGGCTGAAGCTCTCCAAGTATCTACCCATAAGGTTAAACCCCTGGTTTTTTGCTTCAAAACGAGATTGCTTAAAATATTCACACCAGACTGAAGAACACTATATACCAAAGAAAGAACACAGGGAAGTGGCAACACGAAGTTTTACAGAATTCCCCATTCACATAACTCCATTGCTGCCAGGAAAACGGGTTGTGATCTCCTTCTGTCCCCTGCGTGCCTCGTTAGAGGCTGCTGGCAAGTGTAAAGTCTTTTTCCCCATCACATACACACACATCCACTCAATCAGCGTCATTCGTACCAGTCTGCCACATAAAATCTATTTTCAAACAGTAAGGACACCTGCTAGGTATACACCAGTGTTCAACAGTAGACAGACACCGCACACCTTTTTCTTGGGTGGTCTTTCGTCCAAATACTAAGCTGACCAAATCAGGAGTTAAGTTCAGATGTCACAGGCCGCACAATTTTTGGTAAATATCTTTCACTTATAAATGAAGATGCAGGAAAAAGTTACTGAAACAAGAATCAAAACCAGACTTATTGACCCAGAGCACATTACTTTGCGAGGCAGATTAAAATTCAAGACATGCTGTATAAATTCGCTTATATTAAAAACAAGAATATAGAAGGACCCCATCAGAGAAAAAAACCCACACCTTCTTCTTTAACTACATTAAAATACAGAGTATTTACAAAGAAAGCAGTTAGCCAGAATCAGCTATGCAGACAAATCCCCCCAACAAAACACAAAATCCAGCCAGCCACTCGGCATCATGTCAGCTGCAGTGCAGCTATTACCAAGTAGATCTGTATCAAAAAGCACTTTCACGGAAGTATAATTTTTGTTAGGTTGGTGAGGAGGGCGATTCTGTAGCCATTGCTTAGTATTTTACTGTTGTGAGGAAGAGGTGGATTGTTAAACAGCATATGCAAAGATACAGCATACAAATTAGTGATAAAGTTTAGATCATATTCATCAAGCTGCTTTTTCCCCTCATTGGAATAACACTGTATAACTAAAGATCAATTTAACTATCACTGTTAAATAGCACACAGCATTTATAACACTGTCTCCAGAACTGATTTTCGCTGAATTAGGGGGAAATACTTCTCTTATCCTTTAAGAATATTTAGATCATTTACTATGTATGATCACTCATTTCCTTCAAACACAATACACATACAACACTGACATTCACTTACGCCAAGTTTAGCAACTTTGGTGGTTTTTTTCCCAGTTCTAGCATGTTTTAAAGTGTTCTGATATTCATTTACATAAATATCCTTTTGTTTAAACAATAACAACACTTCCTTGCTACCCCTTCACTCAATTTCTCTTAATTTCTGTACATAAACGTATCACCAGATCAGAAAGACATTTCAATCAAAACCAGCTTTTTGCGCATCTTGAGTACACACACCCACAGAAATGCAGGAGTACAGGTATGTGCAGGAATTGATTAGCGGACAGGTACATCTAACTTAATAGAACCACTAATGTAATATTAGTAATGATCACGAGTGACCATATTTCACACTTTTTTTTTTAAAAACATATTATATAAAGTGCATCATGAAGTTCCTGACTGAATCCATTTTTATTTGTTCTGGCTTCTGTATGTATTAACCTCAGCTAACGTAACTGTTTGTATTAAAATTAAGACAGGAGTAATGAAACTTAAGTATTTTCTCTCACATAGTTTTATTTATTCTAATGGGGGAACTTAGTACTAAAATCATCTAGCCAGTATCAGAAGTACAGAATTTAACTCAGATACGGGTAACACTAGGATGATACTTTAACTTTATACTCTAATTAGGAGCCTTCTGTTACTTAGGAGCGTAAGAAGGAAGGTCTGTGGTTAGACCAGAGCTCCCAGTTTGGGGGTATGGAAAGATGTGGACTGAACTCTAGCCAACATAACCAAGAGCATGGCAGTTCATAAAGCACATTACAAAAGAGGTAAAGGGATAGAAAGAATTCTCTCTGCTGCCTGCTGGGGAAGACAACAGGCATAGGATGTGGAATTCTTAGGCTCCTCCTACAATTCAGAAGCTTTCCTGCATTTCCAGAAGCTACCTTATAATCACGGTTGGAGAACTTATTGCCTGTAAGGAAAAAAGTCTTTACAGAGAACAACTTTCCCTTTCACAGGGGCAGAGAGGCCCAAGATCCAGATTCTTATGGGACAACTTAAAATTAGCAGTAAAAAACTGCTGAGTAGGCAGAATCAGTAAGGTTCAAAGCCCTGCAACCCAGAAGTATACCAGTAAAAACAAGTGGTATATGAGCACAGATGAACAATCCTAAATCCATCTCTTCAGGTAAAACATGAAGGCAATCAGATAAATCTACTCATGTCTAGATCAACAGTGGTAGATCAGAAAAAAAGCTACTAGTGTACAGAAAGATGATGTACAATTATGTAACAAAAACTGACTTAATGGATACAAATTACTCTATACAAAGACACCTGCATGTCACATCACTCAAGTACGTTATGTATATACGCACGTACGTGCACATATATACGTGTACGTGTGTATGCATACCCACTGCCAAAATGCAGTGAATTAAGTTTTGCTGAGTATTACACAGCAGGAGTAACTCCCACACTTTTAAAGAGTGCTTTCTTAAGCCTTAACTTACCTCATGAACTAGTGTCACAAACTGGAAGTTTTATATTTTGGTTGCGCAATGCCATTCTTTTCCCCTCCCTAAACACGTTAGCAATGACGCACTCAGTTTGAAAACAAAAATGTTGCTGCAAAGTGAACTAGACAAATTAGATACTTACTTATCAAAGCTATCACTATATTTTATGAAGCTCTCCAATTTTTCCTTGGCATATTCTACCACATCTGAATGAAGCTCTATTCCATGATTTATCCCAAAAGGTCCTGTAAATAAAAACAGCAGAGTGGTTTGTGGGTTTTGTTTTGGTTTTAAGCACAGCACAACTGCATGGAACAGCATTATACCTTCCATCTGTGAAAGCACTAACATTACATAAAACACAGAAGTCTCCCAACACCACTAGACAAAGTTATTTTTTGCATCTGCATTACCAATGCTTAAGAAGAAGGTAAAAGGCCAAATGATCAATGGAAGATCAGGGACAGAACTGTGGCAAAACGATTCTATACAACGAATATTCTTCATAAGCATGCAAAAAAATGAACCTGACTACACTTAAGTCAGTCTAAGCAACTTTTTCAACACAGTATTTACTTGGAATACAACAATTACAAATTATAATTTAGTCTGTATTTTGGTATTTAAATTTTGAAGTTTTCTTACAGCAAAATTTTCAGCTTTTGACAATTCAGAAATCAGGTTTTATATCCCTTAGCCACATCTGCTCTTCCATTTTGCAGGTTCCAAAATTAGAAGTCTGCTCCTGATTTACTTATATAATAATTAATTTCCACATAGAACACTGAAATTGACCACATTATGTTCACTCATCACAATCCCATCGCAATTACAACACTGCTTTCCTGCAATCAAATCCAAGTACGTTTCCAAGTCAATTGGTGTGCCAAAAGTTACTGCTATTTTTCAGGAACAAGAAGAAATCATGAGACAGTATTATGAGGATTATCCATATCAGGAAGGAATCTGAATCACATAGTCACATTTGCTGTGGGGATTCTATATTTAACATGCTCCCATAGCCCAGGGACTTTAGTCATTGCAGCATAGAACTGGAAAAGGGAGAGGGAAGGGGAAAGAAGGGAAAGTAAACATCAGTAAGATTAGACAAAACTTGTATTTATATCCTCTACTGCATTCTAAATCTTTCCTACATATTTAGCTCAAAGATGTTACTCCAATGAAAGAGAATTCAAGTTGTCTTTTCTAGGACATAAATTAACAGAACAGACCTAGGGTTACTGAGAAGAGTTTCATTTTACTGCAAGAAAAAAAAATAGTATATGTCACTAAGCTGATTAATAATTGCCATTCTTAACATAGTTTAGAACATTTTCTACTAGGCGAAATAAAACCAATCCACTAGGTTACCACAGGCAGTGGTCGTAAGATCTTTCTGATGGCATGCAAGAGGTAGGTGGATCATACAAGGGATGTTCTTAGAACTTGTGAAAACATGTACCTCGTGTTTACACTCATACCTACTGTAAGTTTAGTTTATCATCTATCACATTAAGAAAAGCATTAGCATAGGCAATCCCTTCCTGTTTAATGTTCCCTTGCACAGTAACAGGCTATGATGTTTCTAACCAGTGCAGTTACAGTTCCACAGCATGCAGCAGCGTCCAAGCTACGTTTTAATTAAAAATTAATTGCCATTTCTTTAACCTCATAATTTGAAGTACATTAAAAATGCATCAACATCATCTGTCCCAAAATTCACATATACATTCCTTTCAATACTCAATTTTGGAAAACAAAGAATTAAAAAAAAACCCTGTACATGTCAGTTGGTCCAACAGCTTGAAATTAAATCTATGAATGCAAGACACCACCACATCATGATACAACACAGTATTCAGAATTTGAACAGAAATAGGAGAAGCATATTCTCTTCTTTCATCAGGGAAGTCACAGCTATACATTTAAGCAAGGAGTCAGCCATTCTAAAAACATGAAACTAACTTCCCTGCTACTGTGCAACATCAATAGGCCTCTTTCAGCGTAATGAGCCAGCAATTCCATCACCTAGTCTGAACTACATGTACATTTTAACCGTCTCACCAACAGTTAATTTAACCTCTATGGAGTGTTGTAATTTATTCAGTATGTTGCTATACTTACAAGTGTTTACCAGTTCCAAATTATTTGCTAATTTAATCTAGTCATTTTGGCACTGCCAACATGGCAGAAATACAACTCAGTACACATTGTCAGATTAAAAGATAACCAACTACTGTCAAAAACCACATGGTTCTCTGTTACTAATTGCAGTGCACACTAAAACTGGTTTAAAAAAAAAATCTGAGCTTTTAAAAATATATATGGTTTATTTGTCAGAAAATTATGTCTATTTTAATTTGTTAAAGCAGCTGTTGCCTGGTTTAAAACAAACACTAAAATAAAGGAGAATGATTGCACGTGACTAGTAATTTTTACCAAAGGGAGCAGAGTAAGAAAAAAAAGGCACACAAATTGTATTTATACCTCCCATGCCTCAGCCTAGCACTCAAACCACATTACAACACTAAGGAGACTTTGGAGACTGGGTACCGTACTACAGAAACATGGAAAGTCTACTCTGTCAGTAACTGAACAGTCACTGCTCCAGGCTCCTCAGCACTGCTAGAGAAGTATCAGCACCTGAGCTGGCTCTGTAGGAACATGTGCAGTGCAACCGTGCTCCTCGGCGGCTCTCGGCTAATCTCACCCTCTGTAGAAGACAAGCCTTTTCCTGTTCAACTTCTTCAACTCTGCATATAATATTCTGAAGGACAGGAATTCTGCTTTGTAAGGAGAGGTCAAACGCAGGAGCATTCAACAGCCAGCCAGCAGCCACTCAAAACAGGTTAGATAAATACACAGATACAAGTGCAATATACACAAGCCACAATTTCTTCTTTAAACATCACAGTTACGAAAGAATAATGAAATAACCATGCTTTCCACAAGGCAGAGAAATAAATGAATACCATTGCTCACTACTCTGAGCAAACATTTTAAAGAAAAAAAAAAATGCAGCCATATTTACTAATGTTTTAATACTGAAATAGAACCCTGAATGTAAAATACTACAATCTAATTAAAAACATCTACTCTCAAGTAGGCAAAGCAACACTCTATTGGAGTAAGTATCTTTTTTTTTTTTTAACCTGTGAATGAACTTAATTCCTGTTTTCACAAGAGAACAGTGCAATCTGTTGGATTTATTGGTATTAACTGGAACAAAAAGACACTGCCAGAGATGCCAACAAATGACGTTTGTTATGTTCTATTAGAGATAATCTCTACCCTTTAAGAAATAAGAGCAGATGACAGAAAGTAGCTAAACTAATTGAAAATTAACAAACCAACTCTTCACACCTCAGTTGTGTATATAAATAAATATATGTAAAATCTGTATATTACCTGTCAGCAAGGTTTCTGCAACCAAGGAAATATGAAAATGCCATCTAGTACAGTCCATAAAATTACATCTATGAAAACTACTTACTAAAAGAAATGAAGTTACTTCATGTAATGAAATTAATTTGTCAAAAAAAAAGTATTTGTTGGTACACATGCTCTATATTCTAAATACTGAGAGGGAAAATTAAAGCATTTTTCTCTCTCAGATAGGTTTTAAAATTTAAATTTAGACAGCAGTATTTCATTCCATCTTTTTTCATACAGGAAATGTATTTTAAATAGAAGAAAAAAATGCAGTGCTAATCTGTTAAAATAGCTTTAAAAGCCTACAGAACTGCAGTGCTTAAACAGTCCGATCAGTCTACATCCCAAAACTTTCTCACTAATAAAATGACTAAATAAATGTATTTTAAAATAATTTTTTGCATGCTGATAGAGATTTGTTTTTCAATTAAGTCTCTTCAAGAGTCATTAGCCTTTTCAATTTACATTTTTCTTTCCATAAACTGAAGATCAAAACAGTAACCTAGAGGAAGGGTACAAACATGGTGCAAAAGTGGATTAAAATTTTAATCCTCAAAAATTGTTCCTCTATGCCTTTTCCTTTTAAGCAACAAAAGGACTGTTCCCTTTCAAGTGAGAATTTTATACTATAGAAAGGCAAGTAGGAACAATTGCCTCTTCCAAAACACTCCATGAAATGTCACTGAACAGCAGTGCCAGCCAGCTTGTAGATAACACAGAATATTTTAACAACACATCTCAAACACCCAGTCTTAAGTATAGTACTGTCACTTTTAAAGAAGTGAAAGTTTTACAGGGCTTGTATAATGTTCTAAAAATACACAGGAACACTGTATTAAAATAAAAACGTTCAAGTTACCTAATATTAATCCCACCATTGTACTCAAGTATCCGGTTCCACTACCCAGATTTAGAAAAGATAATCCGGGCTGAAGCTTCAGTGCTTCCATAACTTCAGAATAAATGCAGGGTGCTGACAAGTGTATATTTCCATGCTTCCAGGCCAAGTCTTTATAAGCATTGTCCCTGTATCCTTCGAGATAATAATCACCACGATCAATTGCTCTGAAGGCTTGCTCCACACTCTCAGTGCGAATGTACTGAGCTTCTTTCAAGTTATCAATTAAGTCATCGTTGTCTTCTCCAGCACTCACAGCTCCTCCCATGCTGAATTTCTATGATAATTCTATTAGTTTGCGAAATACATTAGGAGAGTTTTCCCAAAAGTGTAAGTATGTAATGGATTCTCAGTTCTTCTTTCAGAAGCACATCACAAACGAATCCTGGAAAATAGATATGTTTACATAACTTGAGTTTCAAAAGAAGGAGAAATCAACAACTGTTAAAGGGTGATGAAACACTTAGTATTGGCTCACTGTCACTATTAAGAGTCAGAGCAGCTAGTATTCAATTAACATTCTGCCCTTCAGATTTTAACTCAATCCGATGTTTTGCAGCTTAGTTTTAACATGTCGACATGGGTTGTCTACGTTAGCAAGCAACGCAGCACAAGAGTTTACACAGACACTGAAAACACTACCATGCAAATAACCTATGACCTATATTATATATATATATGCAGGGGACAGCAACTGCCTTTGTACTAGCTATAGTCCCATCCTGACAATTGAATGTCCAACGGTGCAGTTACAGCATGTACCAACTTAGCTACATTTGAAAGGAACTGGGTTTACACACTCTGAAATGACCCCACAGTGGGAGACAAAACCAAGTAAGCGGCCATGTCCAGCAGATGCTTCTCAGATGTTCACTTTTGAGTTGAACCAGAATACTAGTGGAGACAACCACACATTGCTCTGTTCTAGATTCAGGACAGGAAAACCCTCTGAGCTCCTCTTAATGCCTGCCATATTCACTAGGGGAGTACAAATTCCTAGAAGTTTTCAGCAGCTGGCTGGCTCTTAAGTGCCCAGCAACTTTCATGAATTCTAGACAGCATATGCACTTCAAAATAATTCATTCATCTGTATTTTATCTGCAGTTATTACATTATTAAACACTAAACTCAAAATCCAGATGTTAAAATTTTTAATGTTGCATGAATTACCAGTAAATACAAGACCGTAAGGAAAACAGTAAGGTTTAATCCACTTCTAGATGAACAGAGTACCCATAGTGAGCTAGCTGTTAACATTAATGACAAAGTCAGCTTAGTAAGCCAGAAGATGACGACTATCTTGAATCTTGCTGCACACTCTAAGTAACCTAGTTAACAAAGAAACCCAACCAAACAAAACCAGACACACTCACCTCTATTTAATTGCACTGCTGAGTATCACCTTTTAAAAAATTCCACCTGCCTCTTCAAACAAGTATATTTCGTGAAGCATTCTTTTTAAAATATGAATGTAATCTTTCATCTGAGAATACTCCAATGCAATTCAGCAAATTCCTGTTTTTTACATGCCTATTTGTGCAAATTCGCGAATCAGGAATTCACAAACACAGTCCAGATGCCCAAGGTCATTTAAGTTACCAGAATGAAGGCGGCTCCTAAGTTTACGTTGTGGGGATCACCGCAACACAATTTTTATGGTTAAATACTTTAAATGAAGAACCTTCTTAGAACACTAATGAATCCGCAGTACTAATAAACCTTTCCATAAAACCAAATGGAAACATCCAGAAACTATAAGTGACTACAAGTTTGGTGGTTCCCCCCCCCTCCCATTGCAACATTAAACAAAGACTTTTTGAGTTTGAACCATTTTCTTGAAGGATTAAACTGCAAACAGCAACGATTCTGAAGTAAAGCAGTGAAGCACCCTTGCAAATGCAAAAAAAAAAAAAATGTACTCATGTCCTGGACTGTAGTCCTATGAGTAAATTCACTTTTCTGAACACTGACAATGAGAAGAGTACTAAACCAGAGTACTAGACCAGTTCTGAGCAGAAAGAGCATATATAAAGATGTACATAATCCTAAATAAGAGAAAACCAAGATTAAACTTTGAAATTTGTTTTGGCCTGCTATTTTCTTCTTGCTTAAAAAAAAAAAGTTTCTACAGCATCCAACACCAAAAGCTGTACAATTCTTATCCCTTCCCTGTCTAGACGGCCGTCACAAAACAGTCTTTCAACAAAGGAAAGTTCATTTCTATTTGCAATTCTGACTGAGAGAAGTGTTCCCTTATCCTTCCCTTGCATTAATTTACATAGAACACCAAGTCACTAATAAAGATGAATAACCATACAGTACCAGTACCAAAATATATAGCACACAAGCTCAGATTTACCAGATCACAGTCACAATGCTTCTCCTTAACTACAAACATATTTAAAAAAGAAAAGCACAGGGGAATGCTCAGGGCTGCTAGAACCCTGGTAAAATCATGGGTGAATGATGACTGTTCACCACTCTGCTTCTGTCTGAAGCAAAACCAGTTCTCACTGATGTTCTGGAGTGGGATGAGTTAAAAAGTCACCAGGTGCAATTATCAACCGGCAGGAAAACCTTTGATGGAAGTAGAAAAACCACACTTCTCAACATCCTAGTGTTCCACAGCAGAGTAAGTAGGCTGGTGTATGTTTAATCACACAGGAACATCCCTTTCTATTTGTGAAAAAACTAAGGGACAATTTAGAAGATGTTGAACTTGAGGATTTTAAAGCAAAAATAATTTGTAAAAATATTCCAGCCCTGCTCACTTGTCTCCACTTGCATCACACCTAAAAGTTCAATGAACTACTGAATCAAATGATAGTTGACAAATAATCTACAGTGACTAAAGCAATAGTTTTTGCCATCCCTTTATCCTAAAAAGTTCGTGACTGTCGTGAGATATGTTTGGAAATAATTTTAACTAAAAAGTAAATGTGAGAACTGAGTTTTTTTGAAGACTAATGCAGCTGCTGCATTTTAGAAACAGAAATACCACTTCCAACCCTACCTGCAGAGTGCATTCACCACGTCGCACCAGCAGATGGAGAACTTCACCAACTATCTACACTCAACTGGTGAGCAGGCAAATACACAAACCGCTCAGACGGAAAAAGGCTATTCTTCCAACCTAAACCTTTGTCGTTTCTACCAAAAAACGTCTTTACTAGTTTCACATAGAATTTCTTTCCCGTAAATAACATTTGCTAATTTCAATATAGTCACTATGCTAAAACAGAATTAATTTCTTCAGGTATTTTGTAATTTTATATTCTTGGTATTATCTGACAGCTAAAGTTAACTGTAGTATCACAAGATTTTCTCCTGATGACACCCACCAAGCATTTCACCTTCATTAATGGTTATCATGCAGAATAAATAGGCAAGAACAGAAAAGGTCTAGTACACAGCATGACATCATGGGAAGCAGTGGAGAAAAGAAACGGAGAGCCTCCTCTCAAGAATGGGATGCTTACGCAGCAGAACAGAGTGGCTAGCTGGCAGTGAGGTTAAAGGCTGCATCTTTTTCTGGATGCACTGCCCCTGGCTGAAAACAGTAACATGAGGCAGACAGGGATATTGTTCGCTTTTTAGATATCTTGCTCTTGGTTTGCCTTCATTAATCAACTATGGTGCTCTACTTTGGACTCTACAGCTATAGGTAAGCAAAAATGTAGAAAGTGATTTTGTTTAAAAAAACAAACAAACAAACAAACAAACAACAGAAAAAACACCCTGGGAGGTTAAAGAAACAGATCTTCTCATGGAAAGTGACCTCTTGTGCTGAGAGAAATATTTTTTTTATATTTTACTTTCCCCTCCAATGCTGTTATGTTTGTAAGCTTTTACTTTATAAAAGTAAAATTACTTGCTTCTAACAGAGGCAATAAATATGTGAAGTCACGATACATTTTCTACTGTTTCAAACAGAAAAACCACCTCACAAGCTAATTTTAGCACAGCGGGAGAAAAAGGGCAAGTTACTTAAAGCTTCTTTGTGACAGCTGACCTAGGACCAAGATAAAGACAGCAGAGCATACTATGATAAAACTTTCTGTGTAGCTGCAAAGCTCACAGAAAGCATCCTGTGAAGCTCACCAATACCTAAATTGAAACACACGCAGTTCACAAAAAGCATGAGCAGCATTCTGAGGTCTATTCCACCAAGAGGTATAGAAATTTCAGAAGAAAGAGGAAGGGTGCATAATGTTAACAAAATGCAGCAATTGCCTTTAGCCTTAGGACTCTTTGGAATACAGAAGCCAACAGAAATGGTAGTTCAGGAGTTAAAATTTCAATAGTCTTGAATAAGAAAGTTCATTCCTTGATTAAAACCACATATCATTAAAAAAAAATCTTTTTCTCATTCCATACTATTCATGAACTTATTTTTACAAGTTGCAAAAATTTATCTTGAAGTTTCTTATATTCACAATGAAAATTGCATATCAACACGCTTTCCATTTCTGTAAAAATCCACACAACTGTATCACACCACCTCTGACCCGCTTCTGATCTAACCTGCAACCAATTTTACTGTAATTCCTTATCATGAATAATTTCTGATTTTTTATTTAATATTGTCACATTAATTGAACAGGTGTTCTTTGGCTATGTGAGTCTGAGAAGTGCTGACAATTTGAGGGCTTTTTAATTCTTCACCATTTTATAAGCTATGCAAAACTCTCATCTGAGAAGTTAGTAACCAGATGTAAGGTTTACCAGGGTTTTTTTGGCGGCTTTCAAAGGGACACAAGTTTTACACATTTCAGAATTTTTACAAATACATTTGCAATTCAAGTTAATTCCTTAGGTCACTAAGGACTTGCACACTCTTAAATACAGATTAAATACCATACTAGCAAGATATCCAGTTAATTTGACAGACAAAACCTCACCTTTGCTACATCTATACAATGTCAAGTATCTCACAAATTTACTATCTTGTAATACTGACACATCCTGACTCCACGTAGATGACTCCTTAAAAATACAAGTTATTTGAGGCTACTAACTTTGCTCTTATTTTGTTTCAAAGGATGAAAAACAGAAGACAAAATATAATAAATGGGATCAGCCATATTTCAAGTCTGATCCTCAGAACTAATTAAAGTCTCCTCCTCAGAACTGTTTTCACTAAGATATCAGCTTGGAGCACACCATACCACACTGAATCAAGACCATACATTACTTCAAAGTCATAGATGGCGTACAATATTGCTTGGCAAACCTTCCACCTTACCCAGAAGGGGAGGACAGGGAAGGGACAACAATAAACCACTGAGCTATGCATTAGTATAGACATAGGAGCCAGCTGTTAAGACCTCTGTGACTGACAATAGGAGGGAATTAACCGCAAATGCACACAAGGGCCTGAAACACTTCAGTCCATTTAATGGTTTCAGTTTACTCATGGCAGAAGTCAGCAACACCACTACGATCAGCAGAGGTTTTAAGTTTCCTGGGCCACCAACCAAGTGTTAGACCTACTTCTGTTCAGAGTCAATTCATGCCACTCCTGCAGCCATAATGAACTCAAGATCATGTTTTGCCCGTCCTCGTCCCATCCAGACTCCTACAACAAAAGGACTCTCCGTTTTTAGTTTAGCTTCCCCTTTCCTCCCAAGTATTTAATAGTGCTGTACAAGAGGAGATTCAACTCCAAACTGCACAGCTGAGCATAAGATTTCAGCAGGACCTTTTGAATAAACAGAATGATTGCTTCCTATCTGAAAGGAAAAGAGAAATTATAACATTAGCTTCACCAGGCAAAGGCTAGAGAAAACCAAAATACAAACTGTGTGCTAGAGGCAATTGTAGTAGGTGACTACAAAAATCAGAATAAACTGTGGGAGACAGAGGTATTTCAGCATCAAGCCTGTACAAACATTTTTAAAACCTTTATACATATGTCTTGCTGCTAAACTGCTACTAAGACGCAGTAACAAGTCTAAGTGCTTTGCAAAATTAGCTGCTACTTGAACTGCCTTCTCTTCCACAGCTATTTGTTTTGTCACTCCATATCGGTTAGAAAGAAGGAAAGCAGTTGTTTTCAGGATATAGTAACATACCACTTGGTGCATTAAGAAAACTCTATTGGAAACACTGCACATTTTGAAGTCTATACTCCAGACTCATCTCACTCAAAAACATTCACTCCTAACCTACTGTTCAGTAGATTATTTCAAGAAGCTTTTCAAGTTAAACAGAAGCAAGTACAAAAGCAAGTACAGTCAGCTCTCCAATGTAATGCACTCCACAAAGCATACTTCAAGGTTCTTTGTAATATACCAATGGAACAAGGAACAGACCACAGGATTAATGTTAAGCCAAATGAATGTAAACAGCTACAACTACGGACTTAACCTGAATTGCATTGACCTACTTGGGCAGAAAATGTTTGTCAAGTCTGATGTAAGCTTAAGCCCTGATCCTCCTGTTTAGGCCTTCAACAGCTGTTTATACAAGATTGCAGGTGTGTGCTTGCTCTCACCCTTCCTTCACCTCCAGTCACCTGAACACACCAAACAGCACACATGGTACTGCATTTCTCTCAGAAGATGCACAGGTTATGGCACTCCACAAATGTATGAGCAGCGACAAGCACATCAGCAGATTTCATGATCAAATGTCCTTAACTTTGGTAGTTACACAACAGCTTAATTTTTGGACGAACCTTGCTGAATGTCCACTGAACCTTTTGACTTTCTTTTTTTTTTTTTTAAACTGAGACAGTTCACAGGAACTTAAAGTAAAAAATAGTAACACAACATAGAATTTTGTTGGTTGTCCAACCAGGAAAAAAACAAAACCAATCCAAACCCACAATTCTTTTTTTCCTTCTTTGGACTGGGATACATACCTTTCTCAGTCTGTTTTCTTCTGTACTGGATTTGTTTTTCTCAGCTGAAATATTACTTTACCTTCTTCACACAAAGGCAAGGATTGAATGCTAAAAGGAACATTTTCTATATACCAGTTCTATATGCCAGATCTGTTTTCAGGTATGCTGATACAGACTTTAAAATTCATTACCTTTTATTACAAAGCAAAGTAAAGAATCCTACGTATTTCCTGGATGGAACTTTTAATACATAGCTTAACACCACATCCTGACTCAGTTCTCCTTACTGCTTAAAATCTGGGCAACCAAAAAATGCTTGCAAATCTGAGCCTCCCAGGCTTCAGAAGCAGTTTCTTCTCAAAGTCTCCCATCTGTGACACCACATGAACATGTTCTGAATGCCTATTTCAAAACAAAGAAATAAGAATTCAACATTTCCACCCAAGATAGCTAGAAGTGTAGTTTGCCATACTGCAGTGAAACCTAGAGTACAGTGTAGCTTCTGAAATTTAAAGGTGTAGATCTATACCCCGTAAGTACTAAAGCAGCCCTATTGCCTCAGAGAGCATGTCCTCAGCCGCGGTCTCTGTCTACTTAGGGCTGTGCTTATGATTCTCCAACAGTTGTCACTATGGTCACCACAGACCCAGCTTCAGCGTTCACATCCTAGAATGCCCTCTGGGCCACTAACTGACCTTTCTTAATTATATCCTGCAAGAACTCCCTGCTGAGAGACAGGAAAGCTGTCTCACTGCCCTAGTTTACTGACTTATTAATCACTAGTAAAGACTATCTGTTGGTCATCTGCACAAAATTATTGTCCCCCCACCCCCAACCTCAAATACATGAGATCTTTGGGATTTGCATACCTGTACTTTGAATCTAGTCATTCATGTTACAAAAAGCTTTAAATTGGAACCAAGCACAGAAACACTCCCTTCTCTTAAAAAGATCTGCTAGTATCCAATTTTACAAAAAGTTTTAATTTAGCCAGTATTGGCCACAGAACTTTTGTTAAGAAATGCTCTTATTTGTAAAACGAGAAAGCCTCCATGGATGAGAGGCTGATGTATGCTAAACAGCTCTGGAATACTCCTGATTAGCCCGTCTTTGTAAGAGTCTCATGAGATTTTAAGCACCTGACATTACCTGTGCAGAAGACATTAGTCTGTCAGGCATAAAGAATTTGTCCATTACTGATGGACAGTATTAACAACCAGTTACTGCTCAGTCCCCAGAACCAGCTCCTCCTCCTATTCCAAAGCAGATGGACAGAAGTGCTCTTAAGTGCTCTGAAAAATCTTTTTCCAAAGCAGCAAGATGCTGTTAACTAGTATCATCAGAAAAAGCAAAGAACTAAGATTTGTTATGTCAGTCCACTGACACTGTCTACAAGAGTTAAAGAAAAAATTTCTAAATTATTTCAGTAATTTCAGAGAGCAGTGTTAGCTGCTAACAAAAGTCTGAGTAACTACTTGACAATGACAAGAACTGATGTCTATGGCAGTGTATGATGCAGCTTGGGCAGTGGAACTAGACAGTTCCCGGTAATCAGAGCAGTATGGCACGCTTTTTTCACAGTACACGGTGGTAAGATGTGAACAAAACAATAGTTGCCAGTCTGTTGCCACCATCAGAGGTCAGCTATATGCAAATTGGTGATTACATCTTAAGAGGTTGTATGTACACCTTTGAGTGAATGAACACTAGCTCTGCCCCGACTCTACACCTATAGTATCTCATCAACTCTAGATTTCAAAACAATTAATAACGCTTCCCTACCCCCACCAGTCCAAAACGTTTGGTGGTACTCGTTTGCAAGACACTGCATAAAATGGTCTCATCTTTGGGGAGCCTAAGATGGCTTAGTGACTTGTCAAAGTTCCACCAAAAGATCTCACAAAGGAAGTCAGCTTAACCCAACATCCAACATATGGAAGATACCCTATCCTTCCTCTGACAGCAGTGTCCGTGAAAGAACCTGGCAGTCCTCTCATAGGACACTTTTTAAAGGTCTCGGCTCCCGAGAGGTGTGCCAACAGCTCTGCCTATTCCCAGGTTACAGCTATTTTAAGTCTGTCCAGTATAAACTAGTTGAAGAGTACCGCTTTATCACAGACTGGCTGGGAGAAAGGAGAAAGATGAGAAGCTTCTCTAGAGGGCCTAACAGACTCACAGAAACAGGAGGTACCAGGTAGTAGCAACTTGTTCACTGGCAAGACTAAAATACCAGGACTTCATAAGACAGATATGAGTCAGTGACGCTCAATACATACAGCTGTCTGATATTCACTGTCTGTATCATGCACCTGTTTTTCAGAAGAGAAACTGCTGTCTGTGCACATATTTCACAGGAATTAGTGAACTACAGAGTGACCAGGCTGCAAAACTCACTGCCACAATACACAGCTTTGTGCAGGGGTATTTAACAGAGAATACTCATTTCAAGCAGGTTTATGTAAGCCGTAACAGTCAAATGTTAAGAAGAGCTGTAGAGAGATGTGTATAAAAACCACTTGAAGTATCCAATCCTGTTTAGTCTGAAAAGGCAAAAAGCATACAAGTGACACAAGCACTTCTGCAAATTTTAACATTATCCTGATCATAAGCCAACTAAAGACACCTTGACATAAAGGACAAGCCAAATACTCAATGTTTTTAAAACAAAACCTGTTAAGTCTGTGGTGACCAGAAAGTAACAAACCACAGTAAAATATGATGTTCCTTTACTTTCATTATTGCCTTCAAAAAGCAACCAATAGCAGTTGGGGGGGTGGGGGGGAGAATCCTCTTTTGTAATGAAATACAAAGCAGGTTTAGTACAAGAACTGAAACATACTTTCCTAACGTTTTACCACAAATGTAGTTTCTGCAGCTATAGTTCTTAAGCAGATCAAGTCACAGTTCACATAATTCTGAGCAGATGAAACATGGCCCATGACAAAATATTCACTATTTCAGCCAGTGCTAAAGTTCAAAAGCTTATTGCACATAAACATTTCAAGTTATTTAAGTAACTCACTTCCAGCAGTAACAGAACAACATATGCCTGTTGCCTTTAGCAAAAGAAAACAGAAATGAGGTCAAGTGTAAAAATAGAAGATGGCTACATTCCTGACACTTGAAACCTCATCTTAGAACTATGCATTTACTGCAGTCTCTAAAGAAAACCCAGGCCCAAATAAAACCCAAAAATATCTACCAACTTTATCAAGCTCCAAGTGCACTAAAACCTTTGGGTTTTCTGCTCTTTAGAAATCTATCTAAAAGCCTCAAAATAGCATGCAGTAATCACAGCATAAACAACTCCTAATATTGTATCATCAAAATGTTTGCTTTCACAGCCTGAGAAACTCAACTTCTTTATTATGCGTCCTCTTCTGAAGAGATAATAAATAAATAAAATTAAAAAAAAAAAAATCAAGTAAGTCCTGATCCTGTTTACTAGATTCTTAAAAAAGTTCAGTGCAATACACTATGTTTTGAGAAGTTACTTTTATTACTTAGGCCTGTAATTCTCAAGAGGGAAGAATGCGTAAAGCCTACTCCTGTTTCCTGTTTCTCTTCCTCAGAACCATGACACAAAATTCTTTCACTGATGCAGTTTTCCAGAGGCATCACACTGGATTCACCAATTTTTTCAAATGTAGCTTGTTTAGTAAAACACATGCACATTAACAGTTTTATCTTGTCAAAGAAAGCAATGGATATCTACTTGCACCTAACTTTCTTCTTTTTAATCTCCAAATCCTGCTTACCTCCAAGCACCTCACATTTTAAGGCCCATGAAATAATCTGCCTCATCCTCCAGATACACTATAAATCCATAAACAGCACACCCTAAACTGACAAGACCTTGTCCATAAATCCCTATTTCTTAAGATGTCCAATGCTTACTTTGTATAAAACAGAGATTAACTATCCCTTCATGGTTCTTACCAAAGGAAAGCGATGATTTATCAAAACTTTCAAAACTTACAAATCAAGTAGGAACTAAATGTATTTTGAAAATCTACCAAAGAAGTCTCTACACAAACTCAAGTCATCTGGGGTGGGGTGGGGGGGTGGAAATCCAACTCCTTATTTTACAATTTGAAAGGTTACAGCATTAAACTGTTATCAAAGTCTGTTCCACAGAGTTTCATGCAATCATTCTATCCTTCTCCCTGATTCTGTTGCTATTAAAATATCCCACTTTAAGGTAACATTTCAAAGTATTGCCTTTGTAACAGTTATTTTAATTCACACCTCTATGGCCAGCCAGTGACTTCCATACATTTTCAACTGGGCTTGCAAACGATTACACAGATCATTTGCCAGCACATATCAGAGTTAACCCTGTTAGGTTATGCAATAAAAAGCTATTCTGCACACAAAGGAGTAGAGGGGCATGCTTGTGGGTGGAGAACCCACCTGAACACCCTGACCCAGCCGCTGCCAGGGCTACTGCAAGAGAACCATCGACTCTCCCCGCGTCCCCACCACCACCAGGCCTCTCCAGGGCACTGTTCGGATGGACAGGTGTGACTGCTCACAGGGCTACCAGATTTATCCTCAAGTGCAAGGGAAAAGCACTTGGGGATTGCTTAAGTCCTGCTACAGGATGTTTAAGAGAGGAACCAAAGGTATGGAAAGGGAGGGATCAAAGTGGCTTGGAGAGGAACAAGCACCGGAAAACCAGGCCTACAGTGACAAGAGGGACAGGTCACCTGTGAACAGGTTGCAGGTTGGTATGCGTGTCTAGCTGTGCCCTGCCCCAAATCACCGCTGTCTGTCCTGTCTGCTCATTAATCTCCTTTTGTAACTCTTTCCCTGGGGCTCTGTTCAGTGTGCACGTGCATCTGCGTGACAAGCGGAGTCAGACGACAGGTCACAGGGACCCGGGGGTCTGTGGTGCCAGCGAAGGAGGGGGTGAGCTTCTGCAGGTCAGGGTGTGATCACAGGGAGTAAGTACCAAGCTGGACTAGCCAGCAAACTGGCAGGGTGGCCTGGGAACCAGAGATGGGACAGACTGTCTGAGTGAGGCAACTGAAGGAGTTAGACCCCATCTTCTCCTCCAGCAGCCAAGTGAGCTGCTGGAGAATCCATAGTGTTTGGGATTGGTGGCCAAGCATGAGTGTGTGTGTGTGTGCACGCAAGAGGCAATGGGGGATAAATGGACCCAGAGGCCAGTTCCAGGGTAGAACGAGTGTCTAAATACAGTAACTGGGAAGTTAACTGGAATATACATGCATTTGTCACTAGCACTTTCAGCTTGACCATCCAGAAAGGGCAAGAGGGTAAGGCCATTGGTGCTGTTTGTGCTTGCATTAGTGCTGTTTTTTCTGTGTCGATGTGGTGGCCAACTATGTTTTTACATACATACATGCCGAATACATGTGTTTGTGTGCTACTGAGTACACATGCTTAGTCTCGCTACTGGCTGGACCTGGGACCATACATGCCTAAAACTAAGACTAGAAATACTAGAACAAAACTCATTATAGGCCTTCTTTAAAAGCCAAAGCCAAAACCAAAACACATAAGCACACTCTTAATTTGAAAATGTTTCTGCACTGTTGTTTTTGTCTCCAGGTATGAATCAAGTACTATTGCAAATACAGCTTCAAAGTTATGATTTACTTACAGTACAAACAACAGCAGATGCAGTCTGGAGGGGATCCAGAGCATTTTGGGAAAGCTTCAGTGATCATTGCAAGATATTCATACAAGTATTTCACCAAGAAATGGAAGTTGAGAACCTTTTGTCATTGCTTATGTAAGCGCTGTGCATTTGCACAGTGCATCTTCAACTGCATAATCCTACTCCATCAGTTTTCTTCCAGTCATACAAAGCACACGGCTTTCACCTGAGATAAATGTAGTTTACAGAGAGAACACAAGGGGCTGCTACAGTCACATAACCTGTTGTAGTTATATAATGAAAACTCCGGTTTATCCGGAGCATCTCCGAATGGAGAAGTCAAATCCTACACTGACTTTTTCTGACAACTGAATTACTTCAGAAAACTCGGCAGTAGTGCGTTTTAGTCATAATGAATGCATAATTAACTGAAGTAAATAAGCAGAGACTAAGGCCTATGGGATTTATAATGTTGCAACTGTCAGCTCAGCAGAAGTTCTAAAGAAACTCAGCAACTCAACTTTCCTGTGTCCTTCCAGTTTCACTGACCTCCTGGCTGCAATAATGCCAAATTTAGAGTTTCTTGAAGGAAGATCACAGCAAAGCTTAAGAAACTGGACAGCAGGTGATTATGCTGAACTGAAACAAAACCACAGTTCATTATCAAAAGCGTAAAGGGAAGAGTTTTGCAAATAAACAGCAGGGTCACATGTCCCAGTAAAACTCTACCTGCCAGAATCCAACACACACAACAGCAAACAAGAACTTTGTGAGTCTCAGGCTAAGATTTTCAGATGGAAATCAAATCCTTTATGGCAAACTGATGTCCTAGTAGCATTCTTGATTACCTGAAGTTATTAGTACTGCAGGAATATTTTCAGCTTTGCTGAAATTAAGCATCTTCTTTAGCGAACTTCAGAGTTCATTCTTCCAGCAATGCTAACTTGCATACACTTTCACCATACCTATCAAGCGAAAACAACTGCATTGAAAACACAATTACCAGGATAGTGGCTGCAAGTCTCTTCTCTTTTTTAACTTCGACATATAGACCTTTTATAGCACAGTAGTCCTGACTGGGTTGAAGACTGCTACTTGGCTTCTTCTTTCAAATATCTGTCAAGAAAACCACATGGTAATTCCTCAATATCCACTGAAAACATTTGCTACAGAAATAACCCAAATAAATTCTCAGAATAGTAACCACTTCTCATTTTCTCCCAACCACATGGTCCTAATTCCTCTTTCAATGTTAAAACAACCATTTATAGGAACAAGCCTTTCATTTGGGACAGGGACAGCACAGGCATATCAATTCCTGGATGTGATTCACCAGCTGACTATTACCATAAACAATTCCAATGGCTTTCATCACTTCACTTACAGAAGCCATTCACTGATGCAGGTATTTCTTTTTGGAGAAGCAGCTTTTTTGGTCTTTTTTTTTTTTTAAATATGAACAAATAATTAAGCCAGACATGTCCTCTCTCAGACGTTTTCTTTGAAATTTAGTTCCCTTTTATTCCTGAAGACAACAGGAACTGGCAGCAAATGCTATTTGTTTTGCTTGAAGGACAGTACCAATACACATACTTTGAACAGTTACTTAGGAGCACACGTGTTTTGTGTCTACTGTATTACTGCATACTGCCTTTCACTAAATCTTAAACTACTATTGTGTAAGAACTCTGATTTGACTCTTATTCCTACCACTAAATCTATAAACATATTTGTAGACATCAGCTGGAAAAAAAAAAAAAAGAGAAGAAAAAAATCTTCCCAATTACAGTTAGATGCCTCCTGGTGAAACATTATCCAGTATCACAAAGTGGTTGCTACTAATCCTGAAAAGTTTAAGATTGGTTAATTTGCTATTAGAAATATGTGCCTAAGACTTTAACAAACCAACTGATTAAAAAAAAAAAAAAAGGAAGACATAATCATGATTACTGACAGCTTTAATAAGCATTATCTATTTAGAAATGATGCAAAGAGAAGTTTTTGTAGTACTAACAGCAAGCCTTTGATACTTGCAATGTGACTCAGGTGCTTAAACACAGACTTTTAGTGGTATTCTAGGTGCTCATGCTAACTATAGGCTACTTGGCCTATGATAGGGAATAATTAGCGTTAAGCAAAACAACAGAAAACTCTTCTGCCCACATCCTGTCCTCGCTACCCGCAAATAAGCAAGAAGAGCTGCTGCTGTTGTGTGATTTAAGACTCCTAGACAGAACAGAAACCGCACAAAGCTGAGGGATGTGTCCTTTGAAAGGAACGCAACAGTTGGAACTGGAAAAGCAACCAGATAAAAGTTAAGGCATCATTGGCCAAAAGACTCATAAGGGGCCAAAAGACTCATAAGGGGCCAAAAGACTCATAAGGGGCCAAAAGACTCATAAGGGGCCAAAAGACTCATAAGGG
>JAVKLA010000027.1:9960235-9983596 GCA_034782735.1 Sagittarius serpentarius
GCAGCTAAGGTGAGCCGCTCCGTTTCGAGCCGCGATTGGCCGCGCTTTGCCAGCCCGAGAGCCAATGGGAGGCCGGCGTTCACGGCGCTCGTCACCAGTCGCCTGGGGACGTGGGGATCCTTGTCGTCGCGGTAGCACCGGGCCACGGGCTCTCCCCTCCCCCCACGAGGCTAGAAACTCCTTCCTGGCAGCGGGCCGGGCCTGTCTCCCGTGAGCCGCTGAGGAAGGGGTCTCGCAGTGGAGGGACGGGACGGGGCCCGGGGCCGGCCGGGGGGGGGGGAGGAGCTGCAGCACGGCAGGAGGGCGAAGGAGAGCGCGCAGCCTCTCAGGCCCGGTTTTTAGAAAATGCGCGAGGTACCCGCTGCTCGTCCGAAATTGCTCAGCTTTCACCGGGCCTCCTGACTTTACGGCTTTTTCGCCTTTCCCCGACGAGCAGAGGAGGCAAGGGGGAGGCCGACGTCTCTTCAGATCCCCCTTCTGTAGGGCCTCTCACAAGGGGACCCAGAAAGTGGCACTGCCCCCCTCCGAGAGAAGGGCCTTCAGGCTTTGATGTTGCCGCTGCTCCGAAAGATGAGAGAGTGTTCAAAACTACAGGGAGGAAGAGAGATCTCAGGGAAAGCTCAGGAATTTGAGAAAGGAGGAAGTACTGTGGAAGGCAATAGAGAGGAGTAAGTGGAGGTGGAGACAGCCTGGAGCCCCAGTGCCGGCTGGTGAAGCCCGAGGTGATTAAAAGTATTGGGTCATTCTGAGCCCTGATCTCCAGTGAGGTTTCTAGAGGCATCGTCTCTTGTTTGGTTTCAAAGGGGGCTGGAGGAATGACGTGAGGTTTGGGGAGTCGGAGCGTGGGGAAAGTAGGCTCTTCTGGTGTTCTGAAGTAATTAAAAGTATGCAGGTGTCAGGACTTGCAGCAGCTTGGCTAATCAGTTTTCCATAGAGGAAAGGAATGAGAAACACCAGAGATCGGTATCAGAAAATGGACGGTACTCACACTTGCGGAACAGTAAGTTCATACTCGCCAAATGATAAGGCAAAAGGTGTACTGTTTATCAATTTCAGGCTACTGGATTTGAAACCTGAAGATCTAGAGTGGATGGTAGAATAAACCCAGCAATTTAGGTAACTTTGTGACATTTACAATGATAATTTAATCTGGAGTGGTTTAAGCATTGAGAGTTTTGTGAAATGCAGCTGAGAGGCATAAAGTTTTGAGCTTTAGCCAAGGTTTGAGTACTGGTGGAACAGGATTTCTAAGTAAAAGCCCTGAGAAATGAAGCACACAAAAATGTAGCTGGGAAGAGGCCAGGAGTATTACTCTGTTGGGGGGCAGAGTTAATACCTGCAGCGCACAGTGGTTGTAGATGGCAACAACTGAGGGTGGAGGTAATTGGCAACATAAGGGGGAGAGTTTCTGCTAGGCTATGACTGAGAAATAATTCTGTCTTTTGTTAGTTGGACTGAGGGATTCAAACACCCCTAGAAATTGCCGTACTGTTACTGCTGTTAAATGATGCCCCCTTGCATGAGAGAACTGGAGGGGAGAAGCAGCAAATAAATTCCATTTTTACATTGAAATATGCCTTGCCCTCAAATAGTAAACAAATATTTTTTGCTGGCTTTGAGTATTGAATATTCTTTCTATTAAGAATTTTTAGATAGATGTAATAAGTGTGTATAATTCCCTGCCTATTGTATGTATGAGGGTTTCCTGTTTTCCATTCCCTCTTTCCATCACATCTAGATCTTCTTGTGCATGACCAACACATACTCATTACCTGTCAGACAAGGTGCAGTTAATGAGTATTCACACAGGACAGAAGTTATGGCCATATTTTGCTCATTTAATTTTAAGAGAATTTTTCAGATAGGTTTTTTCCCTGTAAATTACCATGTTATGCTTGAACTGATACCATTTTTTTCCATTTACAGTGGACACGGATGTCCAATTAGGAGGGTCAATCTGCCATCTTCTCTCAGAGCTGAAAAGAAGCTTCAGCTTTCAGGTCTAGCAGAAAATTCTACTCAAGCATGTGCGGTTCTGCAGATTTGCTCTAATTCCTGTCATCTGTCATCAAACCAGAAGTAAGGTACACGTTTTCGGTTGCAGTATGTAACTTCTGCATCTTGATTTGAAAGGTATTTATTGTCACATTATTTTAAATTTGAGATGTGCATAATTTGGACAACCGTTCTTTTCATTTGAGTGTAAGTTAATATGCTCAAAAAACATATCTCTGCTTAAGTATTACATGACAGGCCCATGAAAGCTCTGTATAAATTGGCTGAGTTCAAAACCCATGTAGAGCACTTCTTAACTAAAGCACAGTGAACATCCTTTTACCCTCATAAAACAATGGGTTGTGCAGGCTAACGTACCCCCAGAATTTCATTATTCTTCGAGTGTCTGGCTTTTTTTTACTATCTCTGCAGATTGAAGCATTATTTATTTTTTCGATACTTTGTCCCGATACTGTGTTATTTTTTCATGATCATGCAAATAAAGAAAGTCTGAACTAGGTGGAAGACTCCAGTTTGTCTTCATTTCATGCTGCTGGTGAAGGTTATTACGTTCAGATGCCTAACAGAAAAGTACGTACTCAAGACTGCCATTTTTTAGATAAATTTGAAATTTGCTACTAGGGACCATTAAGGTTAAGTATTGAGACTTAACTGTTACCATGTTGAGCAGAAAATTAGATACGCAGCAATTTATAATGAAAACTATTCCAAATGAAGATAATGTCCTATATATTGAGTAGTTAGGTGTATTTAATTTCTTATTTATGTAGAAAAAAGTTGCTCTTTAGACTAAACCAGCATTTTGGCCTTCCTAAAAATGGCATTAGCTTAAAAGTAGAGTGGTGCAAACTGCGTTCCTTGAATGTAATCCTATTAACATAAAACTAACAAATAATGCATAATTTACGCTGCTTATATCTTTTGTACATCTCAGTTTAGTTAATGAAAACCATTTATGTATCATTGCATTTAAGCTGGCTTGATTTGAATCAGTTTCAACTTCATGTTCTGTGTTATTGAAGAACTGTTTTTAAACATTTTCAAATGCTACAGAAAATATACACAAAACAAGTATTGTCCTTGAAAATTTATTTTTAGAGATTTGTGCCAATTTGGTAATTGTGTAAAGCTTAAACTTATAAAGTTTTTGACAGAGCTTTAGCTGACAGTGTTTAAAATATTTTTTATGTTCTGCAATACAGTCTAATAAAGTTGTAATGGTATAATGTTTGTTGGATTTCTTAAGGTTTGGATTTCTTAAGTATTACGCATACCAAGTAAGAATTTCTTTACCTGCTTGTTTAGCTATGGAAAGCTAATGCAAGGAGAAGGATACAAGAGACCTACATCTTAGCTCTATTTCTAAGTGGTTATTTCACATTGTGGTGCATGCATTTGAATGTTGACACAACTTTTTAGAAAACGTTCGTAACTTACTGTCATTTTGAAACAGTGATCATTTTCTGATTCTGCTCTTTTCTGTAGTTAATGACACCAGATTTTTCTGGTTATTTTGCATTCTATCTTTCCCTTTTTGCCTTGGGTTTCATTTTAGATGCGTTAAAAAGACACTGTGTGCAAAGACATAGAAACAAATTCTAATGTAGCTGTTTTAATGATGGATATTTACTGTTCTGTGGGCTACCAGCCATTCATTTTCCCTACTGACAAACATGTCAGCACTAAACTTCTTCAACCACATTTGTTATAACTAATATCTAGCTATATAGAGGTTCAGTCAGCTTGAGAAAAAATAAGAAGGAATTGATGGTGGCCCCGAGATCTAAGCAATCAGAATTTCTTCTTTATTGGAAGTTACTTCTGCCTAAGTTTTTCAACTGATGCTTTTTGAAGGCCATAAAATTAAATAAAAAAAAAAATAAAACAGGATGTAGTGTTGGGCCTACGTATAGTCAAGAAAGCCCACTTAAAAAAATACCCCAATAGAGTAGTAAAATAGAGATGAACCAATGAAGAATATGTTACAATCAAAATACTACGGAAATGTAAATAGATAACCTAATCCATAAAGCTAAGGTTAAATTTCTGTTTAAAGCATAGACCCTCTCTGTATATTCAGATTTGGCTTGAGTGGGATTATATCAAGATCTGGGTAAGGAGTACTTGATATTACATCGTAGGCAGACAAAAAGTTAAGACAATAATTGAAAGTAATTTTTTAAATAACTTTAAGAAATCTTAAGATGATAGATTTCTAATCCAGCAAATAATTCCAATTGTTACTGGTTCAACTGAATAAAATAATTGTGAAAGGTGTGATATTGCCAATTCTTGCATATTTAATTTTTTTTTCTCACATATTTTTCCCTATTGAAAATATCTGTCATCTTCCATTATGCCAGGGAAGCAGGAACAAAAAGTTGTCCTCAAAAAGATGGTAGGACCAGAGTTTTCAGAGTTAATGGTACGTGCTGTTTCTGTTTCTTTTACTATTCTCATCAGAGGGACAATACATGGACAATGTAGCACAGTCATTAGAAACTAAAAATGTTGGAGCTGAAGAACTTCAGCTGAAGAACTGGACAAAGAGTTTCACCGAGAGCAGCCAAAAGTAGGATGAGAAGAAACCGTTGTTTTCTGAACTTACTCTTAGTCCAATGTTGAGACTGATATGGAGATCAGAAGCTGCTGCTTTCCTTCTGTTTCACAAAATTAAAAAAATAGTGTGTTTTTACTGAAACTACAGTGAATGCTAATATACTTTTATGTTTAAAACCTACAACTTTTCGTGAGTGTGTAACATCCTGTTTCTCAGTTGTTTTACAAGTAACTAATTTTTTTCCCTAGTTTCCACAGTCTTATTAGACTTCATTCCCCCAATCTAATCTCATTCTGCTCTTTTGTTTCATCTTTAATTATCACGCATTTTAAAATTATAATTGATTTACTGTGGTTTTGATTTACTTTGTTTTGTATGCCTTCTCATATTGATATCTTCCTGACATTCTTGCCTTCACACAGTATATGCATTGAGCTCTTTCTTTGTCTTTTAAACTTTTCTTTTCATTGCCTTCTTTCTTTTCCTTTATTTTTTGGTGGATTTTCTTTCTTGACAAGCTTTGACTGGTCAGTTTTACAGGTGTAGAACACAAAAAGCATGTGCTATGTAAGTAGCAGGTACAGTTTTCAGATACTGTCCTCTGCTCCCTATAATAGATATCCCTTCTGGCAATTGGATACAGTGAGCACGTACTTCACACTGTATCATATGTTGTCATTGGTGTAGCCTGTTTGAGGAAGAGGGCTCTGAAATGGAGAAGTGCTGGAGTGGATTTCTCCTGTCTTGCAGACTTGGTCTTCCCACATTAACATTTTGTCTGAGCAAAAAATACTGTCCTATTGAGAAAATCATAAGTAACACAAAGGAAAAAGCAATGAAATAACTGCTGGAAAGCAGTTTCTTTTACTCTTAATGTTTGGCCTGCCTATTGTACTTTTAAGATGGGTTTTTTTTGTGTTCTTTGCTCCCTGATACTGGAGTGTACCTTCTGTGGCTCTCATCTGTACCCCAGCAGCCATCAGGCCATTTCCAGAGATTTATGATAAGGAGTGTTCAAGTTCCCAGGAAGCGAACTGGATCAGCCCCCCCCCCCAGAGTACCAAACCCAAGCTGAGCCCGTTCAGTTGCACATACAGCACCAACCTTAACTCATAGTTAAGCTGTAATGGACTAGTCATGTTGTAACCTCCAGTTCTGATGAGTAGCAAAACATCAAGCTGGCTCCGTAGGCTGTTGATGTGGACCTCTGAAACTGGCAACACAGCCATGCCGCTGGGCTTCTTTCAGGTGCGGCCTGGCTCTGGAAGTACTTTAGTCACATTTGTATGGTTGTGCTTTGACAGGTGAGACTTGAAAGAGTTCACCTGTAAGACTTGTAAGATCTACGTATGCAAGCTCTAGTGTCTCTGCATCTTTGGCCTTATTAATCTGCAATTTGGGTAAACAAACCCAACTTAACCGTCTTAGATAGAAGTGGTTATATGCTGATCAAGCTTTAGATCAGAATAACGTGTCCTAAAAACTCCAGAGCTAGCTGATTAAAAAAGGCGTCTTTAAAAGGAGTAATTCATAATTTACTCCAGGCCATGTCTGCATGCCAGCTTACTTCATAGAGTATTCCTACTGGTCTTTAAGATTTACTTGCCACTTTAATTTTCTTTTAGAACTCTGTCCCTCTCCTGCCCCATTCAGACAGGCAGCTGGTACTGTAACCTTGCTAAGGCATTTGTAGTTTTTAGGAATAGAGGTTTTCATTGCTGTAGATTTTGAAATACGCTCTTCTCGGACACAAATTGTGTTAAGCAGTTGAACAGTGTTACACATGCTGTGGATCATGACTGTGCTCCTCTGAAGCACACAGAATCAGTTCCAAATAAAATGTGTTGGGATTTGAGTCCCGTATATTTAGTTGGGATGTCTGTAATCTATCCATGCATCCCACCTCTCATGCCCCATTTAAGTGATTGCAACTCTTATCTGTTTTATCAGAGGAAATTTGATACAATAGAAGCAGAAATGTGTTCTTTTGTTGCCCTGAGTGAGCAGGAATAGCAGTGATAATTACCAAAAGTGATATGCCTGCATACAACTGGTTAGGAGAGTGCAGGAGGCTTTTTTTCCCTTGCCATCAAATCCTCTGCTAGGGTGGTGCTCGCACTCTCAGGCTCCCTGGAACAGTCGTGTTGGGAGTGCTCCTGGCTGCAGGCAAAGGATGGCGCAGAGCCAGAAGTATTATTTTAGCTGTCAGAATGTAAGTTATGCTCAGTTCATATTTTAAAACATCGAAAGCGCATGCTAGGAAAAAAATATATATTTTAACTTAAAGATGAAAATGAAATGCAAAATGAAATTAAATGGAATCTGTGGCCATAGGCGTTGGTCTCAAGGATGTGTCTCTCATGATCAGCTATCTGGCCTTCAGATTACTTTTCCAATTTACTGCTTATGCCTTCGTGTTTTTTCCTTCTGTTAAGAACAAGCCTGAGATCGTAGCAGTGGAAGGGTTCCAGTAGCCTGCAGTCACTAATAAGTGTATAACCAAATGTTGTTAAACATAACAAACTGATCACATCTAGATAATGGTCGATATACTATAAAATCTAGTCATCCAATCACATGTGTAAAAAAAATCTTTTAAAATTTGGTACCAAGACAAGTGTTTGTCTTTTAGGTTTCACATATAGAAGTCAGTTACTCATCTGTAATGATATTTTACAAATAATAGGGTATATTAAGCCATTCTTCTCTTTCAAAAGCATATGGATACCTACTTTCATTACTTGTTTTCCCATGACCCATGATGGGAAAAGAAATGTCTTCCTTCAGTGTTTCTGCTTTCAACCATTTGTAACTTGTCTCAGAGGTATATTAGGATACAAAATTAATGTGTCAGCAGAAAGTGTCATATATTATCACCTCTGTCCTACTCATTGATTGTGAACTGCAAGCACGAGACATTCTCCATGGAAATATGTTGATTTGTCTCTGGCTGTAGCTGGCAGTAAGTCAACAACAGACTCCTTATGTAATCCTTTTCTTAAATCAATAGGGTGTTTTGCTAAATTTATAATGCTTTTTTTTTAGAAGCACCATGATTAATATTTTGAAGCCAAACAGTCTATGAGCTTCCCTTGAATGAGTCATGTGGAGAGGAAGTTACTGTATTTTTTATCTTAAATAATAGCAAAAATTTTATTCTGAAATTAGTAAATGTTGGGAATTTGCCTGTAATTTTCCCTGATTTTGTTAAACAAACATGGAACAATACGTAATTTAATTTATATGAATTAACATTTAACTTGTAGAGCCTTTCTTCTGTATATGGGCTGATAATACACTATCATTAGTCCTCTTACTGATAGTCAGCTGGCCTACATGCAATAATTTCACAGGCTTTTAAGACCAACCATTTACTTAGAGTGACAATCTATTAGGTATCTATTTCTTACATGCTGCTTTTAAGTAGAAAAGATGAGGAAAGCTATCTGCATGTTGTAAATATGTCAAAAATCCAAATGTCTCTAGTTTAATTTCTTACATATTTCATATTTTGGCAAAGTGAGAAGGTTAACTTTATATTATTTTTTTTCCTAAGAGAATTTAAATCTCTTGATCAATTGGATTGAGTTGTTACAGACATTAATTGAGCCTTCTACAGGACTGTATAAAACCATCCTTTACCAATAGGCTACCAAAAAGACAAGGAAACAATCATTTCTTGTACAGAGATCATTAAAACTAATGTGCTATTTTTTTTAATTTAATAGGATCTAATAGTCTACATTTTAAGTAATTTTTATGGGAAAGAATACATTAGATCCAACAAACCTACCAAAAGATGTGTGCTTAATATTCATCATGCAGATTGCTTTTTAAAGGTCTTCTAATAGAACATAATCTTTTCTTTTAGCCTCCTCCAAACTCTTGATGCTTTCCAAAAAACAATTGATATTTTTCTCCAAATTTGGCAGAGGTTTTACACCTTTTTTTTGCTTGTTTTTGCTTTTTGGGTGATGTAATTGACTATTATTAAGTCTTTGATATATGTGCAGATGGCTGGGGCAGTAAAAGTGAAACTTCATAACTGTGTCTGAGGAGCACATTAGTAAGTTATATGAAACTAGATTGTTAGAAGAGGTGTAAAGGATCTCTGGAACAGATCTGTTCTCAACCAATTAATTAAGAGTGCTTTCCTAGAATCCCTCATCCATGATTGTACAACAGCTTTACGTATATAGTAGAAGAAATTAAACGACCTGAATATTCTCCTGTGTTTTATTCCTCCGGCTTTTGGAGCAATGGTGAGAAAGGTAAAAATTCTGAGACGTTAGCGAGGTAAGATGCCACCATTGAAATTAAGTAATTGAATGTGGTTATGGGGAACAATATGCATATGAGTGAACTATATGGGAGTAGCAAGCATTGGGTTAGTTTCACAACTTTATGGCATGTAAAGGTAGGTAGGAGAAGATTAAGTGAAGAGTGAAGGAAAGATGATGGACAAAAGGACAAGGCAAGGAAATAAAGGATGGGAGAGAGAGAAGAAAAAGGGTATGACATGAAACTGTGATCTGAGAAGTGACAGAAGGTTGCAGAAAATAGCTCATGAGAATAGTGCAAAAGACAGCTTAAGATTTTAACTTTTTTTTTCTTCCTTTTTGATTACACAAATCTCTCTCTGGTCATTTCTGCAGTTGTTTCCGCTAGCACTAACTCCGAGGTATTTTCTGCCTTCAGCTGTTGTGCAAAGCCATATAGATTGAAGTATAGCTAGACGCTTGTGTCTGCATCATGGAGGAAGTGCCACTAGCACATTTTGGAAAGGTTCTGAAAAGCAAGAGTGGCTAAAGGGAGGAAAAGATAGAAAAAAGATACTGAAGGCAAATCTTGTAAGTGAAGTATGCTGACAGAGTGGTAGATACGGGCTCCTCCACGCACACCTGTTTGCATGATACACCGAATGCTTTCAGGTGCCTCACTTCTAAGAGAGGCTCACTTTCAGCAGGAATGGTGGCCACTGAGTACCAGGGAGCAGCAAGAGCAGGACTCTAAGGTGGAAGGCGAACCAAGCTGCGGGCAGCCACAGCACAGGGTGAGCAATGCCCTCGTTGCTAGGGCACAGTCCAACAGCAGCTGCGCTGGGTGAGTAAAGCAGAGTGGCAGCAGCAGCAGGTCCTGTGACCATTCCAGGGACTGTAAGGCAAAAGCAAGGCAACAAGCCAGATCTAAGGTGAATCCAGGAAATCCGAACAACAGTGCAGGGATGGGGATGGCAGGTGCACCTATAGCGTAGGGCAACCTGAGGCTGAATGGATCTTCTGGGGCCATGGGCAGGGGTTGTGAGTGGAGGTCCTAGGAGGGGCTCATCAGGGCCGTTACAGCCTATTGGTGCACTCAGCCCTCACATGGAGCTTTTCAACTGATCAAGCCCAAATGGAGCTCTTTCATGACATAATTTGGCAGGCCAAACTTTGCAGTGAACACATGAGTGCAGGGTGTAATAACCAGACTGAGGTTGTACTGATAAGTCATGTTCAAGGTATGCCAAGTTAAAAAGCTTCTGATTCTTTCAGATGACCTTAGGCAGGCATTAGGTCTCTTGTAGAAATTATATGGCTAACTGTTGTGATAAGAAACAGGTTTGTGATCTTTCTCATTTGGCCTAATGCGAATATCAATGTCCAAGACAAGGCCAAGTAAGCAGACTAGTGCTTGTGTTAAGCCTTGAGTAAATGCCGAAGGCCAATGTTTTCCCCTTACTGCATATTGATAATAGTGGAAGATCTCGTTAAAGCCAGCTCATTCTTGCGTGCAACTACAGGACTTAGCATTTTGTACTCTGGAAGATCCAAATAAGTGCCTAAGGCTCCACCCTTTAAATCATGTGAAAGATTGTTTCATCTTGATTACTGGCAGTTCTCAATTTTCTACTAACCCAAAGAAATAAAAAATCTAAATAATCAAATACTTGGCAATAAAACCACTATAAATCTTCATAGGGTTTACATGCCTTTAACTTTTACTCAATCTCTAATTTTTCATACAATTACACAAAAAGGAAAAAATCCATTGAAGAAAATCCAGGTATGGGAAAGGAACATTTATTTGATTTGGTTTTTTTATAGTTTGAAAATAATGTTGCTGAAGTCTGCAATTTCTCAAGTAAAATAACAGCCTGAAATCAAGGGCTACATGCAAGTGTGAGGGTATACCTATGTGGCATTTCTTCTTGTGTGTGTGTTGAGCCTTCCACTGGCAAGGAAGTCTTCAGTGGACTCTGAGATAGAAAAGTATAAACGTATTCTGCTAACATTATGCTATATGTTATAGCAATGGCAGAATCTGATTCTGGAACAATTAAAAACTCAGTATACTAAAGAAAAAGAATACAATTATTTACTTTATGTGCTAAGTTTGCCTCTGTATGACTTAATACCCTGCTACTGAAACAGGCAAAAATGTGAGGGTAATACAAACCTCTTTTCCCCGCCCCGGGGACTGAACTGTATTTAACTGAATTGCTGTGCTTTTTTTCATTTTCTGGGATATAATCAATCAGAATCTGCACTTGTAAAAATGTTTTACAGTGTATAGGCAACAGTATGTTAATAGTAGAGAATGCCCACTAATTATTTCTATTGCTTTCCTGTTTTTAAAGTCTGTATCTAGCTGATATTTAGGTCTTTTTGTGCTTCACATAACCATTTCCTATTGAAAAAATAGAACTGGAAGCATACTGCAGATTACAGGTAAATCTATCTGTGGCAGGTAAACATGCATATTTAGATTGTGCCACCATCAACTTAGATCAGTGAACAAAGTTTACACTTAAATCTCACAGTAATTGCAGACCCCTGCTGACTTAACACTTTTGTTCTCTAGAAAGAAGACTTATGCTGCAGAATGGGAAATGAAGCTCAAGAACCTTCTGAAAGAAAGTAACTGATACATTTTCTCAATGTGTTTTAATTCACCTGAATAAAGCCACTTGTATTTTTGGCATATGATAGCAAACTCAAGCCATAATGAACACAAAGTTAGTGATTAAGACCTATGAATAGAATAGCATCCAAATGGTTTCAAGTCTCCAGGGCAGTAGAAGCCACTAGAAACTACCCAGCATGTAAATAAGCATGTAGCTAAAACAGGTATGATGAAATTATTTGGTACCTAACTGGGTTCATGGGGTTTCTTCATATATGTCTGTACTAAGGGTAAAATTACAGATACATAAAAAATAGATATATGAAACAAAAAGACCCAACACAACTAAAGCTATTTAGTCACACTCCACTTTGTTCGTACATGTCTTTTAACATTAAAAAAAATTATATGAAGGCTACTGTGTAGCTCTTCATATAGTTTATGATAGTCTTCTACCTTCCAAAAGTTGCCAGAATCTTTAGAGAAATATTTTGGAATATAAAAGAAAAAGGAATTGCAGTAATTTCCTGAACCTCACCTGTAAAGAGGAGAGGGTAGAAGCATCTTATTTTCTGGAATAACTCACTAGAAACAGATTGTCATGGTTTAAGTCCAGGCAGCAACAAAGCACCACCCAGCCACTCGCTCACTCCTTCTTTGCCCCCTGGGCCCCAGTGGGATGGGGAGGAGAAAAATACAGAAACGCTCATGGGTCGAGACAAAGGGAGGGATCACTCACCACTTATGGTCACGAGCAAAAGACAGACTCAACTTGGGGAAATAACAAAATCAATTTACTTTACTACCAATCAAATCAAAACAAAGATAATGAGAAGTCTCCACCTCTTCCCCTCCAGCAGCAGAGGGGGATGGGGAATGGGGGTTGGGGTCAGTCCCTCACACCTTGTCTCTGCTGCTCCTTCTTCCTCAGGGAACTGTTCCAGCATGGGTCCTTTCTGCGGCCCCCAGCCCTTCAGGCACTGACCGCTCCAGCGTGGGCTTCCACATGGAGTCACGGCCATCTTGGGGGGCACCCATCTGCTCCAGCGTGGGATCCTCCCCGGGCTGCAGGTGGGCACCTGCTCCCCCGCTCCCCTCCATGGCTGCAGGGGGACAGCCTGCCCTCTCACGGGGGGCTGCAGGGCCATCCCCTCCTCCGGCCCACCTCCTCCCCCGCCTTCCTCACGGACCTCGGGGTCTGGGTAGGGGTTTCTCTCACATCCCACTCCCTGCTCTGCTGCAGGTTCCCCTTCTTAACTCTGTTCTCCCAGAGGCGCTGCCGCCGTCGCTGACGGGCTCGGCCTTGGCCAGCGGTAGGTCCAACTTGGAGCCGGGGAAGCTTCTGGCAGCTTCTCACAGGAGCCACCCCTGCAGCCCCTCCCCCACTTCCAAAACCCTGCCACTCAAACCCAAAACACATATTTTAGAAAGCCACAATGAAAGATGCATCATAGACATCTAAGAGTTATTCTGAATAATTTTACAAATGGCATACTTTATTGGTTCTAGTTTAGGATTTTTTCTTCTCTGTTATGACAGAGAAGCAGCTTTAGACATTGTTCAATCCAACTTTATGCCAGGTCCTTAAAAATTTCTGTGAAATTTCTTGCTTAGAACTTTTGGGCCCTTTAGACCTTGACTGTCAGGGTAGCTTCAATTCCATGTGTGATGTGGGTATGCTGCTGTTGCAGGTTCATTTAGGCAAGTGACCCTGAGGCTTTTCTCGTGGCCTTTCATTTGGTACTCTCTTTACTATCACTGACACTAATAAAGTCAATGTATTACCTTTCTTTATTCTGACTTCTACCCTGCAGCCAGAAAGCATCATTTCAGAAGATAACAGTAGCTCTTCTGATGATTAAATGTAAGCGACGTCTTATGGAACCTTCATTTAATTCATTCACTGACCCCTTTCAAACATTAGAATTAATTTCTTTTATCACAGGTTAATCAGTTTTCTGCAACAGAAACAAACTAAGTATGTGGTTGTAGTGTTTGTGTGGCTTTTTTAAACTAATTTAGCTGTTGCAGAACAGCAACACCATTCATCGCATCAGAACTTGGGAATCAAAACCCAGTCAGATACTGAGAGTCCAGACTGTAATAAGTACTTGATTTATGACTTGGAGCTGCAGGGGACTGTAATGTCTGAAGACATTTATAGTGAGAGGATGAAATACGCTCTTCATTTCACAGAAAGGAAAAGGCATGGAAACATGGAAAGGTAAAGACCCAGCGTTTGAATAATGTCAGTTGCCTTCTTAGTGAGATGTGATGTAAACCTCCTAGCATGCTAGGATGTAAATCTGACCTGCTATAACCAGTTTCCAAAATTTCAAACCAACTTACTCAATACCTACATCTTATCTGAGGCCATAAAAACTTATTAAACATAAATATATAAAAATATAAAAAAAATTAACTCTGGTAAACTTCTTCCTTGGCGGTTATTATTTAAGCACTCTCTAAATATTCTTAGGGTTATTCTTGCACACTTTTTTTTTTTTTTGCAGTGGTCACAGGAGGTCAGTAACACCCCCAAGGTGGTGTTACTGCAAAGGTCAGTAACATCCAAAATACCTTCATTATTTCCTCTGCCTAATAATACAGTGTAAATTCTTTGGGCACGGGGAATGTCATTGTATGGTTTTATTACTGCATCTCACCTGTGTAGGTCAGCTATCACAATGCTCCCTTTTAGTAGATCAAATAGCTTCTGACCATATGATACTGATGTACTAATCTTTCTGCTGACAACTCTTCTGATTTTGCAAGAGTTGCTTTCAGAAACATGGTTATTGGTTAGCGCAAATGCACTACTCCTAATTGTTACTAATTTTTAGTGGCACCCTGCATCTGTCATAAAATAAGATTCATATTTAACAAAAAATTCTCTGAAACACGTTACTTATGTCAGCACTGTATTGAGGAAAGTTTCTTGAAAAGCTGCAGAGAGATTTTTGTTTAGTCAGCATCGTACTGTTGTCCTCCTCCCACCTGGAACGTTAACACCAGAGAGCTTGATTTCTTCAGCTTATTTTAACATTATTTTTCTTCACAGTGTAATTACTAGAGCAGCATTTTAATGCTAGCAAAACCCAAAAGCTCCCAGACCTGAAACACTACAAAATGGCTGGGAAGAACCTAAACTAAACCGGTGATATGAATTTGAGAGGGATTCTTCCTCTTTCGAATGGAAGATAGGCTCTGTTCCTCTAAAAGGACTTGGATCTGCCAGTCAATTGATACAAGTAAACACCTTTACCCATAGAGAAAATAAAGGACTATGGCATTCATTACTTCTGCCCACTCTTGTTATATTTAATACCAAAGACCTTAATGGAAGTTGAAGGATATTTTTTAATACAATTAAATAACAGTGAAGTAATGACGCACTTCATTCCCATAGCTTTTCAATGTAAAGGTAATTATTTTCCCAAATCTCTCTCGAATAGGCATGTATCATTATCCTTTTTTTTAGAGAGAGTACAATGAAGCACAGCAAGGTTAAACAAACTTCTCAGAATTAGAAAAAAAATAAGGAAAACCAAGAATAGTACTCTAATTTCTTGTCATCTTGTTCTGTTCTGTTTTCACAAGATCAGCCTTTATTAAGTTGTCATCTGAAGCACCTTTTAACAGGTTATACCCATGAAGAATTTAAATGAGAATTTTCTAAAGTTCATTTAGGAGATGAACTATCAAGACAGGATATAAAAAGCATTGCACTGAAGATGAGTTTTGTCAGGTATACACAGTTTAAAATCCTTGTCATGCTGCTTTGTTGGATGCAGATTTCTTGTGGACTTTCTTTTCATGACCGGAGCGCTCACCAAAACAAAACCAAAAATGTCATTATATGGGAGAAATAGCCAGCTTGTGGTACTCCTGGGTTCATGTAAGGAGAACTCTAAGGAGTGCTCCCCTCTAAGGGAGCCTGAAATACTGGTGATGTCCTCTGGTAGCTTTCGTACTACAAGTCTTCCTTTTTTACAAGGTGAAGGAGAGTGATATGTAATTAATGACATGCAGGAACAGAGCTCTTAGCTTTCCTTTGGACCCTCTTTTACTTGCTAGTGTCTGATTATGGGGGGTTGGGCAAAACAGGGATACCCACCATTTCATTCTTTGATAGATCTTACCAGATTTTGGAGACTTGAAGGTGAAATCGCTAGAAGCAAAACAGCCTCCTGGCAAAATTATGTGATAAGTATCCAGTTTAGGCAGCTTTAAAAGAAAAATCAGAATCAACACTTAATGTTTTGTCTGTGGAAAAAAAAAAAATTAATATTAAACTGTACAGGCAGTATACCAAATGGGGTTCCTGAAGTGAGTAAAAACCTACAATCCTGACATTTCTATTTAGATTCATCTTTAGGGGAACGACATTTGCATGAGTTCAAAAGCTGTTTTCATGAGTTTTTGCAAATTTCTTCTACAGCAAAATTTAGCTGCTTTCACCAGGCATCACTGCAAGTTGCCAGGAAAGTGTCAGAATTCTTCTCAGTAAATCTGCTTCTACAAATTTGTCCCAGGTAGAAGAAACATTTTTGCAAAAAAAGTGAGTCTTCTGACTAAAGGAAAAAAAATATCTGGTGATTTGCAAGGAAAACTCCCCAAAAACTTCTTGCTGAAGGCTATTTAATGTTATCTTTCTAAATTTGTAAGAGTATTATTTGTATCCTTGTAGTAAGTTCTACTGTTTACTGATCTAATCATTGGTAAGAAAGAATGCTTTACAACCTCCAAAATATTTTTGTGATAGATGAGGATGAAAAGGTTGCTACACTCTACAAAAGAGCATTTTTTCTGTAATTAAGTGTTTCTCTTCAATATTTTCATTGTCTGTTTTGCATCTTACAGGTTAGCAAGCTCTGAAGTCCGTGCTTAAAATAAGTCAGTACACTTGCATCTCACACTGTGAAAACAACTGTACAAAATCGGTTATTCCTTCCAAGTCCTGAATGCCACTAATGAAGCATACTGCTGATGGGTGGACCCCAGCCTACTGTGGTGTGATAGACCAGAGCTGCCTGCATACAGAGCCTCATACACTTGCTCCCCAAAGTGGCAATGCTAAGGAGTATTCTGAAAAAATACTGGAATAATTCTGGTAGGACTTGTATAGGATCTTACTGCACCTCTAACAGTGGGTTTTTTTCTGTGAGACTCTGTCATGGTACTTCAGTTTTAGGACTGTAAACAAAGAGTGCTTTGCTGACAGTGGCTGCAGATATATTACAGTTTAGTTATCAGACTGTATGCCTTACTTGCCAGAGGTCTTAACCCACTACTGTTAGAATGCCTGGTACTATAAGGAGAGAAATGCCCAGTACATCCTCAGTAAACATGTAGACCATGCTTGAGCGGTCTCCAAGACATAGTCTAAGGTTTAAAGCAAATAGTGCATTCTAAATACATAAAGGAATTGTGATGCTGTGTTTGCATGTCTGTCTTTGTTGAATAAAACTCTCTTGGGTGGATTTTCATTTTGGGAAAGAGTTTTTTGAAGAGACTTAAGAGAAAGCTTGGTACAGAAGAAGAAAAGAATTACAAGCTTAGACATTGCTTGGAAAGCATGTATTCTGTAAGAACACAATTTGATCACAAAAATATGACACTTTTTATTAGGATTTGTCATTTCTAACTCTAATGTAACGGACCCGAGTCCAGATTCTGTTGCAAAACCGGTGTTGCTGGACTGGCTTCTGTCAGACCCTATGTGGTTTTGTTCTGCAAATTTATGAAGTAATCTTTCGATTTTCAACGACTTCAGAAGCCCTAACTCAGAATTGCTGTTCTACGGCTAGTCAGGCTTCTGAGTCCACTGCTCCAGGGACTTAGTGAAGGTCATTCAGGATCTGTGTCTATAAGGCACAGTAGAACATGTCACAGATGGGAAGGAGAAATATGTAGACATTTCTGCTCATTTAGAAAAGGACTGTGTCTCCAAGCATAATGCCATTAGTTTTCCTTCTCAGAGGTTTTCTAAGTAGAGAAATGTCAAAAGGCAAAACCATAAGGGAACCATTCTGGTATGTTTTCTTTATATTTAAAGATAGTGTTCAGGAGAGTCAATACACTTGTTAAAAGGGTAGGTGTTTTAATCTAAAGTGAAAAAATGGAAGGCATTCTGTAAAAGACTTGAAAACAAATTCATCACTTCACACATTAGGCTATCTAGAGACGAGATTTTGGCACAGCGCTTGAGAATAAATGGCATGTCTATTTGATCAAAGAAGTTTTTGGAGATTAGCTGAATATTAAATATGTAAATATACTTGCCTCTAACAGGTATGTAATTGGCAAGAATGATCAAAGTATCCTTTCAAATCTCTAGGCAGATACTAAGTATGCATTTTCCAGTGTTAAGAATTGTACTCTTTTTTTTTTTCCCTTTTAACAAGAGCCTCCTCATCTGCTGTTCTTGGGGAAAAAAATCACACCAATAGAGACTTTTTTTGAAAGGCTGAAAGAGAACCATTTGTTGTGTTACACTGATCCTTTGGAAGCAGCTGATAGTGGCAAGGCCCGCTCCATGGAGTGAGGCAACAGGAAGGCCACGAAGATGATCCGAGGGCTGGAGCACGTCTCCTATGAAGACAGGCTGAGAGAGCTGGGGTTGTTCAGCCGGGAGATGAGAAGGCTCCAGGGAGGCCTTACAGCAGCCTTCCAGTACCTAAAGGGGGCCTACAAGAAAGCTGGAGACGGACTTTTTACAAGGGCGTGTAGTGATAGGACAAGGGGTAATGGCTTTAAACTGAGAGAGGGCAGATTGAGATTAGACATAAGGAAGAAGTTCTTCGCTGTGAGGGTGCTGAGGCACTGGAACAGGTTGCCCAGCGAGGCTGTGGATGCCCCATCCCTGGAAGTGTTCCAGGCCAGGCTGGATGGGGCTTTGAGCAACCTGGTCTAGTGGAAGGTGTCCCTGCCCGTGGCAGGGGGGTTGGAACAGATGAGCTTTAAGGTCCCTTCCAACCCAAACTATTCTATGATTGCATTATCCTATTTCATCACTCAGGAGTCTGACAACCCTGGCGACAGCCTGGCCAAACTGCGTGAATCTGGTTTTTGCATTGCTTACATCTCTGTGCTAGCAGCTGTTACCATGCTATTAGCGTTCTGTAGTCCTCATGTAACCTCTTGAAACTTAGGTGGGCTCCATGCTCTGAGACTATCTGCCAAATATTTAAAAAAAGAATCATCATCACCTCTCCCTTTCTTTTCATTTTCCACCTGGGGGAGAAATAGCTTGATTAGTGTGGGTGATGATAGGAAGCTGGAGGAAATCTGATTGTGATTTTTCAGTCTGAAGGGTTTATTTCCTTTCATTTCATTCATTTCCATTCAGCTGAAGGTAGTGAGGTTATGCAGGTCTGATTTCAAAGGGCACAATTTTGAAATTACGGGTTTTGCTTGCGTACACTATAGCTTTAAATTGGTGATTTTGATGAAGTTGCATAAACTGAAGTATAATGCAGTTTCTTTCCCCAGAGACATGGTGGCTCAGCAGTGAAGACATGCAGTGATTTTCTTCTTTTTTCTCTCTCCCCACTAAAGCACACAAGAACAGATCTGCTGAGTAGGAAGTGCTATTTTTACATAATCACTTTTCAGGCCAGAGCCTCACTGTAGACATTTTGAGGAGACCAAACTAAGGATCCTAGCAGTCACTTCTCCTCCAGCTGCAAAAATGCATATGAGAAGCTGTAGCGTAGGTCATTTAATAATTTAATAGTCGCTTCTTTATCTGTTTTGCTGTCAACTAGCTGAAGTATTTCCCGATGTGTTCTTCACATTTCTGGGGTTAACCATCCAGAAATTCCTTGCTTACATACAAGCAGCTTATGATTGCCAAAAAGAGATTTTTGAATTGTAGGTATCTAAAAAAAATGTACAACTGATTATTTTGTTTTGAAAATTATTTACTGGGATGCATTACTATAACATCTGAGCATCTAATTTATTCTCATAATCAGCCCTTTGAGATATAGAAATATTATTATTCTTATCCTCATTTTTCAGGTGAGAAGTGTTTTGCTTAAAGCTGTCTGGGACCTGCATAAAAGAGACAGGAGCTAAAACCATCTTTTGTATCTCAGTCTGAATTGTTCAAATGCTAATGAAGGAGCAAACATGATTAAAGTGCTCGTTTACAAGTTGATGCAGAGGCATCTCTCCCTTCATCATGCTAGTGACTTCTGTCCTCTCACCTCTTTTTTAGACTCCCTCCAGCTGCTGCCATTCACCTGCAGGTCCTATTCTTGGCACCAGTAGTAGTGGCAGCATATTTTTCCCCATGTGGTTTAGGCTAAATTTCTCTTTTGTCCAGGCTTTGCTGTAATCTGGGCTGACTCTTAGCAAATCCCTTCTATTTTGTCTATCAAAAAGAAAAAATGGTGTTAAAAGCAAAAAAAAAAAGCCCCCCCAGCCACATTCATAAATCATAGCTCTGATAATGATGTAGTAACAATAACTATTCAAAACACTTGTTGAAAGCCAACCTTTTGGCTAGGGAGCATAACTTGTCAGGAAGTTTATTACTGGTTAAGATATGGATGAAAATTTACCACATACATACTTAGTCTTTCTTTATAATTTCTGCAGAAGTTTTTACTGAAGAAGCATTGGCTGACACGAGGCAAATTAACCTCTTTGCATGCCAACTGGGTTACACAGAGTTTGTGATATGCAGTTGACATTTTAAAAAAAAAGTGTTAAAAAGGCAGTAGGAAATTTAAGGTATTTTTAAGGCTTTCTGCCACCTCTTCCTTCCAACATGAATCACAAGCTCTATTTTTTTTTTTATCCTGAGAGCAGTCTCCTTGACTTTGATAGCTCAAATTTCAGGACACCTGCATAAGCTTTTACAGCAGCATAGCATGGGACAGAAGGGCCCATATCCAGAAATGGACTTTGAGCTGAGTTCTAGTTCACCAACTTACGTGCTTTGTGGATAGAAGTCACAAAACATCAGTCTGCTTAAAATCAAAGCATTTTTTTTGTATGCAGTAGAGAGTTTTAAATCTCAGATACTGTCCTTATTAACTTTAGAGTTTGAATTAATATTGCTCCATAGTTTCTCATGAATATATATTCTACTTGTCAGGACAGCTGCTTTCAAGACCAATTAGCCTTTGCTTCCTAGCACAGTCCTTCCTGTTTCTAGAGCCACCTAGATGATGCTGAAAGTTAAGATCATTTTAGGCTTAGCTGGACAAGGACTTTTCTCATCTACAACTAATGAAGTGTTTTGCTGAGTTCTGAAACATGCAGAAGGAAAACAAACACAAAGTGTCAGTGTGTCATTTGTATATATGTCTCTGAGCATTTATCCTTTTATTGGAAAGACATTTTTCCTCTGGTCCACTAAAGCAGAAGGAAATAGTATTTTAATTTTAGGACTGGACTTAAATGCAGTGTGTTAGCTAAGCAGTAGGAGTAATGAAAGCAAAGACTATGCAATGAATAGGTTAAAAATAAACATACTTTTCTCAGTTTTTCCTCAGATTCATCTGTTCAGAAGGAAAAATATGTTTTCAGTTCTAATAGTTTAGTTTCACCCTTTGTTTACAAGTGAGAACTAATTAATTAACTATTTTTTCCAGTAAAGGAGCTACTGGAATGAATGAGCACTTGAGAAATATCGGATAGACCCTGTGCTTGGGTTATTTCAGTTTGTATTAAGCTTTTGATAAGTTATATAAAATGCCCAATATCCTAAGAAGGCTGGAAGAAGAATTTCACCTTCCTTTCAAATTGTTTCTCAATCTGCATTTTATTGAGGCATGTAATGCCCTCTGCTGGTGCACTTGTTTTATGTCAAGTTAAAGTAGTGGAAAGAGTGGGAATTAACAGTTGGGAGTGCATCCTTTCTTCCCCTCTGATTTGCAGTTCAGTGACAGAGCTATTCTAGCTATGTACCATTTTCATAACTCTTTTAGGCAAGGGGTTGAAGTTAGTAGTGAGGTTTTATTTAGAGCTGCTTCAGAGAGGTACAAAGCTCTTGCAGGCCTGCCACGGGCGAGCTGTACTGCCCTTGGAACAGGCAAAACTCCTGCCAGTGCTGAAGCAGAATCGAAGTCAGATTGTAGTCTGAATTGCACTGTCATAGGACTAGAAGTAAATCACATGTTTTATTCAGAATCCAGGCCTGTGTATCATTATTGCACAAAGAGGACTAGATAACAAAGAAAGGAATTATTCTGGTAGTATGTATCAGTGGCCTCTCTCTAGCATTTTTTCAAAGCTCATCTCAGCCTTGACCCTAGCAGCTGAACAGTTCTGTTGCTGACAGAGATAAGATTTTTTTTTTTAATTTTTTAAACCTTATTAATGCTTTTTATTCTTAATACATTTTCTTAACATGAACCGCTGTGAATCTATATCCATCTCTTTTTAGCATAGTTATTGGAACCAGCAGGGGAAATACTTTATTTTACCCCAACAGCTATACATATGGGAAGAAGAGGTACCTAGCTACTGTTTTGTGAAGGTTTTCATTTTTGTGGGAGAGGCGATGAAAAGATGATTGAAAAGATGATGAATGGAGAATGGGCATAGTCAGCCTCTCCTCCTCCCCTCCAATCCCATCTAGTTGATATTGTCTTTCTTTGAAGAACAGTAAGTTGAGGTGGTCATGGAAAAGTAAAGAAAAATATATATGAAGTGGTAACTGGAAATGGATTTCAAGCTGCAGGTAAAGGTACTGTCTCTGGCCATTTTATTACTGTGATGTTCCAAAAGACAAGTTTGTACACTCTATCCACATCAAAAGGACAACAGAGATATACCTGATAGATACACCGATAAATTTTCTTGACCCAAGTTTTTAAACGTGTAATTTATAAGTTTATACTTTATAAATCTACTGGCTTTCTAACAAGTCAACTGTCCTGTGTCCAAGACCATCAGTCTAACATTTACACCCACGGCAAGACACAAAGTGTTAGCAAGACATGGAAAGAAAAGGAGAAAAAAAGCCCACAACAGTTGCTACTTACAGGATTTCAGCAGGAGAAAGAAGAGCTGACACGTAAGGCTTTTTGAAAATTCGGACGTTCTGGTTTGTTCCACTCCAGCTGTATTTAAATACTACTGCTGCTGAAAGGTGATGAGATTATCCAGCATAAACTGATCTAGACATTAAAGAAATTTTTGCCTTTGGTTAGATTGTTAGTGACAGTGTTGCGGGTTGCAAAGGGCTGGTTGTGAAATCAGGCGAACAACAATAATTCAGAAAGTTCATTTTAACATGACAGAGCTGACTGGAGGCTCATTATAAATACCAGCGCCATATAAAGAAAGTCAGAAGGGAAACAGGTTCAGTATCCCCAGATGTTTTTATTCCTGGAGGTAACACACACACACACAAAGTGAAAATGAAAGATTAATAACTAAAAGTAACTTTTGCTTATAAAGGGTCAGACTTGTTTTACCCCACTCCCAGGTTTTATTGCAAATGACTAACCCCCCGCCCCCGCAGCGTTCCAGTTACTTCAACTTTGCAGGGTTTCGGCCCCGCCGGCAGCAAGGCGCCAGGAAGCCGCTGGCTCCCTCCTCCTCACCCCTCGGCCCGGTGGGTTGAGGAGAAGAAAATACGGAGAAACGCTCGTGGGTCGAGACAAGGACAGGGAGGGATCACTCACCGCTTATTATGGTCACGGGCGAAAGGCAGACTCAACTTGGGGGAAAAAACCAAAACCAACTTAATTTACTACCAATCAAAACAAGGATAATGAGAAGTAAAAGCGAATCTTAGAACACCTTCCCCCCACCCCTCCCTCCCTCCCGGCTCAACTCCACTCCCGGTTTTCTCTCCCTCCTCCCCCCCCAGCGGCGCAGTGGGACAGGGAATGGGGGTTGGGGTCAGTCCCTCACACCTTGTCTCTGCCGCTCCT
>JAVKLA010000027.1:9983696-10038904 GCA_034782735.1 Sagittarius serpentarius
GGATCTGGTTGGCCTTCCGGGCTGCGAGCGCACACTGCCGGCTCATGTCCAGCTTTTCATCCACCAGCACCCCCAAGCCATGTAACTGACTGTAACATCAAATACAGATCAAAGTGCAATAATTGCAATAAAATTACATATTAACCACAGATGTGTTACGGGCAGGAAAAAAATAGTGAAAATACAGATGACCCTGTGGTGGTGTGACCTTGGCTGGGTGCCAGGTGCCCACCAAAAGCTGATCTATCACTCACCTCCTCAGCTGGGCAAGGGAGAGAAAATATAATGAAAGGCTCATTGGTCAAGATAAGGGCAGGGAGAGATCATACACCAATTACTGTCACAGGCAAAACAGACTCGACTTGGGGAAATTAATTTATTACCAATTGAATCAGAGTAGGATAATGGGAAATAACAACTAAATGTTAAAATACTTTCCCCCCACCCCTCCCTCCTTCCCGGCTCAACTCCACTCCCAGTTTTCTCTCCCTCCTCCCCCTCAGAGGCGCAGGGGGACAGGGAATGGGGGTTGGGATCAGTCCCTCACACCTTGTCTCTGCCGCTCCTTCCTCCTCAGGGGGAGAAGTTCTCATGCTTTTCCCCTGCTCCAGCCTGGGGTTCCTCCCACAGGAGACAGCCCTCCACGAACTGCTCCAGCGTGGGTCCTTCCCGCGGGCTGCAGTTCTGGCAGCTTCTCACAGGAGCCGCCCCTGCAGCCTCTCCCCCGCGACCAAAACCCCGCCACTCAAACCCAATACGAACTTTGACTGAAAACCATTCTATACATTGAAAAAACAGTCTTTTTTTAGATCACGACTGTCCTGTTACTGTGAGTACCCTGCTCGTGTCTTTAAGATCTCTCAAAAAAATTCCTGCGAAAGCCCTGTTTTGGGAGTTAACCTGAGATGTGCTAATTGGCTGAGAAAGCTTTGGTCCATTTTTAGTACTTTTTAGTTTTTAAAAGTCCTAAGGCAGCTCTCTGCCAGAATAGTTAGTGTAGATAACTTGCCCCACACAACACATCATGACAACCAGTTTGGTATTTTGGGGGGCACAAGTTCATTCTGACTGCTCTAAACTCAGTAAAAACTGCATAGCCATAGATGATGAGGAAAAGACTGAGACAGTATACCATTACACCATTTCAGAGCCAACGCAAGTAAGTTCTCACCACCCTCAGGCTGCCACATACTGTCTACAGGTAGCAACTGAATAGTTACTTCTCTTTATTCTAGGCTAGCACAGTAACAGCGGGCTATGCTTTCTTCTTACTGGAAGCATTTGGTGTTTTTGTAAATGTATGTATAAACATGAAGTAAAAAATGTAATGCATGATCCATCTAACTCATTCTCAAGCCGTTAACTGGCTACTTCTAGGGATGAAGACAGGAGGATCTAGGACTTCCTATCTGGAAACAGCAGCAGAAGTTGTCAAGAAATGTATTTGAAGGCATTCGATATTATCTGCTGCAGGCATGAGGCCCCAGAAATGGAAGGCATGCCTTCCACAGTTATGTGGATGCCATTTGGCATGGCAATCTGAACAGGATCTGAAAAATCAGGAGGCTACTGGGATAGCAGAACACGGACAGGTTGACTCTACGCTAAATCCCTTAGTCAAAGCCAATCCTAATAAACCCTGAAGAGACCAGCTCTGGAAAGGCTAGGGGAAATGGAAACTCATGCTACACATTACAGTTCAAATGAGTAATTGCCGTCTAGATGCTATTTTGTGGCTTACCAACTTCTGAGGTTTGGAACAGGTCGTTTATTTTTTGAAAAAGCTGGTTGCATTTATAGGGCATTCTGTCCCTGGATAATTTTATTGACAACAGGTATGCGGTTAAACCTGTGGTTTCTCTGACAGTATTGTATTGATTACATTTCACCTTTTATTGTGTACTCCTTAAAGATCAAATCACCTAGAGTACATTAAGGAGTAAACTCACTTTCAGCTGCATGCCTTTTTGTTATGCTGGGTACTTTGGATTAGTGGCACGTCAGTTTGCAGAGTGTGTTTACAGCTTCCTCTATTACTGTACTTCCATAATATCTAAAAAATAGTGAAGCTGTGGTCTTGCAAAAAAAAGGTAAATCAGTTTAGAGATAGCTATTAACTTTCCAGGTAAATCAGTTTAGAGATAGCTATTAACTTTCCAGAAACTCCATTGAAATAAAATATGATTAAGTTAATGGAGTGAGATCAGACATTAGCGAAACAATAAATATTTGTTTAAAACAAAACAGTGCGCAAATCAAGTATGTAAAACAAAGAGAAACGAGGTGCAAATTCAACTGAACCAATCCTGAACAAGAATGAAGTACAATGTGAAACAGATTAAGAGAATTATAGGTGATGTGCAAAACAAAAAAAGAGGAGGAAAATACCCACAAATAAAAATCAGACTGTATCTTAAAACAGATTAGGGTCAACCAGGCCAAAAGTGATAGGAAAGGAAAAAACAGAACCATATATGATACTATATATGGTGAGTTGTACTTTAGTCACAAAACCTGAAGCGTAGGAAGACAATACTCCTGTCACCAATTTAATATTTTTATTGCTACCCAAGTCCTATCCCTTGACCCAGCCCTGTGGGTTTTTTTCTCTTCCTCAGCTAGTTTTCCTGACCCGTCTCACTTCATATTCTGCGGAAAGTGATGAGCCTCGCTTACAGGGATTTCAGTTCATCATGAGAGGACATGAGACATGGGAAGTGCCAATACCTTTAATCAAGGACCCAGTGATCTGCAAGGGGACCTGTTTTGGCCAGGGTTAAGCTTTTGGGTTATGCAGCATCCTTAGACCAATGCCATACTCATGTCACACCTTAAACTACCCAGGACCTCAATGAAGGTGCAATATGGGTTCTCAGTCTGTGTCCCTGGGCTGATGTTTCTTCTTCAGCCACTCACTGCGCTAGGTCCCTGCAGGTGACAGGATGGAGGAGGAAGATGAATCATTTGAATTCTGCTGGCGTGGACTGACTTATCTGTGACTTATCTCTGAAACAACTGATGCGTCCTCCCAGAGATGATGCAGCCCCCGCTCCAGGACTACTTGCCAACATGAAGCCTCTACTGCCTCCAGCTCCTGTGAGCATCAGCTTTGTCAACACGCAGCCCAGTGCACCCCAAGCTGATTATTGGTAAGATGACTGACGATGCATTAATCCCTAAAGACTTTGCTTGTGCAGCTCATCATATTGAAAATTATTTTTAGTCTCCCGTAGTAGCCTCTGGGCAGACCTGTGTGACTAATCACAAAAGCAGAACTGCAAAACTTACTGTTCCACTTGTGCTCCTTCCTTGTTTCCTGTCTGCTTGGCTCTGTGTGAAGAGCCCACGCTGATGAATGTGTGGCTCAGGCGGGGTGAGACTAGAAGGTGAGAGAATACCCCAGGAGGGCAAAACACTTCCTACAGCCGGAGCTGGTTGAGCCTTGAAAGGACAAAAATCCTAAGATTTTACTCATTTACCAACAGTCAGAAAACTTTTATTTCCTTTTATATCAAAATATTTACCTTTAAAAAAAAAAAAAAAGGAAAAATAAACAAGTAGTAGATATAATAGACTAAGGCTTCTACCTGGCAGCATTTTTCACCCTGTGCACAGGCTGGCTGATTGGCCTAGAAATTCCCTTTCAGTATCTTAAGTCCTGCACAAGCTGCCCCTGGCACCCCAGCAGTCCCGTCTTGCATTGACTCCGAAATTGTACTCTGCTGTTCCTCCAGTCTGACCACGTTACGGGCAAGGGGTCAGTGAGCACCGCCACTGAGGCCCTGGCAAAACTATAGAAAGCACACTGGTATTTTTAAACCCAGATCAGCACGCCGGAGACATTAACTTCGTTACAAGACCACTAGGTGGCAATTTAGCAGCCCTGTTTTAAATGTTTAATATATTCAATTTCTTTATTGCATTAGACACAAACTTGATGAATGCAAACTGAACAAAGTTCTGGAAAATCTGTACTGGCTGTTCTTGCCAAATATATTGAGGTCTCTCTGCTTACCGCACCCCTTCCAGATGTTCATTAAATTCAGTCGGTGCTGTTGAACACCTCAGTGAACACCTCTAGCCAGGTGGCAGGACGTGGAATTATTGATTGTCATGGAAAAATAAGAATCCTTCTAACTCTTTAATGTATACTTCGTGTTGCGGGCTATGTAAGAGTGGTGGCTGTATATGCTATGAGAAGACTGACCCTGTCCACAGCCATAGCTGTAGGATCATGAGATAGCTATGTGCATATACCGAAGGTGAATTTATGTGGCAGCATGCCAACGGCAGCAGGGGAGCTACCCTGGCCTTTGTCTGTATGTGCCAAATGTGTCTGTGGTGACTCCACATCCCCCTCTCCCTGCTAACCAAAGATCAGAAAGATGGTATGAACCGTTTTCCTAGAAATTAAGAGCTGTTTTCCTTACAAACAACTATTGTATGTTTGTCTAAGAGGACTGGATTGCTGCAGAAAGTATTTCAGGTCTGGAAGATTTAAGACTGGCATCTAAACAAAGAGATGAGGTGAGCAACTCAGGTATATGTGTGTGTGAATGAGTACAGTTATTTTCATTACAAATACTGTATAATCTATAGGGAAAAAAAAGCATAGGCTATGTAACAAAACTCATACAAAAGCTACATACAAGAGCAATGTTTTGATTGCATGCCCCTTCACCTTTGGGATAATGTTCATTTTTAGTCCCCCTCTTTCGTCTTGAGAGTTTTTGTGGATCTTGCTTATCAGCAAAATGATGCTCCAATGACTGATCCCAGAACTTCTGTGAAAAGTGTTCATAGTAGCGCCCACGGTTTATGATTCAATAAGGAGACTTACAAAGTATTTTTTTCCTGTCATCTCAAGTGACACACACTAAAAACAGAGAGCTTTTGATGTGCTGACATTTGTTCCTGGGGGAAAAAAAAAAGTAAAACAGCAATAGCATATTGTAAAATTTCAGCCTTCAGATGCTAAAAATAGGAGGAAATGGAAGACAAGAATTCCTTGAAGTCAGAAATCAACAAGACAATATGTAGTGCTTCTGTAGCTTCAAAGCAGGCTGACTCAGAAGCTAATGTTTTGGTAGAAAAGGTCAAGAAGAAAATGGGTTGTGATTCTCAGTGATCTTTATATTAAGTGACTCTTAGGTCTCCAATTACAGAGCTGCTACTTGATGCAAAAAAATTCAACCAGTCTGTTAATGGCAGAAAATACTGCAAGTAAGCACAGCCTACAATTGCAGGGTGTGGGGAGTGGGGACAGAAGAAATAAAATGGGTGAAAGTAATGAAGGGGTTTGTGAAGAGTGCCTCGATCCAGACGAAAAACAGAGCAAAGGATGCTGCCAGATAACGCAGTAAGAGGAACCACATTTGTCAATAAGTAACTGTATGAATAATAGAGAGACTGATACCACCTTAGCATTTCTTTTTTCTGGGTTCCCTTTCAGTTGTGCCTTTCATCTTTAAAAGACCTGAGAAGGGGGTTCTCACTTAAGGTAAGAATAGCTTGGCATTAAAGGGAGTTAGCTGAAGTGAGGGCAGGGTGAGGAAGGGAAGGTAGCTGTTTCCAAACCAGCTAGGAGAAAGGAAAAGTTATTTCTTCTTTCATCTGCAGCTTGGGAACTGCACCCCTTTTTATCATTAATGAATATGAAGGAATCAACAGGAAAAAACAGGGTTTATTGGGATAAGAGGGTTTGAATCGGTCTGAAACTGAACAAGATCTTAAGGTTCCCAAGTCATGGTCCTTTCAGGCAGCTTGAGACCTTGAAAGTGAGAAGAGTGGTGCAGTCGCTTTTCATGGTGTGACTGAGGAACAGCTGCAGTTTTGGCATCTGCTCCCAGCCCTTGGGCAGCGTCACCTGCTAGGAATCCCAGTGCCATCGACTGAAGGAGTGAGTTTTCTGAAAGGTACAAAAGTACTAAAAGATATTATGATATGTGTAGTTGTTTTAATATTGGCACTGTTCTACAAGGATTCTATCCTTACTCTTCAGTAACTAAGAGGCTCAACCAGTACCTCCCAGTAACAACCAGCTGGAGCAGCCGCTGTGGCCAGCGCAGAGTGCCGGCGGCTGGCGAGAGGTGGCTGCTGCAAGCGCCTGTGCTCCTGGCTGGCCCTCCAAGGGAGCCAAGGGCTCTCATGTAAAGCTGCTGCCCAGCCTCTTCTAAAAAATGGACTCTTGTTCTGTGTGCTTTGAAGCATAGAGAACCTCTGCAAAAGGGGAAGAAGCCGCACAGGCTACCTCCCACCCTTTTGCTGAGCAACAGGTAGAGGGAAGCTGAACAGATGCTGTGAAGCTCTCTGGCAAAGTCTTTCCTTATTTGACACTGCTTCTTCACATTAAGTAGTTGTTAATTACACTTGAAAAGGCTCGTATTTGAAAATTTTCTTAGAAAAACTCAATTATAAGCATGAAAAGTATTTTTGCTTGTTTCCCATGTGCAAACTGAGAAGCTTCATGTTCTGTCGATAACCAGTAGCAATAGGAACCTACTTTCCATAAAAGTCTTTAAAAATTCTTTCATCCCTGAGAATGTTCTAAAACCAAACATTTTCTTTACCCTGAGGAAAGAGTGTGGGGATTTTGTTTTTATCAAGGAAGTGGTTTTCAGTTCCTGGCAGCTGTTTTTTTCTTTAACAAAAATTCAAACAGTTTCATAACATTATTGTTTTGACAAAGTAATAATTTTCCAAATGCTCTTTTTTCCCTTTAAGCCAACACAAGATATTATATATGGGCATTTCAACACATCTGGCTTTAAAACACCCATTTTTAATACATTTTTACAGGAACTGCTGTGTTATTTGTTACTTATATTATTTCTTCTCTTTAAGTCAAAAAGAAATAACCAGCCAATAACCTCTTCCTTTCAGTATCTGAAACTCATTAAAAAAATCCCTCAAATGCACTGTTATCTAAATAACATATTTAAAACCTGAACTATGAATAGAAATTAAAGGCTATAGAGTAATTTTTTTTCTCATTTTTGTGAATTATACCAGTTGTCTTACTACTTTATGACTGTCTTTTATCTTCCAGCAGTGACACCCACCATCTGACTTAGATCTCTCTACAGGAAGTCATTGAGTGACACAATAGAGTTAATGAATTGGTCTTTCACCTCCAAAAACCTGATCTAAATGCTAGCCTGAGATAATGAGCATGATGGAGTTCAGTAATGTCAGCAGAGTATTAACTTCTGTTTAAAGGAAGAATGAGCACTGGCAGGAAAATGGATTTTAAGAGAGATTTGGAGCAATTGCACCTGCATGCATTATGGCAACTCTAGCCTTCCTTCATTAGAGTCATATTCACATTATCTCTTTGCCATTTGAATAGAATTTGGCAGAGGTTTATCTGCAGACCGTATCATTTATCGGGGATCTTTCTAGATATTTAAGTTCCCTACTACAGTAATGTAAGCACCACATCTTCAGTACCTGGCAGTTCACTGTCAGGATAGATCTATATGGAGAACCAGAGAGGAGCGCTTAACTGGTCAACAGTAATATTTCTTATCACAGACATACATAATGGCAATATATTTCAGGAAAAACCCACTATCATCTAGTAAGCACTGGGTTAACTGCAGAAGTCAGCAGGACTGACAGAGCATTCCTCTTCCCAGCGCAGAGAGGCCAAATACAGCTTATTTCACTGAGGGTCTCTATCCCAGCTGGAGGTGGGTTATTAGGATGCACTGGTGGCCTTTAGCACCTATAAAGATAACTCTCTTGTTCCTTTTCGGAGGGACTACTAAGCGGTCAGCAACACCTTGCCAAGCACTTCATCACTCACAGACATACTACAAACTGTCAAGCCATCTGGCCAAAGACAAAAAAAATGTCTTCAAGATTGTTGGCATGTTTGTACCATCTTTCCAGCTGTCCCTCTTTGTTGTTTCAGACAGATCCCACCTGCACTCTCACAGGTCACTTTTCTCAGCCTAAAGTGCAAAGCATCTCCCATACTTTTCCCAGATTCTTGACGGGTTTGTAGCTGTGCTGGTCCAGTGATGTTGATAATCATCTTAAGGCTACTTCAAAAAGTACAGTATTTGACATAAAAGGATCCACGTGCCCATATCAAGTGCCCCCACCCACTTCCAAACTTCCACAGGCTCTGCAGAACAATGAGGGTGGTCTAGTTGTCTTGTCAGTTAAGAGAGTACTTCCTCTGAAAAGCAGCAGCACAATGATAGATTGCAGTGTCGGTCAGTTATTCTCAATCTGCACTTTTGCTTTCGCTTCCAGACACACCACTGGAAAGAGCAGCCAACTTCCAGCGAGCAATGGGGACGGCCGCCGCTCCGTAGCTGGAGCTACATCAGGAAGCCAATCAAAAGAAGAAAAACCCAAGCAGTAAACCCCAGAGCTCATCACCACCAGCAGAAATAAGTCTGAAACAAGTAAAACCCTTCCTCACTTTTATCCCCACTGAATTTCTTTCCCTCTGAACGTCATGTGTCTTGGGGGAGAGACAGTAATATTCCTAAGTGCTCCACAAAACTGTACAGGAGAGCCAGGTTGTCAGAACTGAGAGGGCAGCTGCACGGTTGCCTTTGCTCTGATTTCTTTCCTTTACACAATGAAACTCAAGCTTTCACCTCAAAAACGAAACAAAACAAAACAAAACAGAACAAAACAACCCCACCCACCCCCCGAACAGTTATTTACAAACTAACCACTGAAACTTTTCAAGGCAATGAAACCCTGAATACCCTAAGGAAACCAGGATTTTAGAATAGTGAAACAGTTGGTACCAGTATGTATACACAGAAAACACCACCTTCACCCCTTAGCCAAATAAGCTTTTTTTTTTTCTGAGTGGCAACAGTATCTGAGTAACTTGATCCCTGGACGGCCATTGGCACTTCACATTCTTCTGCAAACTGACGTTGTTCATACATTCACAGGTTTTGTGTCTTTCTGACTTTAGCCTTCCAATCCCAGCAAAATATATCAATTGATTACAGCAGCCAGACTGTAAACAGTCAACAGGTTGGTGTTCTGTTGCCTTAACCATTACCATCTTTTTACTTTCTTCTTGTTTTCTTGGTTGGGTTGCATTGTTTTGTTTTCTTTCACAGCTCTTGATACACCCCTAACTACAGTCTGTAAATAAATAACTTTAATATAGCCTTGTCCCCCTCTTGCCCTCTCCTGCCTTCCCCTCCGCAGCTGCCTGCAATTCCCACTGAAAGGCTGGTTCAGACCCTCACAGTTCACATATCCATACCCAAGCTTATCTGAACCCAGTCTATGCCTGTCTCCGATCAAAAGTTAATTTTAAACCTAAACAGATGTTTGCCCCCAGTGTTTACATAGTGGATCTATTTAGAAGACAAATGTTCTCTTGGCCTTTGTTATTCTAGACTAAGCAAGCCAAATTGTTTTCTGGTGTGACCGACAGGGAGCAGGCAATGGTGGTTTTGCTCAGTTGGTGCCCTGGGCCAGCAGCAGACCTGGACCCAAAGCCAGGCAGATTTCTGCGTGCGGATACCTGCTCAGTGCTGTACTTGTGGTATTTAGCCCTGTCCCTCAGGGCCTGCTTACACCAGCAAGGATCAGCCCAGGTCCACTTCTGCACTGATGCAGGTATATGATTTCCAGTCCTGAACAGCTTTGCTTTGGTCAGAATATGGGTGGAGAAAATGCATCTGGATGTGTGAAGCAGGACCTCAGTCTCTTCTTGGACACAGTCTCCAATCCCACAGTTTACCAAGAAGATTTTCCCAAACATAGCTGTTAAAAAGTTGAGCTCTCTTCTGTTCATGGAAGATTGTTACTAGCTCTTAAGACCGTGTGCTTACGTTTGGTAAAGCTGAGAGGGTTTCTGATGGGTTTGAAGGTTCTGTTTGTTTGCCTTGGGCTGAGGCTCAGAGCTGTAGCACTCGATGTAGGTGACTTGCCCCAGTGGTATGACTCAGGACTTGCTCACAGGCTGCATGAACAGAGCACTCAGTGGGGTACCGATGTGTCAAAATGCTGAGCAGGCACCACTGAAATGCTGAGTGTGGCACATATCTCAATGACCTCTGCACCAGGGGCTTGGTATCTCGCTTGGGAGCCACAGACATGTGAGCTTAAAGACCTGCAGAGCCTGACACGAGCACGGCCCAGGAAACTCTGCTTTAGTTTAGAAAAACACTGCTTTAGTTTAGAACGTACCGCATATGTATGGGGGGAAAGGAGGGATGTAAAGATGCTTGGAAAGGAGTTATCTTCTGCTTTTACTGTTTGTCTATTAACTCCATTTGTTCTGCACTCCAGCTGAGAAGGAAACACTTAGATGTACCAGTGTGTACTGTAATGGCACATTTGCTCAGCTACATTAAGCTTTGGTGTATTTCTGTATCTCAGACGGCAGTCTTATTTTTTTAATTTTTTTAATTTTTAGTTTTAAAGGAGCATTATGATAAGATTTGGGGGATTTTTAGGGGATATGGGGAGTGTGAAGTTTGTCTGTTAATTTCTTTCAAAAGTGTATGACAGGTCAGCAGAAAGGAAGTCTCTTTGCCTCGTCCAGCTGCAGCACAATGGGTCCTCCTCTGCCTCCTGGAGACACCACCTTCCCCAGAAACTCCTGGACATAGTCAGAGGAGGGAGGATTCCCAATTGAAGGACAGGGCAGACAGAAGGGAAAATGGAAGAGCCAGCAAGGAAGCAGCACAGCAATCATGGGTGGTTGACTCCTGAGGAGAGCAACGTCAAAATCTCAGCCAAAACAGGACATGAGGGGAAAAAATCACCCTTTCCTAAGGTTTGAGAGAGGGTAGTGTGGCCACTCAGAAAGTCAATGAATTGTTAGTTTGAAACCAAGATTGGATGTGGAGGCCGGCGCTGTTATGACACTCACACTGGGAAGATCCTCAGGCTCTCTTCTGTCTTCCCTTTCCGTTTTGAGTTTTCTCAGATTTAAAAGTATGTTCTTCTAGTTTCTGTTCTGAGAAAAACTGGCTTATAAATCTAAAAAAGTCCTTTTAGTATTCTGGGAGCAATTACTTCCAAGAAAGAGATTTATGCAGACCTACCTCAGTGTTGTGGCTTATTCAGGATGAGCATCTAAACAGTTCCAAAATATATCTCCCGTCCTGCTTGGTGGCGGTTGCTGGGGCTCCAGAAGGCGGGCACCGGTTCAGGCTCTGCGGCTTCATCCCGATTCTCGTTTGCTGAAGTCCGTTGACTGTAGAAACTGAGCAGGCAACAACTTGAACTGGAGTTTACTTGTTTATGCTTTCCTCCTAGCTGAGTGTTTCGTATTCACAATTGTATTTCAAAATGCAGCTAGCCAGGGTGTCTCATGTCTGGATACGCTCAAAGCAAAATAAGAAATGGCAGAGCCACATTTTACATGGTGCTGTGGTCAGCTTAATAAACCTTGCAAGCTTTCCAAATAGTATGCTGTTGTGCTTGAGCAGGGCTTGCCACCTCAAGCACAATGTCATCTTCAATATTGTTATGTATCTTCTGAGTCTTCAAAGATTTGTGTCCAGTCAGCTGAAAACATGAAGTGACCAAGCTCATTTTCGTCTGCAGAATACCAAGTAATGTACCCTAAAAAAATTTGTATTTGTGCCAAAAAGATGAACACAGAGTTAGTAGCTGTATTTCCAAGCTTTAGGTTTGGTTTTAAGCAAGCTAACAAAAATGGCTTTAATTTAAAATTAGCAGCCATGTCTACAAAAAGGTATGATACACCAGAAACACATTAAAATAGCCTTATTTGAATACACAGTATGCTTCCAGTGATAATACTAACAATGTGCCTTATGTACATAATCTTATTTGCATGAAGGACCAGCAAGGTTCTGCTTTTTGTGACCATATACACGGAGGAAATTTGACCGGAATAATGTTCACGTGACAAGCTGAGATCTCAGGTACACTAACAGGTGTTTTAATGACTGGTATAAACAACGCCTGTGTTTTTCACTGGCAGTGAGACGGCTCCGAATGTGTAAACCAGGAATGAAATATAGGCTGTATTTGTAGGATGTTGGGGATAGGAATAAGAAACAGGCAAGCAGTATTTATAAAGCGTTGCTGGAATATTTTCTATACCCAAAGTCAACCACAAACCCCAGGAAAATGTATTTTTAAACTTTCTTAAAGTAGTGCAGCGCGCCCTATTTCTTTGGGGAAGAAATCTGGCTCAGCAGCTCCGTGCTACGGTAATTTGGCTGCTGTCAGCGAGCAGGCAGCACTCTTTAAACCACCCAGCAGTCACAGAGGAGGCTGCAATGCAGGTATAGACTGGCTACACCTCCTGCAGTAAGGAAGCTACCTTTTGTTGCTTGAAAGCAATTTACACGTTTTTCACATGTTCAGGCAGAAATCCACCCAGAATTTTTCGTCCCCAGGAGAAATTCCCATTTTTGTCAACTTGGAAGTCACCGTAATTCAAGTGGAGAAACAGAAACCAGCTGTGACAAGTTCAGAGATTTCAGTTAAACCTCATTCATGTGGAAATTATTTGGAATTCTTGGGAAATGCAGTTTTCGGACCTAACCAAACTGAAGAGACCTCAAGGAGCTCACCCCAGTCCTAGACCGCAGGGTTTAGCTAATAATGCCAGTGATTTTTGAGCAACCTCTCCTAGCTCAAAATAGTCATCTCCATGTTTTCAGGACCTGAGAGACAGGTTGCAGTCATGACAGGCTAAGAACAGGGATGTTCTCCCATAATGAACCGGAAAATCTGCACTGACCTCCAAAACGATGAATTAGAAAAGAACCTCCTGAGCTGCTGGCAGGAGCAAACAGAAGCTTCTGCCTCTTCAGTTTACTGTATCTGAGACATGGAGATAGGTTGGTTTTGTTATTACCTAATATTGGTATTGCTATACTGCAACATGCATGTACTTTGGAGTTTCCAGTATTTTAAGACATTCAGCATCCAGACTCCAAAAAGTCCTAGACTACTATTTAATATATGTTTTTAAAAGGCAGAAAACTCAGCAGCCTGGTCAATATTAAATCTCTTTCTGTTGCACACAGAAACTGAAAGTCAGAGAAATTACATTTTATACAGTATCATTCTTTTTCCTGAAAAGAAATCCATTTTTGGATGATAAAGACCTTGAGAAAGGTGAATTAAAGATTTAATATATTAAGTTTTCTAGATGTTCTACTGGCAGTGCTAATTTCGATGGAGAAGAAGGAAGTTTTCAATCCCTTCGAAATTTGGGAAGACAATAGATCTGAAAGAAACATTGTTAGTAATTCTGTGGTCTAGATTTTGACCTTTACAGCCATACATTTTGCTATTTTTAATTTGCATTCAAGTCATTTGGATTCCATTTTGAGAACAGAAAACAGATCAGAAATACACAGTGTGGTTTCAAAAAGTTCTTTGAAGTGAAATTTGACTCATGCTGTTCCTGCTACTGGTTTTGTTGCTTGAACTGTCTGAAGATTTTCCTAAGTAGATTTATTGAAAATAAATCCTAGAACACCTGTAAAAACAAACCAGAAGAAATAAATATTAAGAGGAAAAAATAAAACTAAAGAATCAGATTACACTTAATAGGATAGAAAATTATGGAAACGGTTTAATGGTGTCTTTTCCAGTTATTTAGAAAGGAGAGATCATTGTAACCCAAACAATTCCTGTTACTACATCAGGATTTATGGCTAGTGTTAACGGGGAAAAAAATGGAGGTTTTAAGAATTTGGAGAAGAAAGTATATCTTATTCCTGAAAATAAACCAAAGCTACTGTCTGCATCGTATGTGGTAGAACAACAGCATGGTGTGGGACATTTAGTGAAAGGCAACAACGTAACGTGATGCTTGTATGTCGTGTTGATAACTGCTCCCTTGTCTGAAAGCTGATGGCCCAGCGGTACCTTGGCCCAGGAAGGGACAGTACTATTCATTGCAAAATAAATGACACTGGTAAAATTCCATTTGATGGGACTGTTAAATTCTGACTCTGCTACATAAAAGGGAAACACATATATATATACATTTTCACTTGAGTATTCAACTTCTTCCTCACTTCCTTCACGTGGAAAAACATATTACCCCACTGTCCCATGAATCAGTTTTGTCACCGCATGCTTTTCATTACTGGAAAAAGGAAATTGAAGTCCCTGTCTAAATTTGAAACTTCCTTGCCTTCGCTACAGGCTTCTCAATATAAAGAAAATCTTAGCCTCCATGTGCATTTACCCACAACAAGTAAAAAATTCCAGAAAGATGTTTTTAGTCTGAGTTTAGGAAGCATGTTCGGATGGTTTCTTGCTGTACTACAGTTGGTAAACATAAGCCCTAAGCTAAGCTTGGAGAGCTTGTGTGGCTTTTGCAATCCACAAAGACAGCTTGCTTCTCCACATTACACAGAGAGGAAGCAAAAGCATTTATGTGGCGAGGGGAAGACAACAGGCAGAAAACAGCAGACAAACCCAGACAAGAGAAATAGGCACGCTAGAAAGCCAAAAAGGTTTTGGGGAGCCCTCTGTCCTGCGGGTATCTTCTAAGCTGATCCTTCTTCAGAGAGCTGGCACAGCCTGCCCTGTCCCTGCTACCTGCGGGTGGTCCTCCCGAGTCCCAGGAGGCGAGGAGCTGCTCCAGCCAAAGCCAGAGTACGCAGCAGCGCTGCTCCGACGCTGCAGAGCGGCGGTGTTGAGTCTGTCCCCCGGCTTTTTTCCGCCAGAAGCTGCTGAGGGACTGCAGTTCTCACCGGCGCGGGTGCATCAGCTTCTCCTCTGGGCTGGAGGGTGAACACGCCACATCTCCCCTCGGCGAACTCTCGGCAACGCCAGTCACTTGGGGCAGGCCCGCCTGGAGCTTTGTGTTGTTACGCTTAGGAATGGTCTTTGACATTGAGAACTTACAAATGAGATTTCCAAAAGCAAAGAAGTCTTTCTGCATGGAGGTGAAGCATACGTTTATTTTTCTGCGTATCCCCCGCCATCGGACTGTCTCAACGTACTTGCCAAGTACCTGGCTGTGTTGAGGAATGAAATGAGATGGCTGAGTGAGTGACCTCAGTTGTCTGTCACACATCAGAAGCTGGGTGGGGCGGGGAAGAGGATGATTAACAGCAAGCTCAGGAAAAGTGCTTTGTTCCAGCACCATTGTATGGGTGTGACAAAATACTTCATTATATAGTCCAGAGGCAAAAAGAGGAAATACCCCATCTGGCAGGGACTGTTCCTTCATAGGCAGAACTAACAGCTAGCAGAATTGTGATGATCAAATACCTAGGAAAATCCCTGAAAATCAAGGTGAATATTTGTATAGGTCCATACACACATTCCATTTACTCTTTTTTTTTAAATTATTTTTTTAAGTGCATGCCATATGGACGAGTGCTTCCTGCTAACGGTATATATATGCTGCCATTACTCTGGAACAGGAAAATTGGAACTTAGAAAGGATTTTGTTAATAAGCCTTTTCTAAATGACACTTTTACAGTCCACCTCTCAAAGAAGTACAGTGCCAACTTTGTTGTGAGGCAGATGGTAGTGAAAAAGGTGGATGTGACTCTGATCATTTAGCAGGGAAATTAATTTATGTGATACTAACCAGCCTCCAAATTGGGTTATTGGCTCATTATAGTTCCTCCAAAACGCCAAAGCTTTATGTTTTAAAGAAGCTGAAGGTTATTTTCAGGATATCTGAGAGAGAGAGAGGAGAAAATTGACTGAATGACTGAGGATCTGTATTAAAGGTAAGATGACAACTATTATGCAACTTTGGATGAAGATCAGCCAAGGAATGTTGACGATATTCTCCTGTCTGGTAGTAAAATGCATCTTTATCCATCCTTGGCTGCTCTAGTATGAAGGTTCTTAGCTTATTAGCATTATATTTCTGACACGGCTACACCTTTCATTGAACAAAGTAAATGAAATACACCGCGGCCTAGCACTACAGCATACAGATATTTCACAATTTCTTCTTATAAACAAAAAAAATTTGATTCCCTTATAGCAGAATAACTCTGTGTCTATTTAGTTTACTAAAGAGAGGAAATTCAGAATGAAAGTTGAACAGCAAAACAAATATCGTTCTTTACATTTCAGTGTTTTATGTCAGAGGGGTAATCCTTATATGGCACTCCAAGAGTTCATTCCTGGCTGTGAAGAACGTTACAAAAACATAGAAGCTAACTAATGGGCATAATTTATAGCTTAAATTTTACTAATATCTGTTTGTGAGTAATAAATCAATGTCTATCCCCATTTCATCCTGTTTCTCATCCCACATTGGTGTGTTAACTTTTTTCCCCCAAGTACTTCATTACAGCTCATCAACACAAGATGACTGCATGTTTTATCACCGCTTGTTGCAGTCTATGGTACGCCGTTACCCTAAGGATGATTAGGAGCCTTTAGTACCAGCCTGGCTGAAGAACAACAGTGTTCCTAGATCTGGTGCTTTAAACTTCATTGCTTCACTTCCTTCAAAATAATTATTTGTGCTTGTAAATGACCTAAGCTGAAGAGAATTTTATGTACTGCATTACAATATGCACTCTGATGACATTTGTAAAGATTCCTTAAAATTTAGTCCTGAAGTTTTATTAGGCTGCTGTAGTCAACTGTTACCTTTAGTAACTTTTTGACATTTCATGGAATATGCTACAACTACAAGACTAATAAAGCACTAGTCTGATCTGGTTTTAGATCCCTTTCCTTTGTTTGTGTTTACCTTAGTATAAATTATTTTAGTGGTATGAAATTAATTTCCAATAGATTTTTTCAAGAACAAGTAGTGTTTTAGTCTTTCTATTTTTATCATGATCATTTTTTCTAACTTGGTGGAGTGGAGACTTTAAAAATATTAGCAGTTTGTATCCAGGCACACCTGCATGGAAGCACCAGTCGTGATGTGGGTAATTCTCCCAGATTAGGCTAACTCCTTCATATCTGTTGGATGGGCTTTTCATAGATCCTACACTGCAACCTGAAATTTGCAGGATGCACATGACTGGGCTTGCCACTTGAAACAGGGGCACTCTCATGGTTGCCTTGTTTTCATTTTGTGAGCTGATATTTACCAGCAGAAAAAGAATCACAGAAAATTCTCAAAAGGGACAAGATGCTGAGAGCCAGAAGCCAGTTTGTGGCTTTTGAAGGTTTGGGGAAGGGCTACTTATATTACCAGATGATTCAGGCTCCTTTTAAAATAATGAGAAAAAAAATCTGATTTTTTTGGAAGTGGGAATGTTTCACAGACACTCAGATTTGTCTTCTATTACATTTCAGTCCTGTACTAATACTCATTTTCTCCAGAACAGATTGTCTGTAATTAGTTGAAATAAATACCTGCTATAGAGTTTAGGAAATCCTCCAGAAGGACTTGGCTAGAATGAAGGATTCCCAAATCCCAAATTGAGACCTAAAACAGTCCTCCCTAATCCTGGAGATATTTATGTTTGATAGCTGCAACCCTGTTTGACTTGGAATTTTTCAAGGCAACTAGAGCTCTGCTTCTAGTCCCCAGAAATGCTTTTAATTTTGCAGTGCAGTATGTCTTTTGGCCAGACTATTGTCAGGATCCAAAAATTAAGTTTGACTCCATTTCACCCTGATTCTACCAGCCTGACTGGGTTTTTCAGACAGTCTTGCATGCTGGATGTCCCCACAAAAACAGCTGTAATCGCTTTATGTAGTGAACTGGAGGAAGTGGTGAAAGCTGCGCCAAAGCTTAGAGGTCAGAGCATCTCTGTAGGTGACAGCCACACACCTTCTTTACAGGGAACCATCCACTCCTCTGGCGTTAACAAGGATAAAAGCTTTTTCCTCCAGTCCTGCTCCAGGTGGCAGGTGTAGATCAAAGTGGTTGAGGTGGTGGAGATTCATTGGGCTAATTAGAACAAGAATTTCCTCCATGTTTGTTAGGCTTTCCTTTGAATTGCAGCCTAATTCTTCCATGATTTATGCTGGAAACTCTCTACCTGTTACAGTTGCCTGACTTCTTCCAAAGATCAATATGGTTGTAAACTTTTAAGGGGCAATTAGAGACAAAAGAATTACATATGACGCCTGGTGAAATGAAATGGAGCAAGGGAAGAGAAGGGCTGCTTATCAAACGTTTTCCAGTACTGCTAGTGGATTGTGGAGAAGCTCCCTGCGAAAAGCTGCAGTAGTCCAGTGATCTGAATAAAATACAGTTGTGGTGAGCAAGGGCTGCACAAGCACACCTTGCAGCATTAGTTAACCCTGGCAATGAGATGAGTGTGAATTATTAGGACTCCAAAAAGACTAATGCCCCCCTCCATACTGCAAGGCACACCACAAGTGGGAAGTGGAAACATGCTTGGTTTATGGCTCCCCACAAAGCATTAATCCAAAACTTTCTAAGTATGAACAACTCATTAGTCTTCTCTCTTACAGCAGGCAGCTACCAAATTAGAAGATTCTGGGGCTGAGTTTAAAATTTATGTAAAAAAAATATATTAGGGATAAAAGAAGTGTTTCAATAACCTAGGCTGGTGGTCCCCAAATGTTTTCCTTTTGCAATTCTGCTTTTGATTGCTGGTCCTGGTTTCTATCAAACTAGCATAGGTGGCTGAGAAGTGCTGCAGCTTTCTTTAAGATCATAACCTCCAGATTGAGAAGAACACATGCTGCTATCCATAGCACAGGTTTCTGTGGCAATACTTCCATTTTATTAAAGATTATCTAATTTTTCATCAACCCTTCCTAGTAGTACTTTGTAAGGAGAATGGGGAGGGAGGAGAACAGTTGTTTCTTCCAGACAGAGGTCCAGCTGTCCAGACTAGAGCTATCCAAAAGTGCTATCAACACAAAACATGTCACAGGACTAACCAGAAACCACATTTTTCCTCCACACCAGCTCACTGCTTTGCAACTTTATTGGTCTTTCCCCAGGTCACAATGTTTTCATCTTGCCTTTGTCAAAAAACATACAGGGTGACGCTTGAAAAAGTCACTTCTTGCTCTGAAATAAAAAATTACTGAAAAGCAGAAAAGAGGTAATTTTCAGTGCGGATCAGACTTCTTCTTTCTTCCTTGCCTGTGAGGTAATTAAGGGCTGACTTTGAATGCTAAGATCTGAGTCTCTCCAGATTTTGATGTGGAACCTTGAGGAATCCAGTGACCAGCACTGAAAACACAGCAGGTAATAGTGAACACTTTAGGGTGGAAAAAATGCAAATGAAAGGGCCTGTTACATGCAATGCTGCAGGCTTTCTGCTCCCCGTAAATCTATGGCAGTTGCAAGTGTTCACTGCCTAGAAAAGTGGACCTATGATATCATACTCTGAGATCCCATGGGAACATTTTGTAGGATAGTATCATTGATTTTGTACTGAGTGTGAACCCTCTAGACCAAAAAGTCTACACACTCCTTCCAAATATCATTCCATTCCTATTCAAACGCTACTCTCCACCTGCAATACTATATTCTCATTTGACAAAAAAATTATCAAATACTTTAAAATGGCTTTGAAAAATCCCATACACCATATTCTGGATGATCATAATTTTATATTTATCTGTTATTTATTAATTTATCTGTTAATTAAAAAGACTGTGACATTTCATAAAGCCCACACCACACTTTCCAGAGTCATCTAGTACTCATTGCCACCCCAGATTTTAAGTGACTATTTCAGGCCTGTCAAAGACAGACTTTCAGAAAATGGCAACCTTTTACCTAAGAAGTCAGATCTGTTTAAAATGGGTTACTTTAGTTCCCCAGAACATTTTCAGTGATATTCCTGAAACTGTCCTGCAAGGAGCAGCACAGTGAGAAGGTGTACTCGCCATTTCACATGGCATCATTTAGGCACATGGTCCAGCAAGGTTTACCCTCTGACTGCAGTAGACCCCTGCTGATAACTGGCAGAATTGGTTCTTCTCATGCTTTACAGTGTTGCAGATCTGGGAGAGTGAACCTCCAAAGAAGACATGCAGAACGAGGTGGGTTCCTTGCTAATGATGTAGGGAGCCCTGTGCAGACACATTACAGCAGCTCTCTGTAGAGCCAGCCTGTGTCTGCCGTCATTGATGATACGCTAGAGCTAGCAGGATGAGATGCCTCAAACTACCTAATTCCCACTGGATCAAGCCCAGTTCCTGAAGAGCCTTTGGTTTGCCTTAGCACTACAGTCCATCACGACACATGTTCTGGGAGGTTTATTCGCTTCACAGCAGCACGTCTCCCCCTTCCTTCTTCTTCCCCCAGCTTTATATGCTCAGCATGACGTCATATGGTATGGAATATCCCTTGGGTCAGTTGGGGTCAGCTGTCCCGGCTGCGTCCCCTCCCAACTCCTTGTGCCCCCCCAGCCTCCTCGCTGGTGGGGTGGGGTGAGAAGCAGAAAAGGCCTTGGCTCTGTGCAAGCCCTGCTCGGCAGCACCGAAAGCACCCCTGTATTCAACCCTGTTTCCGGCACAAATCTAAACCATAGCCCATACTAGCTACTGTGAAGAAAATTAACTCTATTCCAGCCAAAACCAGCACAGACATATACTATCAAAGTCCTTAAACCTGAGTATTTACCCTGGTATATAAGGTTGACCATTTGCTGACATTAGGAAAGACATAGGAATCTATGTTAGTGAGGTTTTTTTTTCATATGTATCCTGGCTTCATTAAATGGGCTAAAGCCAACTAAATTCTAGACTGTCAATCACCCATTGTCTTGGTTCATTACACAACCCATTTCTTAAGGCTCACCACAGCAGGAATTGTTTTCATTTTTGTTCTGCTAATGGAACGTGATTTGGAAAAACTCAATGGAAGTCATTTAATGAGCCTTAGCTTCAAATGAAAAATATGAAACAATTTATTTCCCAGTGGGGAAATACGTGGGTTGGAGAAACAAAAAGGTAGAGAAAGAAAGAAATGCAGATATAGAATCACAAGTCAGTCCAGAGTGTGGGAGCCCAGAACACTGCAGGAGTGATCCATGTAATGAACCAACAGTCTGAGAAACCCACAGGGAGTTTCCAAAACATTTTCCCTTTGGAGAAGATAAAAATAATTTCCATAAGAATTATAGTCAGGGGCTTGTAACCAACAAAAAGATAGTATATTATGTTTTTAACCAACTGTTTCTCCACTGTGGCTGAATAAAAGTTGGTAAAGCCCTGCTCCTGCTCTCAGATAATGGACTTTGTTCTGCAGCTCACACAGCAGAAATATCCTTGTTTCAAGCCCTCTTGTCACCTCCCTAAAAAGGGTTGCTGCCTGTCTTATCTAGATATCTTGACACACATGCATAGATCCAGGTGACAATACCACTACAGTGTTGGGTTTTGTTCTGAGTTGAGCTTGACAAATAATTCATGGCCCTTTTAAAAAGTTTTAATTCATCCTTTTCTCTCTTAATAAATTTCCCACAAATGATACTGGGGGGGGGGGCGTGTGCAGATTCATTTTTTACAAAATATTCCTTATGATATGGGCTGCAGCAGAAGCAGGACATTCACGATTTGCAATTCACTTTCTCTAACTCTATAACTAGCTTTTGTTTTTAGGTTCATGGATACATAGTAGTATCAAAACATCTTCTGTCAACAAATTTTTGCTTTCAAGGATTAATTATCAGAAAAAAGTCAGGAAGACATCACAGTTCTAAGGATTATAAAATTATGGTTATACAGTTGCATTATTACCAGTGAAAACAAAGTACAGCATTCAGTGTAACTAGGTTGTCGTGTGTTTCATGCATGATTCTTGTGAATTCTGTGAATTACTATGCTTTTTTTAAGAGGTGATGGAAGCACTGAAAATAGCCAGAACTTAAAAACTAAACAGGCAGGTCAGCCAAAGCTTGTGTTAAAAGCAAAGCAGCGAGCACTGAAATATGTGAATCCTTCTCTTAAGGTGGTGGTTGGAAACCACGAGGAAGAGTTTACAAAATGTCAAACCATACCCTCCACACTGCTTTCTGATCAACCTATTAAAGGCCAAGCAGGAATTTTTCCAGGCTCATAAAAGCTGGGAATTTCTTCATGTCCAGCTCCGCCACTGGACTGACAAATCCGATGCTGAACTTCCAGTCCCTTGGTGAGGGCCCTCTTGCATACTGGGCAAGGTCCTTCAGTGTGTCTTTGGACCAAGACACTGCCACCAAACCCCCAACCACCAAGCTTCTGCATTCAGCAAAATCCAGATGGATTCACGAGTCGATGATATGAGATAATTAACCTTGAAATCTGCTTCCGTCCTCTTGCTTTGAAGTCCTGTATTCCCAGCTCGCAGAAAGTACAGGTAGAAATACTGCTTAAAACATGAATAAGTGTTTTCTGCGCTTAGTGCAACCAAGGTCATTCAGTCTAGAGTACCTGCTGTAACTGTGGAAGGGTACGTTGCCTAAGGGTTCAAAATGAAGGAGAAAGAGTTTACAAAACTCAGTTATATTGGTATTAATAGAATACAGCCAGATGGTGCAGTCATCAATAATCTAAAAATATCCCTGGTGCATAGTCAAAAGCAAAGTAGCATGAAAATTAAAGTAAAAAAATTGCACTCACCAGTAATGTCCTAAAAAACCTTTAATGGCAACTCACCCTATGTTTGCTGAAAGGTCAGTGCGTACAGCCAGTGAAAGCCTTTTGCAAGGGGATTCATTGACAAATGCAGCTTTTTGAAATGAGAAGTCACTGAAAGAGAATCTTACCATTACCTGGCTGATTTTAATGTTGTGCTCTTATGCAAGTGAGTTAGAATAAGTACTTTATACAGTGGCTTTAAATGACACCAAATTTTTATTAGAAAAATGCACTCGTTCTCCTGTATACCTGGCCCACTAATGAGTCAAAATTCCTCTGACAAGCCGGATTCATCATTCTTGGTGTGGGTTTTGATATTGTTTATACACCCTTGTTCAGAACGGGCAAGAATTTACCATTCTGATCTGGTCCTATTTGTGCAACTATTGACAACTGTCTAAGGTACAGTGGCAATCAAAATAATTTTCAGCAATATCAAAATATATTTATTTACATTTATAAATAAAGCTATGAAACTACCATAACTGATATATATATGATAGTTTCTCAACCAATATATACATATATACACACACACATACATACATATATTTGTAAGCAGTGATCCACCCTGCCAGCTACATAGAAATAGATCTAGTCCTCAGCTGCTGCATTTTTGCTTTACTATGAATCTCTTCTTCTAGGACAGTGGTTGACAGCTGAATGAAAGAGGGTGAAACAAACACCACAGCAAACATTTATTTCAATGTTTATTTAAATGCTAATAAGACTTTTAATATTTTTATAGACATTCATGAGCAAGTAGTCCACATCTAAGATGTAGCAATTAGTTAATGCAAGCTTTAAATTTAGCAATATTAACTAGAAAAAAAATATTTACACATTTTTGAAAACCCTTACCTGGGCATAATCTAGAGTTCTGGTTTTCTCTGGGCCCAGGGGAGGAAACACCACCAAAAATAAATCAATTTTCTCTTTGCTAATCTCCAAAAAATAAAAGCTGATGCAACACATTTTTATTTTGTGCCCATAAGCTTTTTCTCACTAACTCAGTCTTTTTATAGTACGTGTCAAAAGGCAAGTAGGATGGGGTTTATTGTTTTGGGTTTTTTCCCCCCACAGGTATTCCCTGACAATGAATTTGGGAGCCTTTGTTCTGCGCAGAGTCAAACATCTACTGTGTGCCTTCAGAGATCTACATGCGCAGGCTCTGTAAAAGAAAGAGTACACGGAATTTCTGGAGGCAAGTCAGCTTTTATGAGACTGAGCACCTCCTCAGTAACAAGAGAAGCAAATGGAACAAGACATGGCCGGAGATTACACTTGTCAAGTGGAGGAAACAGCACAACTGTCTGCCACAAAGCCACCTCAGCCCCCCAGCTGCCTGTATGGCTCAAAGAGATAACAACTTAGACCAATGGTGCTTGAAGTGGTGATGTACAGGAAAAAAATTATTATATTCAAAGCAGGAGATCTGAGAAAAAATTTCTTTGTTGTTTTTTTTTTTCTTGTCCTGGCTTACTTTGCCCCCCTGCTCTGTACTACCAGCCTTCTCACAGATTCCCCTTCTCAGAGGCAGCTCTGGGTTGGGTTGCTGAGAGCCATGCGGGCTGCAAGGAGAGTACAGAGCACAATGCTTTGGCAATGGTGGCTTTCTTAAAGTATCAAAAAAATGATCTCTGTGGGGGGAATAGACACCACGAAGATGGGAAATGAGGTGGAGGTTGGGATGTAGTGTTTGGGGCATGCTAGAGATGACAATACATGTAGGATATTCACATACGTGACCATAAGGGGGGCCCAAATTCTTAAAGAAAAAAAGCCCAGTTTTACAATGTTTGAGAGCTGCTGAGAAGAAAAGCATTTGAAGGAAATGAGTAGATATACAAAGGCTGCTTTTGCTCAAGAGAGCAGGAGACTAAGCAATACTAAGACAAGGTGTTCTGCTCAACCTCAGATCCCACTACAGGTGCATATTATGGAAATGCAACAACATCAGAAGCATGTATAAAAATGGGAGTTGTGCTGATTGTTCAGTGATGTAGCCAACACCTGAATCTAGCCCAAATTTGTCCGGTTCTGTCAATGATCTTCCAGCTACGTCTGGGAATGATACTTCTTTTCCTCAAAACTATTCACTCCTTGAACCATTTCAGAGGAGGAAGGAGCACACCAAATTAACATAATTGAAGACAAAAGTCTAGCATCAACTGAAATGGAGGTAAAACATATCATTTTTATAAACCTTCATTATTTTTTCATACAGAAATAAGACTTGGGGTGTTGGGAGTGTTCTTACAGTAAAATACTTCAGCAGTTATAAAACACCTGAGACTTCTTTTTGGCATTACCCAAGAAAACAATTCGAAGGGCCAAGATATCCTCCTTACCAGCACCCTTTAATCAAATGCCCAGACCACTCATCAGAGATACTTAGAAGAAATGTTGGGTTTATATGTTAAAAAAATCAGAAGGAACACATTATGGTTTTTATAAAGCCAATGAAAACCTATTCAGTTTAAAGTGATTCACTGGAAAAGCCCAAACACCAATATGGTTTGGGGCCTGGTTTATGCCTCCTTTTTATTTAGACAGATGGTGGTGCCCTTATTTCTATGGATAATTTTTATTCATGCACACTTCAGGAATAATTTCACAAAGTTAACAGTGGTATTTGGGAAGGAAATCACTTTCCAGCGTCCCCCTTTTAGGGGTAAATTTTTCAAAGGCACATAAGTGACTTAGGGTCCTACATAATTTTCAAAAAGTGATTTAAGCCCCTCTAGCCTACTTTCCTCACAGCCAGCAAGATTTAGGATTTGAAGGGATTTATTTAGATGGTTTTCAGTGTTGTTTGGCAGAGGAGCACAACACAACTCCTCGGCCGCTCGCAGCTTGGAATTTCAGCACCAACTTGAGTGCCTGTTTGCAGCTTGGGATCCCTATACGGGAATTGTTAAGCTTGTAAGAAAGGGATTTTCAGCTTTTTAAGGCAAACAGCTGAGCAGGGAGCTGCCTAAATTAGCCAATAGTGCAAGGCTGAAGAATGGGGCTTATGCGTCTAAGCAACTGATGTGATGCCAGTTTAGAGGTGGCTCCCCTCGCTCAGGATCCTTGGCTGCGAGCTCTCCGCTGGACGCGGGCACCACAGCCAAGTCAACTACTTAAGCAGCCTCTGCCCTAGTTGTCAAAACCTCTGCCTGTCTTGAAGGCCACCTCTGCTGAGCTTATTCTATTATTCTCATTATCCCTCAGCTGTCACATAGGCTGGAGTTGGGCTTTCCTTCCATCTAGAGGTGGCCTGTATTTATTTTTCTGCCGTGGTCCTGGGAGACAGCATGCCTTAGGCATGCTGAGGACGCTGCTGGATGGGTAAGCCAGGAATGAAAGGACTGTCTTGGTATCCAGGCTGAAACCCTGGTGTCAGGGCTTGCAGGACCTCCGTTTGAGGCAGGGCCCGGAGCCGGTCATTACGGTGGTGCTGAGGTTGTGATTAGGCTGATTTGAATGCGTTGGGTAGCAGCAGGTGGGAAGGTATTATTACTGATTTGCACTGATGGTTTCACTGTGATGTGGTTTTAAAACTCAGTGAAGCCTCTTCAGGGGCATGACTTGGTCTTATGATCTGGCTCGAAGGAAATTAATTGTTTTTGAAAATGGGATTTATTATCATAATCTATTTCTGCTGGGATCCCTACAGGTGATCAGTGTCACATCAGCATAAATATTTAGGTATCTAAGTATTTCTGTGAATCTGAATCTTACACGCTTTAAAAATCATGGGTGCCTATCAGCATCCTCTAATGCCTAAATGCCCTTACAGACTTAGCCCGTAACCCCCCTGAAACTTTGTTTTGTTTAATTGGGAAGGAAGTTTTTGTGAGTGTCTGAACACCAGTTCAGAGATTGAACACTCAATAATTATAAAGATATTAAAAAAACTCTAAAAAGAACTTCTTCTGAATCAACTGTTAAGCTATTAACTATTGAGACAGCTGCACGTTCTATTTTAAGCTTCATTATAACGGAACATGGCTTTATTATTTCAGTTTGCTTTGAAGACCTGCCACCTATTGGTTTATCAGAGCAATGATCAGACCGGCTAGATTTCTCTCTGTGAAACAACGAAGGAAAATGTATCTTACAACATCAAACCACTAAGCAGTAAGAAATGTAATAAGTGATCAGAAGTAACTTAGCCCCTTTGCAATTGCCAGGTAATTTACTAGTGCTATACCAGCACCCCATATGGACAAGGCAATTACAGTTTCAAAAACTGTAGTTTCCGTCCTTTTGAATTTGGGGAAAAAAAAAATCCTCTTCAAAGATCGAAACACTGAAGCCCTGGAATCTTATTCACAGGATTCACAGACTACACTAGAAAAATGTACATATGTTTATTGATGCAAAATAGATTTAAATACACAGATATGCATGCACTACACTTACTTGTTTCGAGCCAAGTTGCGCATAAATAACTTATTTCATAGCTGCAAACAGATCAATCACTCTGCCTCTGTTTGCAAATGCATTCTTCTACAACACCAACACGCAGCACTGTGAGAATATTTTAGATTTCTCTTTTAGCTTATGTTATCCTGCTACCACATTACTTTCAAGGTCCTTACTACACACTCAAAACCTGTTTATAATGTCAAGAGCATTTGGGGAACAACAGCAGAGCACAGACAGAAGCTAAGAGGTACACGAGCAGTGCAGGACAGGAGTCTAAGGAGCAAGGAGTGAGCAACAACTATGTGGAAGCAGAAGTGCAAACTGGGTGAAAAACTTTGTTTCTAGACCTTCTGGTACTGAGTTTTCCTAGATTTTGTTAGGAAAGTGAGAATTTTCCAACACATAGCTGAACCTGCTTTTAACATTAACTTTTCTTTTCTTAAGGCTTTGTTCAGGAGACGGTTCACTCCTGGACAGTGACCTCTGCTGCCTCCGATGCCTGATTTCTGCCTGCTGTCTTCCAGGGCAAAATAAAACAAATAACCACCTGAAGAGAAGAGCTTTGCAGCTCGTGAGGGCTAGCCAGCCAGCGAGCCAGCCCTCTGCTTTCCCTGCTAGTACCAAAGCAGCGTAGGCAAGGAGGATTGTGCAGAGGAAGCAATGATCAACTTGTCACAGCTGCAACATGGGCTGTATGAAATAAGGCGTCATTGTCAACATAAGCTTGCCCTGACAACTCAAGCAAGTTGTGTTGTGATTATTCATGCAAAAGGGTCTGGATGGAGAAGACAAAATATTTTAAGAAAAGGGCTTGAAAAATGTATCACCAACAAGAAACTTCCAATCTGTTAACGGTTCTTTAAATACTAGGGACATGAAACTGCTTAATTCACAAGGCTTGCTGTCTTCTGTTCATTATTTTGTGTACCCAAAAGAATTCACTAAAGTGCACTCCACACGATGACAGTGTGACAAGGGCCAATTTGTGAATAACTTGTCAACAGCTTGAATGAAACTCTAGAAATCCATAACAGGTGCTCGATAGCTATAATCGAGTGACAGATGGATTAGATACATGAAACCACAACAAACTGACTGAATGGGAGAGGGAGAGAGAATGAGGGTGAGAGTGGGGGAGGTTCATTAACTATAGAAGAGAGCAAAAATACATGAATTATTAAAGAAGCGGCATGAGCCAATTTGTGTGGATGCTTCCTGCTCATCTTCAGCGGGCCTGGGAAGAGGAGCTGCAATGCCAGCTACTACACATAGCAGCAATGGCCTAATATCTTGACTCTAGGCAGCGATGTACCAGAGCTTGGCACTGGCCTTGATTGCAGAGATCACTGTTATATTTTAGTACACACATAAGAGCTGATTCAGCGACGTGCTCCAGCGCAGGCTTTGCTGTAAGCGTGTGAGTAGCACCACTAAGGTCCGCAGAACAACTGCGTTCAACTCACACGAACACGTTTAAGGATCTTGCCGAGTTTTTGTTCTCTGTTGTGGCATTTAAAATACACGGGGATGAATCCCAGCTAGGGTAAATTCTTACAAGCCCCCTGGAGCCCTGGCGACTGCTGCCGTAAGGGTCGCGGGTGCCACCCAGGGGCACATCCGTGTGCCTGGGCAGCGATGGACCAACGCTTCTCTGCAGGCGTTAAGCCAGGGGGTTGCCACCCGGGCCAAACCTGGGCGCTGCAGGTCTGTCCAGCTGTGCCAGCAAACCCAGCTTGCCTCTCCCAGGAGCCAGAGGCAGCCGGCACCCACCCCATAGGCTTTTTTCCTGGCAGGGGGCCCCCAACACCCCCAGTGCCGGATATCCTGTGCTTTAAGCACCCAGGGTCATGGGTAAGTGCCCGTTGCCCACGCACTTTTGTGCCGGGTGTGTCAGAAAATTGTATTTAGCCTCAGCAAGGACCAATTCTCCTCAGTCTGCGTCCAGCCTGCGTCTTCTACCTGGCCCTGACTGCCGGCAGGAGCAGGGCTCCCATTACCACTCTTCAGCTCACTCCCTCTCCCTCTCCAATGGGTTTTCCTTCAAATTAAATTTTTTACTTTAAATTAAACCTTCCATTTCTTTATTTTCCTCCTGTGCACATCGCGTAATGCCACAATCCCAGATTTGCAATTATTCTATCCAAACAATGCTTTTCTGTAGCTACCTATTAAGGGAACAAGTAAAACCTTGACAGCTGGTTTGCTTTTATAGAGTGACCTATCATTTTTTTTCCTCACAAATCTTGCTGTTCCTAGTATCTTTCCTCAGAGAAAAATTTGTGAAATTTTGGAACCTGTTTAGGTAATGAATAAAATACAGTTACTGAATATTTCAGGTGCAAAACCAAGACTTACTGTTGGTAAAAAAACACTAGTAACTCGATTTCTATTTTCTTCACCACAAATGTCATGTAAACACATGAACCAAACTACTGCTTAGAAAAAGAATTTGCTGTGTAGTCATTACTGTACCAGAACCCCCTGTGACAACAAAATACAGCCGTTGTACAATAAGATACAGGACTGAACTTCTGACATAGTTTAATCTTGTACTTTGGCATAATTCTTACGTTTTATGATATATTCACTCCTGCCATAGTCCAGGCTGCTCTGTTTACCTGGGGTGAGACCGTTCTCTCTGGCCGCGTGGGCAGTGATCCCCAAAATGTCGCATAGCACACTCATATTCACATGTGAACCATGAAACAACAAATTCAAGTGTCAGAATTAACCCAAGGAAGGCACTGTTTCATACTTGAATGCCTTTCAGCTCCTAGCAATGAAAAAGAAAGTTGAGCTCATAGATCCAGAACGTAGGGAAAAGGCAGTCCTGTACAAGCACACAAGGCTTATGCATTAATTAAATCCTGTTTTATCTCATTTAAGCTCTACTTCATAGGCTTTCTGTGGCGCATAGCTGCTTGCCTTGGGTGAAAGAAAGATTTCATTGTAAGCTTTTTTTTCTTTTTTTTTTTCTTTTTAATTTCCTTTTTTCTGGCTGCACTAAGTGTTCATATAAAGATGTGACCAAGAGGCTGAAAGAGCATAAGATAAGAGATGAAAAGATCATGAGCTCTGATAAGGACACTAAGCTGTCACCACTAACGTGGTGGTCAGTAATGATAACATAATGGCTAATGCCGCTACCTAAGATAGAGCAGGCAGGCACATGTAGCGAGCAATAAAAACATGTTAAAGCAAATTGCAAATCCATGGAGAATCAATTGTATTTCAGTCTCTGGAAGAGTTTGGATGCCTGGGGTAGTTCTTAACCATTGCTTCTATAGAAGCAAAACTAAGAATGGAAAAAGTTTCCTGCTCAGTAAGTGAATTTCCTAATCTTGTTCAGATCTGTCTAAATGTTCCTCTATTTTGGCTGAGAAACCCATTTTATATATATTAGCCTTAGATCCAAGGCCTCTGCAAGATCTGTCGCCTGTTCCAAAGTTAAAAAACCTCAAACTGATTGCGTGCTCTTATGACTATGCCTCCTTTGTAATGCACACTGTAATTATCACCATGTAGAGAATTTTGCCTGTCTACTCCACAGCTGCTTGTGGGTGAAACAGCAGCTCTACGTGAGCGAGTACACAGATGTTCCGCTATTGAATCACTTCTTTGCAATCCAAACCTGTCAATAATTTGGATGTCAGTGATCTTCAAGCATCTGATCCAATGTTGGCTTTCTTATTATGAGAAATCAAATCAAACTTTGGCCTTGCAGATTGTAAAGAACTGAAGCAAAAACGTGAATCTCCGTGACAATTGTGTAGACTGGGAGAGACTGGCAGTTGCACCTTGGAGCTTCAAGGAGGTGCTTATTTTGAATCTCTCTACTTTGCCTAACCTTTTTGAGGAACATCGGCAACACAAAGTAGGCAATAGGCTGCTTTCACTGGAATGAGCATTTATTGAACAAGCACTGGACAATGGTTTGGGTTTGTTTGGGGGTTTTTTGGTAGCCGGTAAGCCAGGTACAAAAACCTCTGTCTGAACTCCCCAAGGTTTTGTGAATGGCTGTATCACTGTTTTACACTTAGGATCTCATTGAGATCATCCTAGAGACCACTGCAGATCTTGCTCAAGTCTGCTGCTGACAGCAAGATGAAAGGAACGTTACCAGTCCCCCCATTTCACAGATGGACGGTGACACAGAAAAAGCACCAGCTCCTTCACAGTTGCAGATGCATATGCTTGTGTAACCAAATGGCAGACAAATGCCCGCGCACATCTTTCATTTCTCCATGAACAGGAGTGAGACTTTGCACAAGCACCATTTGCACATAGTAAACTGTTTGAACTGTAAATGGTATTTAAACCATGCAGATTTGTTTTTCAGACTCAGCCTGTTAAGAGACTTCCCCACGATCTGTAAGCTGTAAGTGTTAGGGCCAGGAACAGCTGCAAGGAGAGTACCTTTTCCCTGGCATCGTGAGAGCAGCTGTTGAAAGAGAAGGTGTTGTCTTGATTGGATACTATAAACAGAAAATAGAGACAATCTGAAATGCTTCACATTACAACTTTTGCAAAATCCACTCACACAGGTGATTAACCTCATAGTAGCCTATATGAACAACTGAAGGACTTTAGAAAGCCATGACTTCAGCTTAAATAACCTTTTCTTTTAGCTGATCTGACCTGAGAACATCAATTTCTCCACAGTTTGATCTGGGTTAATGCTTTCAGCTTGAGCCAGTGGGGAAAAGGAATAGAAGTGTCACACACAAAGTTTCCCACATAATTCACTATCTTCCCAACCAGCTCATATGTGCTATTCCTATGTCAAAATAAAGGAAGCATGAAAGCGTAGTTTTTACCCAAAAACATTTCCTATAGAGGTTGTGTCTTCTGGACAGAAAAAACCAAAAGCATTATAAAATCTTCTATTAAAACACTCATTCTTTATTACTAGCATGTGTCACTGAGGTAGGGTGAATCCCTAAGTAAGGACTGGGTCTAAGTTCTGAATTTACAAAAGTCGTTTTTAAAAGACCATGAAGCCAACCATAATAAGTGTGACCAGACCTCCTTATATTTAAATCTGAAGTTGATAGTTGCCCTTAAGCAAAAATCCATGTGTAAATTGTAATTTCTAGGTCAGTTTAAGACCTGGAGTAGCAATACTTTGCTGGATCCTACATTTCAGTGTTAGAGCTATTCCTGTGTTACTGAGGTACACGCCAAGAGGTGCACGAGAGTGTATTAGGAGAAGTAATGCACAAACTTCTTGTTAATTTTCAGCTCTTCTGCACCTTTCCAGGATACCTTAATTTACTGACTGGCTTTGATGCTACATATCACTCTGAAGTGGACAAGAAATCTAAAGTATGAAAGACCCGAATAAGATTTCAGATAAGTATTCATACCGTAGGGGAAAGAAGGAGATAGTATTAAAATTTTGGAGGCTGAACGCTTGTGCCCCCAGGCCAACGCTGTATGTTCAGCAGCAGGCTGTCACACCCTAATTGCTAGTACCCCTTTGTGAATCAACATTTCTGAGAAGCCAATTCTCCATGATGCTTCTTTAATATACATCTTCTCATTTGCCCCACGTATATTTCAGTTTGCCATCTGATAATTGGAATTGTGTGGGTAGCAGCCGGTACCATCTGGCTTGTTAATAAGTAGAGGATAAAAATGTCTAATGCCTTGCTCTACATAAATACAAGAATTACCCTACAAATAAACAGCTCCCTAAAACCTCAACCGATGAGAACAAAAGAAAATAGTGTGGTCTTAGCTCATTAAAAAACACTGAGGAGAGACTGAGAGAGCAGTGGGAAAGCCTCATGGCTTCCCATCTGAAGTTTTAGTGTAACTAAAACATATGGGAAAAATAATGCAAAATTAAACGTGATAATGCACTTTTCACACCAAAACATATTGGGCCACTATACAAATGATGCAATTAAAACTGCTGCCTTCAGGAGCCAAAACCTAAGCTGAATAAGTACGGTACAATTAAAGTTTTTTATTTAAAACCAGTGAAAGATTTATCATAATGAACCTCAGAATTGAGATAATATGACTTGGGGGCATCAAAGCTAAGCTATAGAAAGCCACATGTCCTACAACATGGAGTTAGAATTGGAAGACTGACATCAGCAGATTTTAGGGCACAGAAAGGCTTACAAGTTCATTTGCATGTGAATGGCCAAGACCGTGCAAAATCTTGCATGTAAACAGTGCGGTATTGTAATCAATACTTTAATTAACAGGAAGGCAGTGCAAAGCTGTCTGCATTGGGGAAATAAACTCTGATCCCGTAGGCTGGATGCAAAAGCTGCGCTGTTGTGTTTGGAACCTGCTGGAACTTGTACAACGCCTTATCTGAAAGGCCTCATACGCATCGCGACAATGTCCTCTAATCTGGTAATAAAAAGGGCATCACGAGCGGCGGCAGCCAGGCCAGCCAGCAGTGGCTGCAGTCACGCTATGCTCCCAAGATGGCGAAAGGAGATTTAAGCCTCTTGCAGGGAAAAAAATACACCCAAGGGTTGCCTGCAGGCCGGCCTGGGTCGGGAGCGGGGAAAGGGAGGAAGCGCAGCGGGGCGGCCGCTACCTGCCAGGGGACTGCAGCACCCGGCGAGGTGCTGAGGGGCGGAGGAGAAAAGGCAGGCCGCAAGCACCGTGGTTCGGGCCCCGCCACCGGCCTCCCCCACGAAACCTCAGCCTGCGAAAGGAGAGGTGCCGGCGGCTGGAGTTCTGCGCTGCCGGGGAGTTTCCGCAGCGAGGCTCTGCCTGCCCCGCAGGCGCTGCGGAAGACTCACCTTCCTCCTTCCACACCTAAGCCCATCTCGGGGGCGGTCGGAGCTCGGAGGCAGCCTGTGTTCCCCCAGGAAGCAGGGTTAGCGGCGCTACTCACGGAGGCAGCACAGCAAGCTGGAGAGGGTGTTTGGTTTGACAAAACGGGAAAAGACCCACGTTTGGAAAAGGGACCAGTTCTGCGCTGGGTGGAGCTGATGTAGCCTGGCAGCCGATGGACTCCTGTGCCCGCTCGCCCTGTGCCCCTGGCCCCGTCGCCGCCACTGTAAACACAGGAGCTACAGTCGCTGCTTGCCTACCTGCTTTTTAGCTCAAATATTTATACTCGCGCGTAAGACTTGTACCGTTTACATCCTTCGACGCCGCACCAGGCACAAGAGCGCAGTTCCGCGGCCAACCCTGCACTCACTCTTGCTCCTAGTCTGGGTTGTGCGTCGTGCTGATCAGGAGCTGGCCCGTGCCAAACAGAATCTGCGACAGCTGAGCCTCCTTCCTCTCCCCTCTTACGGTGAATCATAATTTTGCTGTCATAGCAATCAGCTGATTTTTCACAAAATCTGTAGGAGCTCACTTATCTCCATAAAAAATGCTTCTGCTTTTATAACCTCTGCTTCTGTCGTTTTGAAATTTACCTTCTGCATTTTGAAAATTTAGTTTCAGACTGACCAGCAGCACTAACTGGAAGCTATCTTCAGGGGAAACAATGTAAGAAGCATAGGAATAAAACGAGGACTGTAATAATGCCTTAGGAGGGGCAAAAAAATTGCTACATCTAGAGGACGGGCAGCGCATAAGAATGGATAATGTCTGAAATAGGAAAAGAGAGGATTTCTCGTGAAGCTGCGGCGTACAGAGCGGAGCCAGGTCTGACAGGCAGAGGAACCAAACCAAGGGCGGCAGATCTGCGTGCCGTAGCTGGTACCATGCAGCACCTCTAAAATGCAGGGGACGAAGTGACTGCATCGGAGTTGTAACGACCGCCATCAAGGCGTTTAATATATAGTGTGGTATCGCATGTATCACTCATCCAACACGGCAGTTACTCCTGTGAAACTGATCGTACACCGCCAGTCATGTACTAATAGCTACTGTATGCTCTTACATGTGTGCTCTGGCTCTTTCTCCCTCACTGTACATGCACGCGTGTACTGCACACTCCTAAGTAAGACCGGCATTGCTCAGTCTTAAAACACTTCAGAGTATGTGGCTCATTTTCTTCTTTCACAGATGTGAAAACAGGGCTCGAATCAAGCGTCTTGCCCAGAGTTACCCAAAAGGCCGAGCAGGGCCTAGAGCTGGGTTGCCTGAGGTGCCGTTTCGTCTCCTGCCGCCTGGGAAACACAAAAGCTGTCCCCTCACCGCCTTCAGCACCCACCCTCTCCGTGCGGTGCCTCTGCCACACGCGTCCGTGCAAAGAGCTCAGCTCTTCAATCTAGGGAGACGGCACGGCATTTTTCTCCAAAGGAATTAAATTCATACACATTTTCCTGGTAGGCTTTTATGAGCTTTCTAAAATCTCCATTCCTTCCCCAACATCTTTTTGACCAGGATTAAAGAAGGTGACTCTGCCTCCCAGTTCTAGGCAATTCCCTCCCAAGGGAACTAAGCTCATCCTGCTTCTAAAGGATCAAATGAATTTCGTCCCAATAAATTTGAAATCAGCATAGAACCTGGCTCCTAATCCAGATTTTGCTTATTGTGTCAGAAGTAAGCAGGGGGTGCACATGTGACGCTACATATGACTGTAATTAAAGAAGATTGCAGGCCAGATACTTTAAGCCCCAGCTCCAGCTTCAGCAGCAGTGACAGGGAACTGTTTGGACAGACGATAACCTTCAGTTAAATGAAGAATGAGGTTTGGTCCTTTGGGTTTTTTTTCTTCTTGTTTTATTTTCCATCAGAACCTTAAAAAAGGTGTGCACAGTCAGTAAAAGAGGAGTTTGGTAAGGGTCGGAATTAGACTTGGGGCAACATCAGTGACGGTTTATTGTTCAATACCTGGGATAGGTAAAAGTACCCACCTGGAATTTTATGGTGTGCTGCACACGCAAATAGGTGTTAACAAGATACATATAACGATTCTATGAAATAATAATACGAAAACTTAGTAGCCAGTCATTTGGATTGGCCAGTGAAGGGAATTTTGAAAGGGCCCTGCCTGGCAAAAATAGCCGTGCATATTTAGCTGTCAAAAATGAGACCCCTTCAAGGGATGTGAAGTTGGGCACCAAAATCTGGTGCTGGGCACCAAAATCTGGTTTGGAAAAATCTTGTGCATTAACAGTTTTAGGAGCAGATACTAGCAACCTAAATAGTAATTATTATCACTTAACTGAGAAGTCCTGAGATTTACTTGGACAATGTCCTGGGGAACATTAGTTAAGAATGAAATGCAATTGGAGCAATTTGTACCATGAAGTCAGACAGGAAATCAGACTAATCCTTGATGAAATTATGTGTAAGCTTGGCTGTCTAAGACCTACTAGAGCAAAAGAGGCAGAAGAAAACCAAGCCAGAATGAGATATTGAAAGGTACTGAAACTAGGTCACTGTCCTACATCACACAAAAGCTAAATCGAGCTCTATCATCCCGCAGTATCCTGAGCAAGATGAACAAAGGACTTTGTCTGGTGCAAATCTCTTAGCAGCATCCAAGTTATACAGCTGCATAAATCATAAAGAAATTTTAATCATAGCAGAAATGCCAAGACAGGTAGAACGTATAGCACTGAAGGAACATGGTTGGAAACAAAGGGGATGGCTTCTGTCACAACTCTGCGTCATTGCATGATAAATTCCCATGGAGAAATTCTGTGACTTATTAAAAAAAAAAAAGTACAATATACAATATGAGTAGGATGAAGGGGTGCTGAGCGGAAGAGTCATGACGTAATTAGATAGATACACTAAGCCAGCAGGAGAGAAGAGGTGCTTAATGAGTAAATAGAAATAAGATAGCAGTAGAAAACAGAATCTGTTTTCTACACCGTAGAGTCAAAAACCTTTGTCATGATTAGTTAAGAGACAGGATAGACTTCCTGAGCCAACAGGACAGCAAATGTTCTTGCTGCCCTTCCTTCTCTTTGATATTTAAAGTTTCGGTTCCATTCAAGTTAATTCAATCAATGGAATGTATGTGTTTTTACTGAATTAAACACTTCCCCCCTTCTACAGGCATAGATACAGAACAATTATTAAAAATGGAAACTTCAGAAGATGGAAATGGTTTGAAAGGTTATTTCAAGAACAATATTTTTTGTTGTTTGTTCCCCCTCCCCCCATGGTTTATGTTAATTTAGTAATGAATATGGCATAATTCTTTACATTATTCTTTTTTAATGGAGAAGGACCATCATTTCACACTGAAATAAACATTATCAGAGCAAGTTGTTTAAAGATGAATGCAGGAAGAGTCTTTAGATAATAATAATTTAATCAGTTAACTGTGCATATCATATTTCCTATCCAAAACCGCTAGGAAAAGTGGTTTCTTTGCTCACAGTCCCTGTCTCAGATTGCTGGAAACGTTTGAGAATATGGCATTGTTTTCTTAGGTATACGTAGAGCCTAACATCCTCATGCCGCTGCCCTCCTCTAATCTTATAAACAGCAGATAATCAGAATCGGTATAGATCTTTAAAAAATGAGCTATGGGGAGCTGCCTATCTGACAATAAGGCCTTCTAAATTTGTAATCTGAATTTAGGCAGTCAGATAAAATGAATATGTTGGCCTCAGTCTTTATCAGTTTAGCATTAAGGCACATTGCTAAGGGAGAGCTGTTTCTGCTTCATCTGTGATGTGTGAGAAAAGACTATCCCATTAGCATCTGCTGACCTGAATGTCTACAGCTAAAGTTAAACAGTAATTTGAAAGGACCCTGAAAAAATATTATTTTATACCCATTAAGAAATATAACTTAAGTAACTGTTAATTACTCAAGAGCCAGTTCATGCTCTCCTTGGACAAGCGTCCTAGAGCAAAGCAAACTCTGAACCCCAGCGGAGCAGAGCTTCCCAGGACAGGTCCGTCTCCACCCCAGCCCTTTGCTGACTCTACAGCTCCAAACGTGGCAAGATTTGTGAGTATCGAGGATTCATGTCATGATGCAAATTTTGAACCTTTGCTCTATTTAAATGCAGGACATATCAGTTTTTCGAGTGTCAGAGTCCGTTTTACTTTATCTAACTACGTCTATTCAAATAAATAATTACCAGCTATTTTATGGGCTTTAAATTTACCTGATTTTTCTGAATGAAAATTATTCTTGGTCTATCCATGGGAAGCTGGAATCTGAGACAAGAAATGCTCCTGAAGACATTAGCATGCATCTTAAATAAAACTGGCCTGTTTTTGCTACAACGAGCAGTGAAAAAAGAAAGTCCATTAGATACTGGAAATATTGTCTTTCTAAAACCAGCAGATTTTTATTTGTGTGTTGTCTAAGCACTGCAAATCTCAGCAGAAAATTGCACTGGAACAGTGGGTGGTTCTGAATTGCTGGAAACTTTACAATGGCTTTTATGTTTAAACATCATTTAGCAGCTGTTAAAGGTCAGCAAAAATCCTGTACTTTATCAGTATAAATGAAGTCTACAACTGCCAAGAAAAGAATGCATTAAATAATACGGTGATTATTATCTTGATTTTTTTTCCCCTTCAGAAGTGAAAAGGACCTCGTAAGCAGTTTCATTTTTCTCCTTCTTATTTCAAATTGACAAAGTAAAACACTAATTATTTATACCAGAAATTTGCTTACAGGGATGACACATTTTGTACACAAAGCAAGTAAAACATCTGACACATTGTATAGTGCCAGGTGCAGTTAAGAAAGTGTAACACAAGTTGGCATCTAGGGGCTAAAAAAACCCAACAAACTTGCTGCAGTGTTTCATTATCAATTTTATTTCCTACCATACACCAAATGTACAGCACAGAACACAATTTTGTTGTTTTGATGTAAGAAATATTAATTGTATGAAGAAACAGTATACAAACTACTCCAAATTAAAAAATGCATACATCATTGCTCTTTACAAAAGGTCTAATTTACAGTATAGCTCATCAATGCATTTAAACACAAAAAAAGAAAAAGAAAAAGAAAAAAAAAAAATCAGTGCACATTACAAAACACACCAAGTACAAGGGAGGCAAATAAATACAAACATACTTCACAGAACATCCTGAGCAAACAACCAAACACAGATAAATTAACCTGAAGCCATAGTAAATCATAATAAATACACAGGTCAGTAAGAGATTTTTTTTTTTTACTTAAATAAAATATATAACAAATTTGTTAAAATATTTAGTAAATTAAATTTTAGTCTTTGTAATGAGTGAACTCATTTTGTATGCATTTAACAAGTATAACAAATGTTTGCTTTTTTGTTTTTTTAGCAAGAACAATAACTTTAATAGCAAATTTTTGTTTGGTGTCCTCCTATTTATATTAGACAGCACATATGGTAGCTTTTGAAAAATCAATTTAAAAATAAACACAGCTCCTAAGAACATACATTTTCCCCTGTCTAAACTAGGTTCAGAGAGTTGAATCAACCCTCAAACAAAAAGCAAGCCCCACCTAATGCAGAACAGTGACCACAGTGCATGAGAGTTGAATCACTTTTGAATAGTACTTTTGTGCAGGAACAGTAATAATATAATTGTATATGTCAAGCCTGTGAATGCCATCATATTCAATCTAAATATAAATGAGGCTAATAAAAATAAACACTTTCATTATAGCACGGAAAAATTAAACACACGCTAGATCCATGTATACATTTACACTGAGGCACATATGCACATGAGGTGTGTGTGCATACAAAAAAGGCAGTTTAGCTGGTTGTTTATACCTTTTTTCTTAAAAAAAATAAATATAAAAAAAACTTTTGAAACAATGCTTAATTACTTACAATCCCTGAAATAGACATTGCCTCTGTTATAGCAACCGCTACTTTCTGCCGGATTCAGAAGTTCCACACCCAGGCTAACCAGATACCGAGGCGCACGCCAGCACCTCCGCGCAAGTGCTCGTCTGTCCGCACCTCCGTCTGTCTGCCCGCTCTGTAGCGCTTGGTACCCTACCGCAAGACTGGTAACAAATTCAGTATCAGCCTCGTCTTAGTGAAGAAGGATGGGAGAAACCAGTCACGGTGTTGCTACCATTTGTTCAAAGAGAAAAGCAACCACCGTTGCGCTGGAGCGGTATTATTCCTCTCCAGACCGATGCCTTCTCAGCTGCCGTTAAGTTCAAACCAGTATTAAATGCCATTTCAGGGGAGATGGGTTCGATTCATTATGTACAAAGCCTTCAGCTTGGGATGTGTTTGCGTTTTGTCAAATCCAAATCCATAGCAATACTGGTCTCTTGGTTCAAACCTCAACGTCTCGTACTAAAAAAGTACCAGTCCTATCAAATTATCCTTCTTGTTTAGAGATAATTGCCATTTCCCACCATGAGCTAACTCTGAAAAAAAAAAAAACCCACAGTGGTAAAATAAATCTGAAGTTCTCTTGAAACATTTTAAATAATCATTCGCATAGGCTAAATCACACAGCCAAGTCAAGTGCTTTGCTGATTGCTATATTTCATTATTGCTAACGTATTCTTTAACACACTGTTTTCCAGCATACTGTGCTTTTGAGCCCAGGTTCCCCACTAGTGGGCACCGTTTATCTTCTCATTCCATGCATCTTCACCTCTCATGTTACTGCAAACCCACTTCTGATACAAAGCCATTATAAAAAAGCAGGATGTGAGGAAAATAAAACTAGAACCACGGTTCAGTCATTTGTTACTTTCATAGGTTTTTTTTTTTTCTTCCTGTACAAACCCAGCAAGTTATTTAATTTACAGTATAACTTTTCAGTCTATTTAAAATCCCATTGGAAAATAAATTAATAAACACATTTGTAAAAATATGGCAGGCCGCAAAAATGCTGTTAAAAGATAAAAAAACCAACTCTTTGATTAGAAATAAATAAAAAATATAAAAAATAGTCGCACACACTTTTTACATTCACTTTACAAAAACTGAGTGCAAAAGAAGAAAAAAAAAGGAATTGTACTGAAATAAATACAATATACTAACAGAGTGCATTGCTGTTAATACAAATAGTCTGTTGTGGTTTTATTCTTTTTTTTTATGTCAGCTGGGAAAAAATTAGTGCAATGTTGCAATTGTAAATGCAGCATGGCAACCTACACCCCTCAGCAGTACATGAACTCCTAACAGATCCATCTGGAGTTTACTGCTGTTAAGTAATTTCTGTTGCCCAGCAGCTTTCACATCCTACACATGGATGCCCTTCACTGCCTGTTTGATACTTTCCAGCAGAGCTTTGCATTCGGGGGAATAGTCCCGTTCCAGATTGCTGTACATGTCTGTGAGTGTATTTACATATGCTTCGAAATTCTGCTCACTGATTGGCCCCTAAATGAAGACAAAACAGATTATAATTGTAGGAGATAAAATTAAGGCCAAAAAAAAAAAAACCCCAAACACCCAACCCCAAAGCATGGACAAGCAGCGATATGGCAACTGGGGAGAAGTCGTAAACAGGGCAGCCATCCAAATTGATGGAGGGGTTGCAGAAATGATGGGAGTTGCACGTGCTGGGGGAACCACGCACTCTCCAAGCAAGAAAAGGGGTTGGAGATACTGTCTTCTGTGTAACTTGCTTTTCGGTTGCGGCCTGCTTGGCTCTGGGGTTATGGCTGGCATCCCTGTAACTGTCCTCCCCTAATTTCCCAGCCACCCTCTTGAGGCTGGGAAAAGGGCCTGTGACTCTGGAGACCCAAGTACCTTTGTGGGCTTGGCCTGCGTTTGCAAGTAAGACATCAAGGACGTGGAGTTTTTGAGAAGGTAGAGCTTTACTGGCGCCAGAAAAATCACCTGTATGAAACAGGTTAAAGTTTCGGTCTAGGAGCAGAGTAAAGAAGGATTCTCGGTGCGAGTTTATCACTCTTTGTGCAGGGTGGACATTCAGATAGGGAGGGACGAGGGGAAAGCCTGTCCTGCACAGTGTGGTACGGGGCAGAGATACAAGGGCTGGCTCCGTCCAGGAAGCAGCTGCCCTTGCTATCTCACGGATTTTATGATCCAGCACCTCTGCAAAGTAAATTAGGCTAAAAGAGCTCTCTGCTAATGCAACTCCATTGCTCCTGCTGGTCCCTGAGCTTGCTCATCTGCTTCAAGGGCTGGTAAAACAGCCTCAGAGAAGGTGTGAAGCTGCTGGCCGCGGTCTTACCATCTGCGGAAGCTGAATGTCAGCGAGGCTGGAGATGAGGGCTTGGCTTAAGCCAGCTAACTCCTTCAACAGGCTCTCGTTGTTCTGCTCTATGAGTTTGTTCTCTTCTTCTATTGTTTTCAAATTGCTCTCCATAGATGTGATCTAGAAGACACAGGCAGGCACAAACACACAGAGAGACAGACCCTTGGCGGCGTTGTAACTGCGGTTTGAACCCAAAATGGCAGTCACGTGGTTATGAGAGGGGCCACAATGGATCTGAAACTCAGGTATGGGTTTTTTAGGATAGACATAACTTCTCCGCAGAATATTCAGAGCAAGGAAGAGGCTGTATTCGCCCTGAACTGATGGACTTTGCTGCTGGTTCACAGGGAAACCTTGTGGCAGCGAGGCACGGGAAGGTGCCCCACGGCAAGAGGAGGGAATCGAGCTCAGAGATGGGGGGGAAGGTCAGTGTGGAGCTGGGATGGAGACTGTGGCTGCAGGGCTGGCCGAGGGAAGGAGAAAGGAGGCTGATGTTTACATTGCTGTCCTGCTCTTACGGCATCCCTGCTGATCGACCACAATAGCAAGGGAAGGGGTATTAGCTGTTGTGCTACTTTCCTGCCCCGCTCCTGGGTGGAGGGAAGAGCTGTGGGCTGGCTGGGATTAGCGACAGGGCTGGCGCTGGAAACAATGAGAGAAAAATAGAGTGGAAATGAAACTGAGGGGCTGAGCCCACAACGATCATTGCAAAGATGGTCTCTGACCAACAGAATGGAAACGAGGGGTTTGGAAAGAGAAGGGAAAAGCATCTGAGGTAGCAAAACGGTATCTTTATAGTGTGACAGCGCTGGGAATATACTTTGCTCTGAAGTCTTATATGTCAAAAGCAGTGCTGAAAAAACAAAGGCAGCAATGGCAGGGCCTGGTTCCCCGCTGCCCAGCTCCTCACCCAGCAGCAGGCAGCGGGACAGTGGGGCAGGGCAGAACCAAGGGGCAGTGGAGTCATGGCCGCGGCTGTTATGCCCGCTCTTTCCTCGTTAGGATGCACATCTCTGCATTACTTAAATGTCTCTTGCTGTGGCCACTTCCCTTCCTCACACACCGTCACACATCAAAACTGTCCCCAGGGGGAGGGACCCCTTTCTTTTCCTGCCTGCGATCCACTACAACCTCTCCTTTGGAGGGTGCTCGCAGCAGCCTGACACCTGGCCAGGCTAGACTAAAAGGAGGTAGAGCAAGCCATGTAGGGCACGTGTTGCTTTGGCTGTAGTTTAGTTCAGGCTTTACTGGTCAGACTGCCTTCTCCAGGGAGCAAGTCCCAGGAGAAGAACTCTGACTGCGTAAACTGGGCAATGTCTGTGCAAACAGCACAGTGATCGCCAGAGAGAACTGAAGTAAGTCCTGAGACTCTGAACATCGTCCTCCTGCTGCAGTGCAATTTGGGATGGATATCCCCACAACCTTTGCAGTGTGAAGCCAGATCATTTAGATCCAGCATAGGTGGCATAAACTTCACCTTTATTTAGACCATACACGCAGTGGTTATTACAAAACCAGCATGAGTCAACACAATACATTCCAGTGTGGCACAAATACAGAGGGGTATGGTTATGCTCAGTTTGTTTTAGACCGTTTAGACTTCAGTTGCCAGATCTCATTTAGGAACTTTTTTCTTAAACTCTTATTCCTAAAATACTGAGCAAGCTTCTGCTCTTGCTTTTACCCAGTCAGCCCAGGTGAGCTCCCAGGTGCATATAGGAGCCGCTGTAGGGATGAAAGTATTCAGCTCACTCCATAGAACCACTATCAGCATCTTAAAAGACAATTTAATCTCTACAGTATGCACAAGAATGAAAGAGAATGACTCTTTTCCATAGCTCCCATCAAACTTATCTGCTACACAAATGAGCAAAAGGCATCCATTCTTTACCAGGTGTTGCCTGGAGGCAAAATTCAAACGATTTGAATAACTGACAGGGGGTGAACTGAACTAGGGAGATTTTCTTAGGTACACGTAAGAACAAAGTCAACTCGCATTAAGAGGTTAGGCTGTGCTTGGTAAGAGGTAATATACTCCCTAAAAACCATAGTATGGGATTCTGCACGGTTTGGTCAAGAAAGGTTTGGTCAACAAAGGAAAATGAATGTTTTGTTTGGTAGATATGTTTTTTCTGATTGCCAAGATTAGCTCCAAAGTGACCTGAATTTGTCATTCACCATGTCTTTAAGACAATACCCAAGAATCTGCTGCTTGTTTACAGAAAACAAACAAACAAAAACTTGACAAAAAAGCATGTGGGATTTTGGTACTTTCAAGTGTCACAGAATGATGGGAAAACAAGCGCACAGGAGACTGACTGTGTTTAAAAATAGCATTTACATAGCATTTAATTTATTTATTGTGCTTAAACATAGCATAAGAAAAGGTAAAACTTCCATGTCGATGTCATACCTGGGTTTGAAGTTTCATCATGTCAGCTTCAATTTTAAGATTGGATTCATTCAGTTCTTTTATTTCCTCATCCAAGTGTCTGATTTCTTCATCACTCTCAATACCTGCAAATAGTTGGAAATACCAATATCAGATTTAAAGCGTCCACATGTAAATGGATGTATGAGTAACAAGCTGTGTTACCTGTTACTGAACAAGAGGAAGATAACAAGCTTTTGATCAAATGATTGATCCTTAAATTGCCTCTTACTTTGCTTTTACTGTCAAAATTGTTTCCTAGCTGTAAAATATCTATAAGAGCTGAAACATAGAAGGGGCTTTCTGAGTCTTTGTGTTTCACAGTTCTTTTTCGCCAGTGCAACATGCAGCTACAATCTGGAGAGTACAGAAAGGAAAAATTGCCCAGAAAGACAAAAGTTTATAGTAAAACTTGAAGGGATATTTACAATGGTTTGTTTTTTTTTTTTTTTTCATTTTGAAAGAAACGTAACAGCAAGCCCTCTTTTGCAGGGAACACCCCAGGGTAACGTCTCCACTAGTATAATTGCTGGCTGCAGTAAGCTGATCTGTACCTGCTTCTGATCTTGCAAGATGTTCTGTGGGGGCAAATCCCTGTGCAGAATAACTTCAAGAAGCACAGACTTAGTTACACGTGATAAATAGTGAAATTTAAATAACAGCAAAAGGGAAATTGTCAGGAAGCTAACAAGCATTACAGAAAAAAAAAAGGAAGGAAGACTTTGACATCCCCACAAGTTAGGTAGCAAAGAAAAAAATTTTCAGGTCTTTAATGAAAGCCTTGTCCTGAAAAATACGGAGCAGCTACAGCTGCTGGCAATACATGTCCCTCTGTCTGCTCAGTATCACGCTGGGACCACCTCTGTTTAGAGACTTGTGCGACTGTTGCTGTTACTGCTTTAAAACCTAAAGCCCTGAAGACAGTCTGCTGGGGAGCCAGCCTGGGAATTCTGGAAGCAGCAGCCCCTGCCCCGGTGAAAACATGGACACATGGAAGCAAACTTGTTTGCCCCACGTAACACAACCTTTTCCCTCAGCAGCTGGAGGCAGAAAGTTCCCTGAATCCTGGCTCAATGCCCAAATTAATAAAGCATGCTGTATAAGAAAGGAGACTTCTACCTATTTCCCCCTATGCTTATTTAGTAGTTGTTCTTTTTCCTTACTACATGGGTTAGCAAAATTGTCCAAGCACTGCACAGACACTAAACCATGTAGTATTCAAGTTAGGGATAGGAGTCAATTTCTGCACACAGTATTTATCCCTTCTTACCTTAGTCATCAGATAGCTAAGTCCTCCTGATCTGCAACTAACAATTTATTAGTAATAACAATATTGAAAGCATCTCCAAATCAAAAAATAATGCTCTGAGACAAGTTGAGAACATACCCTCAATGCTGAGTTATCATGATGTAAATGAGAATAATTTTATAATCTCTCATGCAAAGATTTTTGTTATTCAAGATTTGTTATGGCTAGAGACAACCGAAAGGAGTGAGAATTGATGCCAGAATGGCATAAAGGGGCATAAGTATAAATGGGAGTCAGGGCCCTTCTATCTAAATAAATGTCATCACCTTTTACAAATCTCCTTACCCCCACTTGCTTTAAGCTTGATAGTCATTAATTCTTCCGAAATTTTGCCCTTTTTTATGGCTTGTGCATTCAGAGGACAACCAGACAGGCTGAAACGGATAGGAAAAAAAACATTAGCACCCACTTGAAAATGGCAACAATCCTTTCAGGCAATATTATCATGCACTCGGACAGACCTCTGTACCTAAGGTCACATCAGTATCTCCATTATAGCATAGCTTTGGGGAATGACATAACTCATAAAGAGCCATTTAACTGTGTATTCCAGCTTGAAAACTGGCACAGAAATCTCAACCTGTAAGTAAACAACTCTTAAGCATATTTCAGAATAATCAAAATAGCAGTGGCAGCTACTGTTAAGTTATGTGAAAATGCATTTACAGAATTCTTGAAGTTCCAGCAGTTACAAATAAAAACTCTCTATTGTTTTTATTGAGGGTTTGTGCTCCAGAGAAGAGGAGCAGTATGGTCCTTTAAAATGGCAAGTTTACTATCCTAAAAAAAAATTAGTTAATGGGATGATTTCCATGGTGCGCAACTATTGTATCATTTTGTTGATACATAATAATGATCAATACAATAATAACTCTGGCTATACCCTATAGACTGTAATAGCTTTTTTGAATGGTTCTATTATATCGTCAGCTTGCTTTTTAACCACTGTTCACATTAAATTACATTTTGCTATTTCAAAGCTTACAATTTCATCAGCTGGTAATTATCTGAGGCAATTTTTATAGCCCACTAAAGGGCTAAGATGAATTGCACTGTCTTAATACTATCTTTATAAATAACAAAGAAGAAATACCCATATGCTGAAGAACTGGCAGAAGGATTTGTATTCAGATATAGCCAAGTAAGGAGTGAAGGAAAATTTCATTCCACAGGAAAATGGTTGAGTTTTGTGTGTGTGTAAAACTTAAAACCAAAAATCCTAACAGACATGGTGTTTTCATGTTGGGAGGGGGGAAAGCTTTTGCAAGTTAAAGCTAGCTTCACACTGGCTTAGCTAAAAGCTATACAGGGACAGATGCTAGTTCTCCAGTTCTGAAATGCTGCTTAGCTCGGCCCAGAGCAGATAACTAACTGGAAGAATGTCTCAAAGCCGAGGGTTACGTGTTAGGTTTCAAATGGCCTAGGGAAGGATATCATATCACAAAGCTATATTTACTACCTTATTTTGACTAACATGATCTTGAATGTGATCCAGCCTTATGTAGGACAGAAATCGTCTGTAGTATGAGTTGCAACCAGCTAACATACTATTTATGTTATTTGCTTAATTAGCACCAATTTACAGTAGTGTCCTAATGTAAAGACTTTAACATGGGATGTAGATCATAAAGTTAGGATAACACTGGGCTCTGACTGAATTTATTCAAATCGCCTTGAACATACTTGTATTGGAGAAGTTGGTTCAGAGTGTTAGAAAGAAAGCAAAGATGGTACAGAATATAAACTTAATTCCTATTATAGACAGAAGACCAGAATTTGCCAGGTATTAATTTGGATTCCATAGCCAGATTCTTTGAGTAATATTCAAGGCCAGGTTGGACGGGGCTTTGAGCAACCTGGTCCAGCAGAAGGTGTCCCTGCCCACGGCAGGGGGGTTGGGACTAGATGATCTTTAAGGTCCCTTCCAACCCATACCATTCTGTGATTCTATGATAGTTATTGAACATGGTCAAATTATGCCAGTGTTTTCATAGTGATATATATAATCATAGTGTTTATTGTTACTGGTTATAGGTGTGATTCCTATTTTGTAAAGACAGTTTTCTTTGTAAGATTGTTATAACTTCAAACTTGTGTAATCCATAGGAGTTCTGCATGTTTACTTTTTTTGTGTGGTTCTAGCTATTTAAATACAAAGTTTACGAAAACAGCTTTTCCACTGGTAGAAAGATTAAATGAATGCAACCATTACTCTTGCTAAATCTTTTCTGGTGACATTTCAAAGATCTTTTCATTTTCCATAAAAGATATACAGATACAACTCCATAACTGCCTAGGAAGGAACTCTGTTAAATTTTAAACCATATAGAAACTGTGCTAATCTGAAGAAAAGACCTTAGAAAGTCACACTGCAATGGGAACATTGAAAAAGAGTGAAAAGTTGATCCCAGCTCTCTGAAGTTATTCTGATCCATATTACTTCAGCTGCAATGTAAACTATGATGTTACTTAAAAGACTTCAGCACGATTCACTCAGACTGTAACCTCACGTTGCCAATTCAACAGTGAATGTTAAGGAAAAAGAAAAAGAGAAAACACAAAGTTATACCTTCTGTGGGTGACAAAAACATTATTAACATGACCCAGCCCGTTGCAGCCTGGCAAAGGACAGTGTGGCAGCTCTTGTTTGTTCAGTTTCCAGGATAGTGAAGACCCATTGACAGGACTCTCCTTCTGTCTCTTGGCAGCCAAAGGACAACCAGAAGCAGTGCGATGAGAAGTGTATTTACCTGATATGTGACCTTGGCCATCACAGCCTATCACTGGACATCTACAGAAACACAGCAAAAGAACCCCTGTTTTCACTGGAGAGAGCAGGCGAAGACAGTCTCAAGAAAGTCTGAGATAATAATTCCAGCTGCCTGTGCCACTCTGCATTAATGGATTAAGACCCGGTCCCCGGCAGCACACTGTACCTGAGCATGAGTTCATGTCAAGCTGAGTTATAGGGGTTCAGCTGATCTTAAGACTAGGCAATCTAAAATATAGTCTTACAGCCTAAGAAACTAAAACATTCATTTAGACAGTATTTTACCAGAAAAGAAAACTGAAATTCTATCACAGGCAATGAATTACACTTCCGCAAGCGCATGGAAAGTCAGCATTTTCTCCTCTCTGTCTAGGTTTTGGCATGAAGCAGAGGATGGGTTCCTGCACCTGGAAAACTTGTATCATCTCATGTAAATACTTGCAAAGAAAGGTTTGGGATTTTTTTGTGCTGCTCTGTCAGGGTTATGCAGCCTTTCACAGATCATTAGCAAGTATTAAGAACAACACTGTACGCAACTAAACCTTCATATCTATCTTCCGGTTATTGTTTAAATATTCTAATGGAACGTGCATTCAAGTCAGGAATGTAGCGAATCTCTGTTGAGTTTCCAGTTTTCACTTTAAGTGAAATTTTAATATATTTATAGAGGAAAGACATGAGATTTACATATATTTAAGTTCTCTGGGACATATTTTGGAGGTGTCACTCTGGTTTAATTAGCTGGCCTGTTAAGATTTCACTACAGGCAGAAATAATTTGTTTTCCTTCATTTTCCCAAATTTTCCAATGAAGTGGCAGTTTCACAGCACTGTTTAAAATAATTGGACCAATGCAAGCAGATATAGCAATCCCTCCTCACTCTTCAAGCCCCAAGGTGATGTACTCCACCAGCTTCGCTGGAAGCAGGAACGCTCGGTTCAGCTCCAGCTCTGGGCCCTGTTCTCACGTGGCTCAGATTAACTGGAGCATCTCCTGTGGTGCCTCAAGTCCTGAGCTCTTACGGGCTTTTTTCCCTCTTCACTGGTGGTAGACGACTGCTTTTGTACTCACTTAAGTTCAGGGTCTTCTTTTTCTTCCTTTGTAGGAGTCACTTTGATACCTCCTTTCCTGGCACGAGGACAACCAGATAAACTGAAAGAAGCACACAGAATAAAAGCCACCTCTTTCTGCTGCTGCTTGCCGAGAACCCTGAGCACTGCAGCCCCATGCGACAGGACGGTTTTTACCTTCTGTGGGATGCATAGTTCCCTGTCACGTGGCCAGAGCCGTCACAGCCAGGTGTCGGGCACCTATAGAATAACACAGGGAGCTTACAAAATACAGCTTCAAAGGTACACAGTAAATAATGTGTACCTTCTGCATTTTGTCTAGGGTAGAAGAAAGAACAGCAGAGCTTTTGTTGAATAATTAAAACTGGTTCTTGCTGAATTTTTTTTTTTTAAATGAGCAGACTCCTTTCATAATTTTTTTCCTTTTATAACAGGGTTTTAGTAAAGAATGTGAAATATACTGCATATGATGTGTAAATTTAATTAGTTTATAACACTGTTTGCACCAAACATTTTGCCTTGTACAGGATCAACATGACAAGAAGAAAAAAAAAAAAAACCAGCTTGATATAGATCTATTTGTAAATTTACTGTTATGTGTTTGTTTGCTATTCTTCTGATGTTTTCAGGTACAGATATAAATAAGCACTTGCCAGTATTTACAGAAGGGGAAATGGAAGCAGAGAAGCAGTTTTACTTTTGGGCATCAATAGGTGATAGCCAGAATTTGAATTTAATAATTTGTATGTTCTAGCACTGTAAGCATACAACGGGACCCTATCTTCCTAGCACTAGATTCCATTAGGTATTCAGCTTGGCAATTGGATTATGCTCATGTCTCATAGTTAAGGAGTTTCTGTGTGTGTGTACGCAACAAACAAGCCTTTTCAAGTACGAATGTTTAACACTAAAACATCCATACAATGAAAAGAAACAAACCTGCCTGTTACTGTGGTCTGGGAGGGTGGGCTTCTTGCTTGCGGGTTGTATGTGAAGACCGTGCTCCAAAAGCCTACTGGAGTCGGTAGGTCTTTCCACTGACTTCTGTCGGGTTTGGAGCAGGAGCTTCCTGGTAGCACCTTCCGTCCCAGAAGTTCAGGTATTTTATTTCTTTTGTCACTTAAGGGTTTTGTATTTCTTGTGTGTTTTTTTGTTTTGGTTTGTTTTTTTAAGACAAGAGAAACACACCTCAGCACACAAAGCAGCATAAGCAAAATATTTACCTTTAGAAGCTGTGCCAGCCATTTCTATGTTTCTGTATTATACAGCACAAAGTTCTTAGGCTAAGCATCCCTAAAGGCCTTTTGAATGCTGTGGTTTTTCCAGGGTATCAGAATTACAGAAAGAGTTGTGCCAAATAATCTTGTACTGAAGCAGTAAGGAAACTAGCATTGTTCAATACTCTCTTAAGGGTCTCAGTTGTTACTGAATCTTTCCTGAGGTGACAAGATGGATGATTTAATCTAGTTGTTGGTAGGCTGCCATGGAAAACACCTACAAATATAACTGTAGTATCACATCTGAGTGTGCAGGTGTATCTCTTCACAGAATATTCAAAACTATTTTTCTGCAAACAACTAATTCGTCAAAAAAGTGATTTCTTTTGGAGATGACTAAATTTATTCACTGATTCAAGTAGCATTCAGCAAATAATTTCAACTGAAGCTAGGGGAGACTTTTTTTTTTTTAAAGCCAATGTCAAAACATTTCATGATGCCATTTTCTGAACAAAACATTTTGGCAGAGTGACACGCCTCACACTGACAGCGAAGGTAGGGGTGTAGGTTGCAGAGTGCCAGATACGCTCGACTGTGTAGAGCTGAATGTTGACCTGAGTGTGGGACAAGGACTGGGCACAATGTCATGTGGAGCAGGCAGAAAGGGCAGATGTCTGGAGAGTGTCAATGCTCACAAGTAAATCCGGAGCACCTGCCAAATACTATGGGTATTAATTTTGGCTACTTGTTTTATCAGACGATCACAGATGGAAGAGCTGTCCGCATAGACTGGATGTGGATTTTAATTCAGTAAGAGCTCTTTGTGGGAGACATTCGGATTGTGAGTCTGAGAGTTATGGACTTAAAGACACTGAACTGAATTTGAATCTCCCCATCTGTGTTTACCACTTCCGCCAACAGATAGATTTCACAACCAGATTAGTGTCCAAAGTATTCTTGAAGTCATTAAAGATTTGAGGCTGAGATATTATCAATACTGATGAAATTATAAGATGATATTTCAGGTGGACTACTGACAAATTAGTAAGAAGCTTCTCTAGCAAGGCTCCTAAGCTTGACCACTGGGTTGGTTTTTCCAAATATTGATTATATCTTTGTATGGGTTATGAAATTCCGCACTACAAGATACACCAACAATGTATTGTGTTACAGTCAATAATACTGTGGATCTTCATCAGCTTTTAAGTGGCTGATGAGTTTGGACTGGTGCCCCAGCTTAGGGAGTCATCCTCTGTTTTGGATTCCTGTGCAGAGCCAAGAAAATCAGATTTACATTGGAGGGCCAGAGGCCTCAGGAGCTCAAGCTAAAAGGTGTCAGCTCTCAAGTGGATGTAGGTTACAGATTCTTTTACAATTCATCATGTTTGTTTTCCAAGAACAAATCTCTCAGTGATTTCACACAGAAATTCTTATAACTGTGCATTGAGTGCTTGCTATTTTGGCCCCTTCTCCAAGAGGGTTGCTTTATTTTTAGGTAAATTAACTACAACTGCACATAAAATTGATACACTGAGCTGCGTATCTAGGAGCATTTCTGGTACTTTTACTCCCTGGAATGCTCACAGAGATGGTTCGATATGATGGTTAAGGCAAATCCACAGGGGTCAGCTGAGAAAACTATTGACTGAAATATGTCATGCTGCCTACAGAGCATGGATCAGTATCAACGTGTTCTGTGAAACCTATCTAGAAGAACTGCTAGAATCTCTCCTAAAATTGGCTTATAACCACTGAAACAACTTGTCTAAGGATAGAACTAACTAATTCCTTGAAGGTTCTGAACTGTAAGTAAGTATCATTCTAAAGTACGCTTTTAAAATTCTTTAAGGCTTGATAAGCAGCTCTTTTGTGAAACAGGACAATCAGTCATTATTCTTCCTTATATCTTTAAAATCCATGAGTCATCATCAACTTTACTATGTTTTAATTTGACCACCTTAGATTGCTCTGTGCAAGGGAGAATCCTCAGACAAAAATTTCTTGAATCTGACCCAAAGGCTCACTTTCTGAACAGATCTTCCTTATTTCCAAACTGTAGATCACATGAAAGCCTTGTATCTTTGCTGGCTTAGAGTTTCATAATTAAAGCCAAAATCATATCTTGATTCTGGCAAATTAAACGTGGATAACATTTGGAAAAAATACACAGCTTTTTCATATTCATGCCTAACTACATGAGGGTACTTTCGTGGCCTGATTGTGTGAGCATTTATGCCCTCTGCTCACACAGAAGTAGTAAAATTAACTATTGATATCACTGTACTATACCACTCCAGGCATGATTGCAGTTTTTGGCGCATGATTTCATTTAGCCAACACTTATCAAAAGCAGAGGCTTGTTTAAAATTTCACCTGAACAATGTCTGTAGGAAGCTAAAATAAGGTGGTACATTTGTGAAAAATAATTTTATTTAGCCCTTTTCCCTTTTGCAAATTGTCTGTGAACAGATTTTGATTTTTGCTCTTTTTCTAGTTAATTGAAATTAAATGCTATGTGCGTTATGCAACATATTTCTGTCTGTGAAATGTTCATGAACTTTGACTTTGTCTTTCACAACTCACTTATTATACATGGCGTACAGTGTGCAGTTTGTCATTTAAGTCATATGCTGTTGCTCCTCTTTCCTTATGGCATGACCAAAACTCTAGAAGCTTTAGTGGAAAAATAACCATATTGGTATGCAAATTTCCTTATTCACACATGAATGGGGGGGGAGGGGGCGCTGCATGAGGAGCAACTATTCAAAATATTTGTGTGACTGTCTATGCATGGCAGAAAGCCAACAAAAGCAGGGACAAATATATATGACTCAGCAAATGATTTCAAATTTGTCAGCATTTTCACAAGTCAGTTTCTTGCTTCTTGTGCTGCTCTTTTTAAAACAAACTAAACCTAAATTTTATACCTCTCCGACTCCGAGATAGAAAAACTGAAGCATTGTACCAGTGTATCAGTTTACCTACTGACTTTGGGAACTGCTTTGAACCGTTGCCCATATAAACGGCCTTTCTTTGCCATTTTGCTGCATCCAGCAGGTTCAACTCCATAGCTACCATCAGTTCAGAATTTTGTTTATAATCCAAGCTGTCCGACTAGAAGATAAGACCACTAATAGTCGATCTGAAGAAGCTAACTTGTGACTAAACAGAATCAAGCCTAAATGTAGTCACTCCTACTATTAATACCATTAGAACAGCATAGGAGTGCCATGATCAGACTTTATTTTCTTCTATCATCTGGACTAGGGATGAACGTAAAGGACAGAAAGGACAGTCACGGGATTCTCCCCCTTTTACACGCATTCATGAGTTTTTCCAAGCCATCTATTATGGGATCCAATTTACAACTTGCAGAGGGAAAGCTATGAAAGAACTCTAATTATCCTTTCCTTTTCCCCACATCCTTATTGACAAAGCCAATTCAATAACTAGATGACTGGTTGCCAGTACCTCTCTTGACTACAGATTTTTGAAATATTCATATGTCCCTATACATCTGTCTATATAGCAGAGCCTGCACAGTCCTTTTGTAAGTGACATTTCACGGTGAGAATTATGCCAGCACAAAATCATATGACTTGATGTCTGCTTCAGTGACATTAAACTCATAGTATATGGTAGTGAATGATAAAAAATGATTTGCAGGAGTTCTGGTCTCATTTTTAGATTTATTTTAACTAGATTTATTTCTAACTAAATAATTCTAATTTATTCTAACTGGATCAGACTGAGTTATTTGCCAGATCTGTCTCGCATGTTAGATAATTTCTATTTCTCTCTGATTCAGAAATACTGTGAGAGCAGCCTCTCTCCTAGCCTACAATTCTTTCCCCTAGGTCCTCCTGGTTAATTCATGAAAATGAAGGGGTACAAAAATGTAGAAAGACAAATGGAGAAAAGTAAACTCTATTTCACTCAAAGGCTTTCAAACCAATTTACTTAAAATTTTGGACAAAGATTTGACATAACTCAGAGCAATTCAAATGAACAACTGCATTAATGTAGGGAACATGCTGATCAAAGTTAAATAACAATAACATTTGTGCTATTATCAATACTTACTTAAGCTCCTGAGAGTTAGCAGCCATAAGGGATTTTAATGTCTTGTCAGCTAATGGGCACCCAGAAACACTGAAAAAAACACGATGTAAAATGTTTTACTAAAACAGAACATTTTTTCTTAAAACAGCAACCTCCAGACAATCTATGACTTATAACGGGAAAAAGATCTTCAAATATTTGCTTTTGGCAAAGGAGAAGCAGCCAATACCATGCTGCGGTTCTTAAATGACTGGAAAGATATATGGCCGGGGCCAAAGGTTTCTATGGCCCTGTGTCGTGACTCTTAATCTCAGGGTCGTGGGTTCGTGCCCCACGTTGGGCGCCAAAATGGACTGTCGTGGTTTAACCCCAGCCAGCAACTCAGCACCACGCAGCCGCT
>JAVKLA010000027.1:10039004-10077753 GCA_034782735.1 Sagittarius serpentarius
ACTGAGCAACAGACGAAAACATCAGGGTGTTATCAACATTCTTCTCATACTGAACTGAAAACACAGCGCTGTACCAGGACACCCTGTAAAGCTTTGCATGGGGACGCAGCGGGACAGAGAGTCCTTCCTTTCTTTATGTTGCCTACATGAAGGTCAGGTAGAGCATCTGGTCCACATGGCTGGGAAAAGGCAGAAACTGCTTCTTTCCTGCTCCCAAAAGGAATGGCAGGAAACGATCGCTTCAACCGCCAGGTACTGGCTATTGACAGTAGGCTATTCTGAGGGAAATATTTAGCATCCACAGATTATCTTAGCAGATCTGTGAATTTCAAAACTCATTCATAGAGATACCTGCAGAAACCCCATTGAAAATCTCATGCACCAGCATCTGTACAGAGTGCTTGTACACTTAGGGAAATTAAAACTTTACTAAACGACTCAGCAACAGTCTCGGCTAAGACATGCAGCTACAGCAATAAGCATATGCTGCTTAACCCCCTCAGCCTATTGAGTCCAGACCTTCACCAGATATGACAAAACCAGGAAAACCAGCCACATTTCTACATGGATTATTCTCTGCAAATTACTTTTGAATACTTATCCATGGTTAGTACAAAAACGTTCAAAGATGACAACAGCTGAAAGTAGCTCTATTTCCTGCTTTAGGCTTCCTGTTGTTTCTTACCTGCGGTGTGAGGCATAGTTTCCTGTTACATGACCGCTACCATCACATCCTGGAGTTGGACAGCTATGCAAAGAAGATGCAATGAGAAGTTAGAGTGTGTGTAATACACCGCATAGCTCACTTTGCCCTGCAGTGAATTATGTAATGATCCTCAGGGCAATCGCATTCATCATTACGCATCTCGGCACTACCATGACACTACAGAAAACTAGCAAAGCTTACATGACGCTTCTAGTTTTCAATTATTACTTGAAGCATAGATGGAAAAAAGTTTTCCTATTTCCACCATGCAAATGAGTCAAAACCTTATTTTTTTAATCTATATAATGTGAAACCACCATGCTTTGTGTAGATTTTTTGGTTACGATTTGGGCTTTTAAAAGGACAGTTTGTTAGCAGTACCAAATTTTGACAGCAATTCATAAATGTTAGTGATGAAGTTTCTGATCTGCCCTCCTCTATAACACAGGCCAGACAACAGTAATATTCAAAATAATTCCCTCAACTTCTGACTACAATAAGGCACCTTCTTTAGAAACACATCCAATCTTTATTTGCTGACATAAATAAAAAAATTATGAAATAATTGCAGAATAGAAAGTATATCAAGCTCCCACAAATGAAGTTCAGAATGAGTACAAAAGTTTCCCAAGATGTTTCTCAGCTGAACTGAGAAGTGATACAAAGGTGGTGTACATTTAGCACGACAAATATGTCCCTTTATGCCAAGAGATGGAGGTATGTTTGACCTGGAGAAGATGTTATAGCTGCTGTTTTTCCTCAACCCTTCTTCGGTCATAGCACTGAGCTCATTTATCAGATTGGGATATAGTCCTCTAAAAGAGGGCAAAAGGTATCAAGGAATGCAATTTGTGCATGGCCGGGGAGGGGAAGGTGAATTAAGTATACCTTTCCACAGTATTTTACAACACTAACACCAGTTCTTCACAGTCATCTTATAAAGGGCTGCGTCTTCTTTCACTGGGCCCATGGAGAAGGAGGGCATGCAGAAACTGTACAAAACCTTTTAGCTGGTGCTCCATAGTAATGAGGAATGGGTACCTGAGATCCCCACCTGGCCATTTTCTCTGAGCTGGCAGAGCGCTATGAACTTTTTCAAATCTGTAAAGAAGCCTTAGGAAGACATCAGGCTCATTTTCACAGCCCAGTTCAACCTGAGCAATGCAGCTCTGGGCAAGAGAATCAACATGGAAAAATAGAAAGCACATGCTAGGAGGTGGTATTTACAAATGAGTTCACTGCAGCTGAGCTAACCATGCCAGAAAATTTTTCTCTGCGAGTGCTTATGTCATTTTAAAAACTTCCTCATGATGGAGCCACTTGTATTGAATTGTTCTGGACAAGTTCTGAGCTCAGTGGGCTCAAGGAAATGCACTCTGTTCCCTGTATTACCTATAGATTCTTCTGATAAATTAAAAAGATTTATTATTTAATTTTCTGGACAGCTACATTTTAGATGCCTGTTTCTACTCACTGTTTGAAAATAATTCACTAACACCACTATGAGCTGATCATTGCCCTTGTAAATACTCTGGGAATTATTATTTAGGAGAGTAGAAAAGTATTTTACAGACATCTCAAAACAGGTCAATATCACAAAGGAATAAATATTACAAAAGAAAAGCCATTAGTCCTCAGCAAATAAACTCTCAGTGATTTTTGTATGCATTTGTTTTAGAAGAGGCAAAACAAACCTGACCTGTAGCAATTTAGGTCACGAACTACAACTGCAGATATAATGTGGAGAGTAGACAACACGCAGACTGCACGGCATGAGGGGAAAGAATCGCTCTTCACAGCAGCTTGCCCCAGGGAAATGTAATTTCTAGAGACAGAGGTGGATCTAACTGATTCAGTGCCACCGAGTCTGGGGAGCAGGACACAAGGTGACAGGATGCGACTCATTTATTTATGGGTGAGCCTGCAGTGATACATTACGGGCTATCATCACTAAGCGATACGAAGTGCACTTGTCTAGAGAGACCTGCTCTGGTTTGGGACAGAAAGAAAAGTGGTATAAATGATTGCAAAGTCCCAGTTGACTATTACAGTGAAAACGCTCCATTGATATCAAAATGGTGTTGATGTGAATCCAAAGGGTTTTTGCGAAGAACCTAGATGAGATTTTAAAACGTGACTAGTGTTATGAGCTGGTTGGGACAATTTTACGGAAGGGATGCTAAACTGAAACAAGCCGTTGCATGCGGAAAGATGTAACAGAACTATCCTGTTTTCTTTGCTGTTTTGGACGGTAAAGTTTTGGAGCTTAAGACAGAGCAAGTGTCTCTCTGTACTTGGGAAAAGAGAGTATTAGCCTATTCGCCCAGAGCGTGAATTTTTGCATCCACTGGATTTTCAGTAGGACAGGATAAGTAACTCTGCTTTGAAGGAAGCAGATGAAGGACTTGGACATAGTTTTCATACAGGTTGGAAAACTCTGGGGCAGCTCCTGTCTTGTGTTTTATCTTTTTATGAATTTTGCATGTTTCCTATCTGAGAAATCCCCCATACTTTCCACAGACTCTCAACAGTGGATCTATAACGATGATTGTCCAAATAAATTTTATTTAATTGTGTAAGCATTAGCACAGCCAATCTGTAGCGCACTACAAAACTGTGTGTTTGTAGAAGGAGCTGTTGCCCATTTGTTACCTACCTATCTGAGGAATAAGGAGTGATACCCAGTATAACATTAGCCATGAATCTGCCCAGACCCCCAGGCCTACCCTGTCTCATTTCAGCTCCAGACCTCACATCTACCCAGTTGCATAGAGCCAACAGGGAACTAACTACCCACAGTGAACAGTCATGCAAGTCTCCCTGCTCAGTTCTTGCAAATCTACTCCAAGCCAGCACTCTGAACAACGGCGTAGTCAGTCTTTAGCAGGGCAGAGGAAAATGTGGCATTTTTTGTGACTCACGTGATGAGTTCCTTTTTGAGATCTCTTGAATGGAGCTTGGGTTTAGGACTTGGTATGGAGACATCTCCTGGATACTTCTTTTCCTCCATGTTTTCTGGAGAGCTCACTGGATCTTTCTGAAATGTTAGATGAGAACGTGACAAAAGGTTTCTGTCTTCAAGGCCTCCCTTAGATTCAACAAATAACTCGCTGTGGCAAGAAGAGAATCTCTTGGAAAACATAAAAAAAAAATTCTTAAGAAATGATGGAGAGAGTTGAAGAAAGTTTAGTACATCATAATTTCATGATCTCATAGGTAGACTTTTGAAAATGTTGAACCGCGTATTTGTGGAAGTATTTCTGAAGGCGGATGCTGGTTTAGGCTGTACATAGGGAAAATTTGGTTTAGATTTATAAAATAGTGATAAAGGCCAAAGAAAAATACACAGAAAATAAAAGCAATTGCTGAATATATAGAGCCAAACAAGACTTCAGCAAGTATGTTCTTGTTTTTTTCTGCGCAAGTGCATCACTGAGCTTTGTATACAGTTGAAATGAGTACCACTGTACTGTGAATTACAAAATTACAATCATAAATTAAAAAAACCTATTGTACATAAACACATGTAAATGCAGAGCTTTTTAGGTCTGTAGAATGGAATGATTTGTTATCTTATCCAAAGAGCAGAGTCTTGTTAAAGTAAAAATCATAAGAACACAACCGCTTTGAAGTTTTCTTAGCAGGCTGCTAAGGGTAGTACTTGATTTCTACTATTTGCAGATTAAAATAATTCACTGCTACAGTGCTGTTTGACGGAAGGTATGGACCATGAGTATTCACTCCCTTGGGAAATCTGGAGCCCTGAAAGGAAATTACATTCTTGTTTTCTGAAAAATCTTCTTTGATCGCTTCAAAATAGCTTGGTTTATACTGTTTTGAGAATCAATGCCTTCAATTATTATTATTTTTATGAGGGATAAGTATTTCCTTTCTGGAGGGATGCTCTGTGGATATTGCGTCATTCAAGAATTCTCCAAAGCCCACAGCACGAATTATCAAATCTCTATTAATCCCTTCTGGGACTTCATGTTGGTTTTGGGACTCCATTCCAATACTCAAGACGGTATCACCCAGAGATTACTGTCTGTAGGAGCAGAAGCTGCTGCCTGTGGTTGAGGGCAGAAGCTCCCAGATCCTGCTAAACTCATGGGGCTGGTGCCGTAGATGCTCTGGGCTTGTGCGGCTTACAAACGTGCCAGGACAGAGGGACAGGGATGGCTGCAGAGCTGTTAACACAGAGCGGAGGGCTGAGGAGAATCTGGCCTGAAAATGGAGATTCTGCCTAACGGGACTTGTAAGCTCTGCGGGGGTGTTTCTTCTGATAAAGCTTCCATATGGTCCTCAATTCTGGCAGCTCATCTTTGCCTATTTGGAGACTGGATCCTCAATATGACTTCCTTCTGCTTTCTGGTACTGGCTACCTACTGCCTACTGAAACTCACACTACACATACATATAGAAACCATGCCATATTACTGCTATATCAATTACTACTCATTTTTGCAACCGCATTTCTGGGGTTAGTTTGTTTGGGAATAATCTCATCTGCTACAAATATAGAAAGCAAAAATACATATATTCAGCTTTTCTAAACACTCTCTCATAGTAATTATCGAGTAATTATTTTAAATAAAAAAATATTTGATATATTTCAGGCTTTTAGAATTTTATTTCTAAAGGAAAACTTCAGATAAGGAGTAATAGAGAAAAATTAGAGACAATGATAGGTATTGTTAAAATGTTAATACAGAAATAATGAATAGTTGAAAGTCCTCCAAACATGGAAACTAGAATACTAATACCCAGAAGTGGAAAAATGAATGCCAGCTTTGTTCAGGATTCAGGAAACCTCACAGGCTGTTTTCCAACATTGAGTTAAATCCTGGTTCCAGTGGCATATGGGGGTGTTTTTGCCACTGCAATCTGCAGAATGGGGATTCAAGTTCCTGACTGTCTCTGTCTACAAGTTCTGACCCATCTCTCTTAAATACACGTAACTGCAGCTCCTACAGGGATCATCACCAGTGTAAGTCACTGTAAAATCAAAAGCTCCCAAAAGAAACAATAACATGGTGACCCTCTGTTGCCAGCTGGAAGATGTCAGATGTCAAAATAACTTCACAAAACACAGGTGATGTGGTTTCCACTTAAAGTAACGGAGGTTGAAGAAGACTGGCTTATCAGTTTCCTCTCTATCAGCTAACTCTGATAGGCTACGTCTGTATCACTGAACTGAGGATCCATGCTGTGTTTCTAAAAATGTAGTGCATGCCTTGGCTGGATCCTCACTATGTATCAAGACCAGACACACATCAGCCTCTTCCACTTCTTGTCAAAGTTACAACTGAGAGGACCCTGGAGCAGAGGGTGGTAGAAAGACCACTCTGGCACCCCACTGGGGTCCTGGACTGTCTGAAGTACCTCAGGATGCACCTGCAGCAAACAAGAGTAGCTGTAACTGTTCGTGCTGCAGGGTTTATTAATATTTTCTTATATATATATATATCTATATATATAGCTTGTGTTAGTTATCTCAAATGAAAGGTATCTCTTGATCTTTTGCTGGTGACGGACGGGAAACTTGTGTGTGTGAGTTATTCATCATGTCGCTGTCTGATACCTGCTGCACAGAGAGGACGGATCGAGAATTACGTATATCAAGGCTTGACAGGATACTACGGTATTACAGTTTACAACTTCATTTAATGATGTTTCACTGAATCATTTAACAAAAATAAGATTGCAAGTTGAAATTTGACATGAGTACATCTACAGCCACCAGCGTAACTGATACTAGAGGGTTTAGAATTGCAGTATTTTCATTTTCTATCTTTGAAATAATTCTTTTTTTTTCAAATCCTTTTCAAATTCAAATTGCGAATTTCCCTGACTTACTAAGATTTGCAATATTTTTAAACCAATAGCTATACACACATGTAGGTACACAAACCCCTACAATTTCATAGCAACTGCTCTTTTGAAAAAGAAAAAATCTAGTAAGGACACAAGTGGGAATACGGTTTGTTTCCTAGTCAACATCCCTTAGTATATTTCCCAGGAATGAGGGAGATACATAGACATTTAAACAGGTGATTTCTTCAGCATTGTCTTAGCACCCTGGGGAACACTTGGTATTATTCAAGCAGCATGAAATCTTCAGATGAGTAGAAGCTGCAAAAGGAAGACAGTGCCAAGGGAATGCAGGCAAAGGAACACCAGAACTCTGCCTTTCTAGGACCTTACATCAGTACACGTGGCCCAAAAGCGGCTGCAGCTGTCTGAAACAAGTAGTTCAGACCTAAGGACCAAATATTCTTTGGTCGTCCGCACTTAGGACTGAGCGTAGAGCATCATGCCTTGGCTCGTGTGCTTCTGCAGAGATTTAGCTCTAGAGGGAGAGATGATCCTTTGGGAAAACGCCTTTAGCACTTCCCACTTTTTGATCTGTTAGGTGATGATCGTCACAGCTAGTCAAGTCCAACCGTACGTATAATTTTTCCTTTCCCATTTGAAAGCATTTACCACTAAATGCTATTAAAATTCTGAAGAATTCCAGACTAACAAGAAAATCAGAACCAGCCCAATCGATCGGAACACTAATATTTTCTGCAAAGAGCATGTGTGTATTCACGCATGCACGCTACAGAAAAGCAAGCAAGCAATGAAACTCCATTAATGTACAGATGGAAGTTTATATTGATTTCAGCAAAGACCAGAACATAATGGTAACATGAATAACAGATAATAGCATCTGGCACTTTTAACATTTTTAAGCCCTGAAATCTTTGGAGAACTGACAGTTGAACTAACTGACAGCTCTAGTTATTTCTCGGCGCTTTCCTTTTGGAGAGATTTTGAGCTTTTTCCAAATTCAGAATTTTTTTTTTTAAGGGGGCATCTGGACAGGCTATTTCGCTGAGAGAGAGAGAGACAATATTTTCTGGAAATTACCACCAAAATTAAGCAACTGTTGTGCATATGAACCAGATAACAATGAATTAGAAATAGATATAATCAGTCATTTTCTTTGCATGAGAATAACTGCCAGTCTTCGAGTTGCGGAACAGAGCCTCCGGCCCTGAGATCACTGAACATGTCAACGCTCCCTGGGATTGCAAAAGCCCACGGCAGAGGTCTGGGGCCAGGTCCGTGGCTAGGGACAAACTGCACAGCGTCGGAGCACCGAGTGCAAGGGGCAAGAGCGCCTGAGCACAGACCTCTACGTCCTGTCGGGTAGTCTGCTGATGCTTCCAGCTCCCTGTGCCCGTAAGGGAGAGGGGACAGGGCCAGCCACCCGTCGCGGCCTTCCAAAAGTCGAGCAGGGATCGCGGGGGGACGCGGAGGTGCCCCTGCCACAGCTCTTGCTGAGCTGCGGCGGCAGCAGGGAGGAGGAGCAGCAGGACAGGCCCGCTGCCAAGCCTGCGACACCGATTGATCCCCTGCAGCAAGGCGGCTCTCTCAAAGCTGGATGCGCTTGCTCATTATGCAGCATGCACGGGGCAGAGCCTGAGCCCTCAGCCTGCCGCCTCGTGTCAAACCCACTCCAAATCCCTGATACGGGGATCGTGCTCTCATTGCTCAGGTAAGGCGCATCGTCAGCCCCACAGAGGTGACCACGCAGTGCTCTTCAAGACAACCCAGCCTCCAAGAAATGACCCACCGTGGTGCAAACTGTCTCAGTGGTCTCACTACGACAGGTCTCTACAGGTTTTTTTTCTTCACACGGCTGAATTCTCTTTTACTTCCAGGTATTTTTGGAATTGGAGGCCTAGATCCCCTAACCTCAGCCCTAAGTAGATTTACCCCGTCTATGTCTTCTTGAAGTGCCAGTTTTGATATCTGAACAAAAGATAATTTTGTAATAAATATAAAGTTCAATTGCTATTATTCAATATATAGAACCAAATAGGGAGGAAATGTATTTGAAGCTGAATAAAAACTTCAAATTGGGACATCTTTTATTCTGCTTCAGAAAGCTATCACTCAGGCTTGTCTATCTTAATTACCAAGATTTTACCTAATTAGCCTTTAAAGGTGCTGACGGTCCCTTCCTGATTTAAGAAAAATGCAACCAATCCATATTCTGACAGCCAGGCTCAAGAGAAAAAAATAAAACCAAACTTGTCAGCAAAATAGGAGAATAGGAAAGAAAGAAAAAGAAAGGAGATTATGCTGCCACATTGCCAAGACAGGATAAATAGACATGAAAGAGCAAACCAGAAACATAACCAAAATCAGGACTATTATCAACTTGGAAGTGTCAGTCTAGGAGATTAGACATAAAAGTTGGAAAGTTACTAAATAAAAATATTTACTGACATTTTAGTTGCTCATCCTTGTTCCTGCAACTGCATTTTCAAGTTTGGGGTTTTACATTCCCAAGACAAGTTGAAAAGGGAAGACACCTCTATATACTCATCTAGTTTTTCTGTGCTGTTTCCTTACGGGATAAAAAATATCACAATTGCTGGAAATTATGTACATATCCTCTTGTGCTGCTTATTGTAACTAAAACCTTCAGGAATTCCTAACAATTTTGTATTTCTGAATTTGTGCTCTCGGACTGACTTCTGGACCACTGGACTCACTTGTAAGATCTAAGACTCACTGGCAGAGATTTCTTGAAATATGTTAAGTGTAAAAGAAAGTTTTCCACTGAAAGAATATTGCAGGCAAGATTCTAAGCATGTGTTTAAATGCTTAGATAATGAGTTATCTAGAATTCTAAAGAGTTGGTGTGGAAAAATTACTTTTTGTTTCAGCATGAAAAAAAACTACCTTGGTTTGCTTTTGTGTTTGGCTTGTTTTTTTTTTTTGTTTTGATTTGTTTTTCCCAAGTGATCCCTAGGTCATTTGGGTGTATGTGCTACAGGACTGAGCCATTAGGAACAAAATTCAAAAAGCAGTCTCTAGTGGTGGATATCTTTGATTTCCTTATCTGAGACTTATAGGCATTCACAAGTAGGCTCTGAGAGCAAGATTTTTCAAAGTGAGTAGTGATTTTTTATGCCACATCCGAGAAGGCATTAAAGCCAGTTCAATATTCAGAAACCTCTGCCTGTGGAAATTGATTCCTTTTAAAGTGCACTAGATTGGTCATCCCAAAGACCATCAGATGGCCACTCATCCAAGGGAAAAAGTCACTCCGAAAGTGAAGAAATACCTCTTTTTCCTCTTCTTTCCTTCCATGGGTCTTGCTGTAGTTGATTGGTGTATCCCAGCCTTCCTGTTCGCAAAGAGCCTGGTAGAAGGCTGCATTTACCAGGATGCTGCTTGTTTTGAAAGGAGAAGAGGAAGGAGTGGGAAGTGCTGTGCTGGAAGAAGTGAGAGGCATAACTTTGTCTTGGCTTCGGTTCTTTTTCATGCTCAAATCCAGAGTGCCGTTTTCATCCACTTCTATCTCCGCTCCCTGACATGCAACAGGAGACAGACATGTTTAGACACGGACATGGTGAGGCTGCAACATAACCATGTGGTGCTTTTAAAGGATAAATATAAATGCACGCTTTTATTTAAATTTATCTGAATCTAAAACCAGCTTTTCGATTTATATCAGTTAATGTCCAACTCTTAGGCAGACTTAAGAGTAGCTTCAGTAATGGTATCCCTGCATCTCAGCTTAAACGTAGTAAGTAGAATTTAAATAAGATGCCTCTAAACCATAAACTATACACTCTAAATCTAGTTTTATTTAAAAAAAGTTTAGCTTTAAATCTTCTTGATCTTTTCACTCTTACAGAGAACTATGACCCCAATTCACAGTTAAAAGCATTAATGCATTGTTTAGATCATCGACAGCATATCCTCCCTTCCCCCCACCCCCCAGAAATATTACAACATCTGCATCATGGGGGAGAGAAGGAGGGGGGGAAGAAATATGCCTAAAAGTAGCACAGGAGGAGAAATTTTCACCAGGGTTTTGTCCATCACTCAACATAGTGCCTTAATCATATTTTGCCTAGGCCACTAAGGCACAGGTCTGCACTGAGACCACTAGACCGGGAGCCACAGGATGATCTTGAGGAGGTTGTCCCTGATGGAGACCTTCAGCATGAGTTACCAAAGCCTTTGCTACCGGGGAAGTACAGCAAAGAGCAGCCTCTGATTGAAGGGGTGTGTGCAGTTCGGGGAGAGACCCAACTTCGCTTTCCAGGCTGTAAGAAGTTCTTAGAGCAGCTGCTGCTCACAAGAAGGGGCCAGTGCTGCTCAGCTGTACAAGAAGAAGAAGGGAAGGAAAGCTCATTGTTCTACCTTACCCTGTCTGACCACAGAAAAATAGTACAAACTCCTCTCCCTGGAATGATGAAAAACTCCTGAAAGCACAGCTTACTAATGGAAGCAACAAAAAATTTCCCCTCATGCACAATATGCAGCACTGCACATTGACATATTGTGTTATACAGATGAGTATAAGACTTGTCCTTGCTATTGCCTATAATTACGAAAGTCAGGTAGGAGAAGAGGTGAAAGAGGTGGCTTCTGCTGGAGGAGCATTTGGTCATCTAGTTCTGTGTGTTGCCCTGAATAAGGTAGAAAACATTAAAAGACTATAGACATAAATAACGTCATAGATCTACACGTGTAGAATGCTGTAATTAACACTGGTCTGTGTCTTCCTGTTACTGTCATCACTACAATTTTTTATTTGCATCACCACCTGGGAATTTGGGGCTAGATATGTTAGGTGCTGTGTAACTGTAGGAGACAGCCGTATAAACCTAGACTGAGACTTCGTACCTTGAGTAATATAAAAGTAAACTCGTGGTGTAAGTGAAACACTAAGACACTCTGTTGTAAATGGAAAAGAGACAGGTATGTCCAGGGGCAAGTTTTTCCATCTTTCTTAGACCTCTTCCTTAGGAAGAGATGGGACACTGGCAAAGAGAGTCCCTTTCTCTTTCTTCCCATTAAGTCCCTTTCTCTTTCTTCCCATTAACTATTGCTGGAGCTTGACGATTAGTCAGCCATTTAACGGTTAAAGATAGGGCAGTGAAACTTATCCTTGCTTGAAGATCTTAAAAACAGTTGTGGTTAAACAGGAAATTCTTCCCCTGTCCTGAAAGCGTGACATAGCCACGCTGGCTGATCCGAAGGCACAACCTTCCTTCATGCAGCCTTGTCTTCCACCACTGCCAGCGGTGACTCATTTAAGGGTAAAATTTGTCTGATGAATCTTTTCAATCAGAAGGAAAATGTTGGTAGAAGATGAAAATTTAGGGCCCAATGATCTCTCCTCAGTCAGACAGCCTGACTCCGTTTTGTGTCCATGGGCCTAAGACAGATGCCCACCTAGACCAAAGCACTACCAAGCCATCTGCTTGCACCCGGTTCAGAAACTCAGGCACCTCTTATGTTTGCTTCTCCTGCATAGCAAAGTTCACATTTTCAATCATACAGCTTAAAGAGAGAGATGTTTTATTATATTTATGGGAAGTAAATACACTTCTAATATGTTCATACTAAGACGCTTTGGTTATATCTTTCTGCCCCTTTTTAGTAAATAGTTTAATCTCCTGTGATAGTTTTAAGCCCTGAATTTGACAGTGCAGCTTATCCTGGATAATAACTTAGTAACCACAACATCTTATGCCATCTGTATAATATCAAATACATTTTTATACCAGTATTAATAAACCTTAGTTACAAAAATCCAAGATATTAACTATATCAGTGCCAAGTGCACACTCCAGGATCTGACAATATAGCTCTGCCACGATCGCCCCAGTGTTTTTTGGCTTCATAGTTGATATGTAACTATAGCAATGAAACAGAGCTACAGTAATCAAGTTTAATGACCAATGTAAAGTAAAATGCTAAATATTGTAGTTGCTGACATTTTTCATAATAAAAAAACTTGGGTTAAGTCTGCACAACCAACATTCACATAAAATTCCAGACCTCTGTGACAGATGGCTTAGGAAAGGAAGCCATGTGACTGGGCTGCAGTAGTTTTATAGTGCAAAACCCATAAATAGTGCAGATTCTCTGTCACTGACAAAATATCAACGACTCAGAAGGCAACAGCTACAACAAAAAGGACCAAAATCAATCAAGCTCCTCTCCTTGATGAAACTGTACGTAGAAAAATATCAGGAAATGTATTGTCTCTGTGAAACAGATAACATTAGCCACAACAAGGAGCTCTGGCTGATAAGCAGAACATTTACTAACGTGGATATTTAAAGCTTCCTCAGCACTTTCCTGAAATTCACGTAGAAGTTGAGTTGTCCAGCATGCACCTAATTCTGCTCAGGGAAGGCTGGGTTGTGTGTTTGTGAAGTAGTGTACAGATGGGGTTTAAGTGAGCTCACAGATGCACACAACAATTAAATATAGTCATGGAAAAAATATCCCCGTTTGCCCATCGGAGGATGGATCACACGTTTACAGCATGGCTTTTTATTCAGAATGGTATAAAAGAGCTATCACTTTGCTGCCTTCATAGCAAACTCCAAATGGCAGAGCAAAAAGAGAGGACAGTCAGAGATACTGCTCCAGTTTTCATTCCTACTCTCATCCCACCCTCCTCTCAATATGTCTCCTTTGCTTGCTTTACCACGTTTATTTTTACATTAATTTTAAAATGGAACTAAAAAGACAAAAATGGCAAATGGCAAAAAAATGCTGGTGCAGTGCTATGACATGCTGACAGAAAATGGCACTTACTATGCTTAGCTCAGACTTGTAAAGGCAAGATCTTATTACTGTCGACTCTAGTGCATGTGTGAACAGGCCTATATTTATCCATTTATCATGACATATTTAAAATATAGCTACCAAAACAATGTAAACTGTTCTGATTCTTCCTTGAAAATGTAAGCAAAATAAAGATGCACATGTATCTTACTATTTCCTAACTTATACTAGTTTGCAGCTGTGTAAACCATTGGAGCCTGATTTTGATCGTGTTTACATTTACAATTACATTTACACTGGTGTAAACGCGGAAAAAAACCACTGAAGCAATGAAGAAAAACCAATGAGGGTGAGAGGATACACATGGTAATTAAATTCAGGTTACTCCTTATCTGCTCCCACATCAGTGACAGTGTAATCACCCCCACTGGTTTTACAAGCAGCTGGAAAAATAATTTCCAGAATAAAAAAAAAGAGTCAAAAATGACTGAAGCATATTTTCTTTATTCCAGGATCTATTCAGTGAAAAGATAAGGTTCAATTGGTACTCTACTATGAATACCTATCTAAAATGAAAACTAATATAAATACGTAAACAAAAAAATGGTCTCTCCTCTTCAAGTGCTTCGTACTTTAAAGTCAAGCTTTTTCAGTCTCCTTTATTTTATGACAAAAATATTACAGAATGTTTTCTAGTACATTATTAAGTCTTGTCCTGAGAACCGAACTAGATCAGCTAGGACAATAAAGGATGTTGGTTTTTGTGACAAATTACTCCTGCATTTATTCGTATGCTTTTGGTCCATCTGATCACTCACAACATTTAATACTCTGCAGTGTGTCTCCAGTAATGATTACAAGTTAAGCTTTATCTCATAGCTGGATCAGAAAGAGTGAATTATTGTGTCTGCACGAATCTTATTTCAAACCTGTGACCTTAGGGAGATTGTATCGTTACATATAAGGGGTTTTATGTATTCTTTTGTTGGCATCAGCCGTACAACTTAATACTAAGTAAGTCCAAAGAAACAACATTATCAATGATTTGGCATTCCCACTGGTAGTTCAGTCTAGTTTGGACAACTCTAAAGAGCGGTTCAGTTCCTGTATTGGGAGTAACTCTGAGACTAGTATCTTGCCATGTGTATGAATGCTATTCTTAATGCAACTCCATCCAAAAGAGTAAAATCTTTCTATTCCCAGCCAATAAAAATACAGGCACCTGGTCCTCAATTCCTCAGACTTAAATTTAAGTAATTGAGTTCTTCTGCAGCAAATTGAAATACTAATTCGGGTCAAAATAAGAAAACTCGTAACTGCTGAGCAACACCTGAGACAAAAATGAAGTCACAATTTCAGCCCAGAGCAATTCACAAATTAAAAAAAGCTAGCCAAGAATGTACTCAAGGAGCAATATGCACAGCAGTATAACAGGATGGTACCTGGTGATATTCTTGGCTGATTTTTCATCCTGTATTTAGGCTTTAAGGTATTTGGAGTAAAGGACTGCCTGAGAAACGTGCTGAGTACTAACTACATTGTTGAAATAATTGATGTAATTATCACCATCATCAATATCCAAGAATGGAGAGATGACATAATTTTGTTCAAAAACAGAATTTGAACTTTAAACGTTTTTAGCAAGTGTCATTTTTTGTTTTCTTTCAAGGCATAGTGCGCATATGCCATTTTGTCTAAACAGGTGGGAAAACCACCAAAACAGTCAACAAAATGTTTGGCAAGCAGTAGTGATGAGGACACAGATAAACTGTATTGCTTGCAGCTACCTCTGTGAGACGTGAATGTGGTGAGGGCTGTAAACAGGGAAGATCCCTGGATGTTACGATGATGTGCACTCTTGCACTGTGCTAGAAACTGCAGGCTAAGCCTTCTAGGGGAGTCCTTCTGTTAACTTCACTGGGAGCTGAATGAAGCTACGTAAACTGCAAACCAAAGGCAGGCAGGAGACTGGTTTGGGGTACTGACCGCATGAGAATTGGGTGATCAGGATTATATTCAGGGGAACAGGTTCCTACAGTCCCAGGTGGAGGCTGAATGGCTCAGGCAACGTAGCGTTAATGTGGTATTAGTTATCTTTGAAAACAGTATCATCAAGGTACCTGATGATCTTAGTATGCAGCTGATAGAGAAAGTTCAGGATCCATTTTACTGCACATTTCAGAGTAAATTTATTCTTTAAATTGCTTAATGTATAAATACATACTTTTAATCTTGAGATATTTGGCAGATCACCTTTGTACATTAGATCTGTTTGGAAGCTTTGCTTACCAATGGTGCTGTCAATGCGTTCTCCGATTTCTTTACCCTTGCTACCCTTCGCTTTCTTTTTTTGGCTTAGACTCTCCCTTTTGCACTGATGTGTAGAGAATGTGAGATATATGTTTGAAAATCTATTAAATTAGTGAAATTTGTGCTGAAAAAAAAATTTACTTTTTCAAGTGTTATCTATATTTACATAAAAGTGGTGAATATTCAAGGTAAAACATCCAGATCTTACTAAAAAATGGACAACACTCTGGAGGTCAAGACATAAAATTTGAGATACAGAAAGAAAATAAAATTACTTCAGGAATACACTTGTGCTAAAAAAAGTTCTGGTGTTTTCCCCACCTGTTTAAGCAAGGTGACATATACTTGCCTTGAGCAAATACAAGAAATTGATACTTGCTTGAAACGTTTGAAGTTCAAGTTCTGCTTTTAAAACTTAGAAGCAGAATATTTCTACAGCTCTGACAGCTGTGTAACTTGCAGAAGATTTCCTGCAAATCCAGGAGGTCCCCTGCAGTCCCACTTGTCCTTGCTCTACCACCACACTGCCTCCCATCTGCAAACGTGGCAGTGGCTTGGATTGCTGGGAGGCTGCCGGGTGCTCATGGAAGAGCAAACACCTTTGCAAGTCAGGAGCTTTGTTCTGCTAAAGTATGGACGATGTTAATAATCAGGTTTTCTTTGGCAAAGGAAAAAAGAAATGTGGCAAGGGGCAGGGCTGAGAGGTCTGACACTGTGGGGCTCCGAACCCAGTCGCCCCACACAAGTATTTTCAGACCTGGTGAATGTGTGTGCTATCAAGAGTAGAAAAAGGGAATCATTAACTCTGTAGTCACCTGTTGATGCTGCATTATTTGAGTCCAAATGCTGATAAAGTCTCAAGAGATGTTTTTTATCATCTACAAATTTGTAAGGTATTCTAGCAGTTAAACGTTTACCTTTGCAGCCAATACCAGCCACAAAACATCTCAGAAACACTGATAAATAGACAGTAGTCTCTTTAAAATTAGGCTTATTTTTTGCTTCGTATTTTAAAATAGGAAAGCATCTTCATTGAAGAGAGTCTGGTGATTTATTCCCACAATTTTTTGTTTGAATGCTGTAGGATAAAAGTAATAAATAGCCGAAACCAAATAAAAATGGGTTTTGTGTAGTTTTGGCCACCAAATCTCTTTGGGGCTTACTTGTCTGTGTTCTGGCCAGAAGCTAATTCTGATTCTTCTGTCAGATGTTTTGTAGCAGTATGCCCTCCAGAAAGTCTGGCAAAAGTGGAGGCAGGCAGATAGCAAGGTATGCAGGTGATTTTCTTTTAGGCCGGATTCCTGGCTGTGAAAGAGGAGTAAGCTATGTGCCCCAAGTGTCCCTCCATGTCGTTACTATTATGTTCACTTCCATTCAAACCTTCCCCATGATTTGGCAACTGTGAAGCAGGTACGGAGGAGAAAATCTTTGGGTTATGCCTGGTCCCTTTACTGCTGTACTCTGGCAAGAAGGTCTATTGCTGAGGTCAGCCAAAGGCTGTGGCAGCAATTTAATCCAGCCGTTGGCACCAGTTCCCATTTCCCTGCTGGAAGAAGTCTCTATTGAAGACCGATGGAAGGAGCTTTCTGCAGCAGATTATCAGGGATGGATCTGTCATCTGGGAAAAGTTCTCTGAGCAACTCTTGGGGCGGATAATGTCTGAGTTACAGGGGACGCATGTGGACACACTCTAAAAAGTCTACCCCGTGGCATCTCCCAACATCAGTTTCAAGACCGAAGAATTCACAAGTAGAAATCAAAGTCAGCCAAGTTAGGGATACCACTCTGCAAAAGCACAAGGCTTGGAATACCTAACAAGGTGTTGCGCTGGTGGTAAAATTAATGGTTCCACTCAAAGAATAATAGCTAACCTCTTGGCGATGGTGAATGAAGGCCCAGCAAAATTGCAGACCCACAGCTGTGGAAGCCACCTCCAGCCAGGCTGAGCCTGGTGCTGAAATAGACAAGGTAGAGCGACACTGCCTTGCAAAGAAATAGGTCATCTGTCTTTTGGAACACACGTCATGCCTCAGAATCCCACAGCAGAAACACACCTGCTGCTTGTGTTTTGATAAATACATCTCTTTTCATTCCCCAGTGATTTCTTCTCAAGCTCTTGTAATGGCACCTTCTCATCTACACAGAGCTTTCAAAAGTTGCATTGCAGTGGAGCATGTGTGACTTTAATAGAAATAATAAACAACAGTGCTCCCACAACCACGGTCATCAGAAGAAAATCTTGTCTGTTTTCATCAGCAGTATAATACTATGTAATGGCACAGAAAATAAGGCTCATAGCTCACACAGTGCCATTTGTAAATCATAAAGATCTGTGAGGAAACGCAGAGCAGAAACCAAAACATGAAAGCCACAGAAACATCTACAATATTAGGCAGCTTTCCATTATGACAGACTTGCCCAAATTATCTGTCTCCAAACGCTGTGGGCCTGATTCTCCTCTCTTGCCAGCAGAAAGGAGAATTTTACCAAAGTCAGTTGTTATTTCCCTCCCTGCACCTTGTGAAACTGTCACGAGCTAGGAACACGGCAGACTCAATAGATGTAGTTCTGTTCCATTGCTAGCAAAATATCACCTTGATTAATCACGATTTTTGGTTTTTTTTAAAATCGGCCTCCAAAATGATCGCTCATGGCAGGTTTCAGAGGGAGGAAAATTCCCTCTTTAAACAGATCTAGCTCATTATCCACCACAGATTGTTGCTGGATTTCAAAGAACCTTCTTTCTTCCTCCCACAAAACTCCCCCCTTGTATTTAGGGCTCAATTATGAAAAGAGTTAGCAACATAATTCCTGCCATTTCTTTGTTTTTATCAGAACTGGTCACTACATTACTGATTATTCCTCTGCCTCCCTTCAAAAGAGCATGCAAACAGAAGCCACCTTTTGGGGGATTTAATGCAGTCACTAACATGAAAGACAGTTTATTCGCACAGTTCAGTAGCTAGCACACCCTCCAGGTTCTTGGACTACCCTACCTTGGCAGACAGACTCTGTGGTTTGTTGGAGAGGATCTCTGCTGCTTCCCTGCAGCGGGTGGAAAGGTTCAGGATAGCAGCAGCTGCTGCTATGTGGGTGTCTTCACTACATTGACCGTAGCTATAAGAGTTGGCATGGCAAGGGCTCTGTGTGTGGGCGCTAGCACTAGGCAGTCGATTAGAAAATTTCACTGGATTTGAAAAATGCTTTGCTGTTGAAGAGAGATTTGATTAGCAATTGCACGTATGAGATTTCTCCCGTTAAATCGTTTTGTTTCTCAGACTACAATTTCATACATTAAAACATTCAAAGAATACATTTTAAACAATTGATTTCCTATTGGAATAAGGGTTTGCTATAAAAATGGCTTCAGGAACACGATAATTTAATTTTTACCTGACATATACACAGCTTTCAACAAAGCACCTGGGACTTTTACTCAGATGTTACTCATTCTTTACTCAAGCATTTAAAGCAATGATGTCCAAGGAAAGACTGAACAAGTGTTAGTGTGTTATCTGTCCTGACCTGACAACACTGGTGGGCAAATGCCATTGTAAATGTATCCTTACAAAGGCTTCTTCTTGGCACTTTATTGTGTCAAAAAACAACAGTGACTTGTCCAGTCTTAGCTAAAACAACACTGCTTACCCTACTTAAACGAGTAAGTCTGTTACTTAAATAGCTTTGCTTATGTGAGTAAGGAGAACGAAACCAGGCTCTTGAATGAACCAGATTAATCAGATAAGAACATTACCTGTTAGGAACATTCAGTCCCGATTTTGTGAAAATTTTTAGAAATTCAAGTCTACCCTTTAATCAGTTAAAAACAAATAATGACAAAGAACATTCAGAATAAAACTGATCTTGGCTCACTGTCTTATGTTGGCTGTCACTTGGAATAATACACAGATTTATTACACACAAAGGTCAGTTGAGAATGAAAAACTAACAGGTGAACAGAAAAGCACTTTCACAGACAAAAGTGGTGTGTGTGGCTCTTTGTTTTCTGCTCCAGCAGCAGCGCTTACTCTTAAACAGACAGAACTCTGCTCTCTGTTCTGGATTTTGGAGCTTGAGATGTCATTAACTGTTGCAGGAAAAACACAGCACCGTGATCTCAGCTCTTAGGAAGCAATAATCACTTCTTTTATCTGTAGATCTTACAACGATAAACTAAGCAAAATCCAATTTTGCAGCCTACACCCAGACACATCAAGAACATTTCTGCGTATGGCCATCTGCTCGCTCCATAAAGATCTGAGCTCCTAGGCTCTGGATCCTTTTGGATGTAGAGCTTTGGCTGAGTGCATTTTAATACTAAGACTTACACAAGATATTGAAGAACTCATCTTTCCTCAGACTTGGCATGCTCTAAGAGAAATGCTTGTTTGTGTGCACTGGCTGTAGCTGAATGCCATATTCAGTTTTTCTATGTACTGGATGCACCTGAGTAGAGCAATACATAAAAGCCTCCTGATTCAGTTCTCCCTTTCTCCAGTGCAAATGAAAAAGGATTTATCTATCTTGCAGTAAAACTGTAGCACAAGCAAGAGGGTCTACATTTTTAGCAGTTACTACCACTAACTTCAAATTATATTCAAAGAGCAAAAAAGTGCATCAAGTGCATTTTCTATTACCTACCCTAAAAGATTTAAAAAAAAAAAAAAAAAAAAAAGCAGGCTATGAAGGGTGCGTGTTTTGTTAACAAATCAAGTCTATACGTGCAGAATCCACAGGAGACTAATGATGGGCTTTTTGCTAGCTACATATTTACGTAGGATGCTGAACCAATCACTACATCATCAGCTTCTTATTGCCAACTTTTGTATATCTGCATAGTTAAAGCACTCACCTGCTCTTCTGCTTTCACCTTTCCATTAAAATAATAGCTGCACACTGCAATCTTTGCAAGAACAACAGGCTGTAAACTTCAGCCCCGATATACATTATACATAAATTGCATATGTATGTATTTGCATTTGTATAAAAACACTTCAATCATTTTTTCCTTGAAATGAACCTGTGAAATAGACATACATCTGTGCAAAGAGACAGCTAATAGGGAATATTCAATTTTACAAACAAAATTGGAAAATCTGCCACCCAAGAAGCTGGCAATGCACATATTTGCTTTCATTTGAACAAGCCTATTTTCCAGGCCAGATAAATATCTACTTTTCATTTGCAATTTTAAATAGGGTATTTTTATATATACACAAATACATAGATACCTACAAACATATATATGTGTGTGTGTGTGTACTCAGACACATACACAAATACATATACAAATATAAAATTTTATATATATAAAACATGTATAATATTATATAGTATTAGAAGTATATTATATGAATTTTTATATGAATTGAATTCTATTTTATTATAGTAATTATATATGTATATATACATATATAAAATTTTCTGCTTTTCTGTTCACCTTACTAAGAATGTTCTCCTTTGTTGGCGTAAGTGGGACGCAATTTGTTTTCCTTTTTTGTTTTCCTTTACTAAATTTTTTGTCATGAACAAAAGAAAAACCAACTAAAGAGTTTTTTGTCACATTGTTTTGGATCTGTTTTCTTCTGAACCCAAATATGGTACAATGAAACCCTTTTTTTTCCATTTCCCTCATGGCAACAGAATAATTCTTTTCTTTGAACTAAAGAGTATTTTATACTGGTCAATACAATGGCAGAATCTTGCTGAAGTTTCCCATGCAAATTGTGAAGAGCATCTGCAATAAATAATCAGTGTTTGCACTGTGGTACCTCATTTGTACACAGTTGTACCTCAGCAAATCTGTAAGTGATGCAAGCAGAGGAACCTTGATAACAATGTTAACCATTGCATATGTCTGCACTACAAATATGATGTAGTACAGATGTATGAGATATCAAAACTAATTCAGTCCAAGCCTGAAAGTAATGCAGCTGAGGCACATGGTCATCTAGGAGGAATAATACCTGTATGGGTGCATCTAAAAGATATCTGAAATGCCTTTAAAGCCTAACTTGGATTTCTCTGTACTACAGTTCATTATGTCTTGTGCAGACACATCCCATGGGACTTCTCATGGCAGCATCCTATCACATAAAGATATCACAATTTAGCCAAGGAAGAAGGTAACAGATAAGACATAAACCATTCCTTTTTACTCCTCTTTTCCCCTGCTAATTGCTTTAAAAAATATATCAAAAAAGTAAACCTTATAGTGATGAAATTTAGCATTCTAGCATTCTGTATTTAACAAACTAGTGATTATATTTAGCATTCTGGCCATAAGTGGTTAAAGATGTTTCCTACAGAGATTTTTTGAATTGTAGAATTTTGAAAGCAGAACAAGCAAATAGGAAAAAAAAAAGGTCATTGACATTTTGCCCATTTTCCAAGAGATAATGGAATTTCAAGCTTACATTCAAGGAACTGGGGTGTTTTTCGTCCTTGTGCCACAGGTGCTGTTGTGCGTTTGCCAAAGACTTGTGCATCAAAGCTGGCATAATCAAATGGTACTTTCCCAAACTTCTCCTGTTCTTTCGCAAGGGTGGCTCTGGAGGAGGTGACTGGCTGTGAAGTTCTGTAATTGTACTGAGATACCTCAGGCTGCTTTGCTAAATTTGTCCTGCAGAAAGGAGGAAAAGAATGAACGAGAAAGACAAGAATATCTTTAAATAACCTTTTCTTCAAAAATAGTATACAGTTGCATCTCAGTATCAGAAAGTGTGCTGTTATCACATGTGAAACTTACTGGTAGGTATACACAAGAAACAAATAACGTAAGTTTTGTGGCTGACCTAGTAGTCAGAGTACTTTGACTTCATACAAGTTCAAAGCTGAGGACATAAAAAATTCTAGTATTCTCTAGTCATGGTGTGGGCTATTTACCAGAAAGTTACTGACTGACTTCTAGATTACCACTGCAGCATGGTACTTCCTTTATTTCTGAAAATTGTCTGGATTTTTGCTAGTCAAAGGACTTGTAGTTTTATGGATCACTATTGTTCTCACTTTACTGTGAATAAGTGTGGTATAAATATAATATAAGATGATCCAAAATAATTGCTTCTGTTATTTGGGAGGAACGAATGATTTATGGTGTGTTATTCCATTTAGTTACTGTTCAGTAACTACCTGTCTTTAGTAATTTCCTAAGGACTTTTCATATGTAGAGTTAAGGCACGTGCAGTTGGCAGACACATGGACATAATATTCTGTAATGGCTCTGAAGGAACCATTAGAACTGATCATGTCAATAATCCACAAATTAAAGTGTCCCCAAATAGACCTGAATATAATAGGTTGTAATGGCCGTGGTGCCAATGATGTGCAAATTATGCTTGTCTGTAGGGTCCATATAACTCTCAAACAAAATACAATTGCGATAAAAAACGTTTCCCCTTTTTGATGCCATTGTATAAAAAAATAAATTAAACTAATTAAACCAATAAACTTAAAATAAAGAAACTCACAATATGAATTATTCAATGGTGGGGAAACAGAATGAGCAGTTCTCAACCCTTTCAGATAATGTTACTTACTGGATCACTGGAAGATTCCTCTGAAAAGAATCACCAAATAAATAAGGACTGAGCTGCTGAAAGTCCAATAAGGTCAAAGAGATCCTTAATCAAGTTTCAGTGGCCAAAATATTGTAACAAAGGAACAGTCCTTGAAAATTGTTTCAAACATTTCAGCAGAGAGGAGATTTGATTTACAGGAGAACGACATTTGAGAACCATTGATTAGGCTATTTGTGTTGAAGTAAGATTTAGTAGAATATATTTGATTGCTTTTCAAAAGATACATCTGGTGTCTTTAATGTCAGCCACACGCACAAGAACCAGCAGAGAGCTGCTTGTTAATTTTGAGATACCGTCGAGTTACGTAGCTTCGCAGAGCTTCATCTTGGAAAACCGAGTTACCCCTGTAGCTGAAAATCTGAAATGGGGGAAAGACCTCAGGAGTGATCCACAGAGTTTGTGTAGAAATACTCTGGAGTTTGTGAGGGCTCCTACCTGTGCGTCTGATCATGGCACTGCCCAGCTTTTGGAGACTCGAGCTGGTTCTTTTCCTGGGACATTGCCAACTTTTCGGCTGCAGCAATCGGACACCCAGAAAGGCTGTTTAAAAGCAAGGTGCAGAAAAGAAACAAGAAGAACAAAAAACCTTTTAAAATGAAAGCTTAAGTAAAGGAATTGTGTGCTGTGGAAGCCAACGACTTCCAACTTCTCTGGTGCCCTGCGCATCTACGGGAGCTGCTGCAGCTGTTCTAGCCCAGATTCATCTGTTTTTCAATCCCTAATGCAAAACTGTGAAATCTGTGTATTTGAGGTGATACATCTGGAAATTGAATCATGTAGGAGTTCAGCTTTGATGTTTTGTGGCTGGCAAGTCACTAGTAAATTTTTTGACAAATGACATTTATCAGCTAAACCATGCATATAAGCCTCCTGCTGATTAAAAGGAAAGTGAATTTGGGAAAAAAAACCAGGGGTATGCGAGCAACTGTTACCAAAGAACACATTTTGTCATTTCAAGTTGTGCTTTCTTTTTTTCTTTATTAGATTAGAACACGTTTTCTTATCCTGTTCACGGGTTGCTTATGATACAGCTGATGTGCTGCAAAGATGACTGGGGATTTAAAACAGGAAACACAATGGAAAAATATTTACTGGTTCCTTATATATCCTTGTAGACGAGCTCGTAATCTCTCTGGTAAAGACTAACTTTTTGTATTAAAGACAGTAACATAGCATGATGATCCTTGATTTTGGTACACTCATAGAGTAATCAATCAATCAATCAATCAGTCAGTCAACCAATCATCAGCAAAAAAAGAAAATCCCACAGAAATTCAGTTCAACAAAGAAAGTCGGTTTTGAAATATTTCTGCCCCGAGTTTGATTGTAAGACATTATATTTTTCCAGAAGCAGTGTAATGGAATAGTTGGGCTTGCTGGCTTCCAGCAGAAAGCAGGGCTGACAAGAGCCGTGCCGACAGCAGTGGCTGGCTGGAGACGGCGCGCGTCGGCTCTCTGCCTCACCTGCAGCCCAGCTGTGATTCCCCAGCTGCCTGTCTGGAAGGCTTTGCTCAATTTTACTTTCTCCCTGCAGGCAGCAAGCTAAACAGACAGGAGTGTTCCAAGTGGGAAGGTGACATTCCTGAGGGTAACAAATGGAGTGAGTTTTTACATGGATTCTAAAATGTTCCACTTAAAATTTTCTGGTTCGCTAAAAGGGAGTATGCCTTGATGGGAAGTTCCTGGCAAGGACTACCGTGTAGGTGGTGTAAAATGAAAAGGCTTTGCTTTCCGCTGGGTTTTCCAGTTGTAGCAATAATAACGTATTTGTTCATTCCTACCCCTTTCACATGATGGTGTTTCACTGTGAAGACTATGATGAAATCATAGGTTGAAATCGCATCTGTGAAAAATACTAGTGGAATTTGCCATCCACAGTGCTGCAGCCATTTTTTATATAATGAAATTAAACACAATTATTTGGTTATAAATAATACAGGCTACCCTTTAGTTCCGAGGCATTCTGCAGCGTAGCAGATTATCATCTAATTCCAAGACGTGCCCATCAATTTACTCCCAAGTACATGTTAGATTTCAAGTGGGCAGGAACTTTTCTGACCTACCTTCTGTGTGTGTTGCGGTTGCTGTTGACGTGTCCTCTTCCAGTGCATCCTGGGGTGGGGCACTTTAAAACATTTTCATGCATGGCAAGAACTAAACAGGCATAAGGAAAAAAAAAAGGTGATAATGACATGCATCAATTAAAAATATGTATATTAAAAAATATGAACATTTCATCTTTGGACTCAGATTCTCTATTCTGTAACATTTTGATGACAGAAGAAAAGGAGAAGCGAAGGACCTACAACACAGCAAGGCTGGTGCCTCCAGCATATACCAGTTTATCCCTATATTGCTGTAGTGTGGCTTCCCACATGCACATAACTGTTCCTAGGGACTTCAAAAGAACTAAGGTGGAAGTTAGTGAGGATGTAACATCATGAAGCCCTTTGCCCTGCACCACTAACACAGTCGACTAGAAAAGGGGGGTGATAGAGGAGCCACAAGCCACACAGTCATGCTACGTATAGCTGCAGCCCCTCTCTGTCTCAGGGAGGGAAAGCTCTCAGGTGCAGGAAGGCTTTTGATGCCTTGCACCTGAATAAGATGATCTGATCTTTGCATGTCCCCTTTGAACCCTGATACTTCTGATCATCTGGGCTGTGCTGAAACTACTTTAGACCAATTGCTCATGCTCCCAAGCAGTGGCTTACACGCTCAGCAGTGGTTACAACCTCTTGCATGCGCGTTTCTTATGCCCTCAGATGTGGATCATCTTTACTAAGACTGAGATGTACGTCTGTGTTAAACAGAACATGCCTTTGCACATCTGCCCTCATGACTTCAGTACTGAATTACCTCTTTGGGTGCACAGTGCTTCAAAAAAGCTGACTCTTCATTCAACTCAAATTTTATATATATATATATTTTTTTTTTTTTTTTTTTTCCCTGCCAGCAGGACGAACACATCTGATTGGAAGTGTGATCATTAACAAGGACTTGTTAATTTTAACTTTTTGGAAAGTTAATGTTGCTAAGGCCTTCCAAGTGCAGCAGCCTGCTTAACTCAGCAGATGTTTCCATAAATACAGTTTAGTACCAGATTTTAAAAAAAGGGAGAGCTACAGTTAGGAACAGGATGTTGGTAAAGTGCAAGTATCCTTTTAATTTGTTGTTATGCATGCCACGACAAAAACCAATCTGACTAACTAGGTTGTTTAAATGAATAGTTTCACATTAGGCTTTGGCTTGTTATGCAGCATTTCATTGCATCACATTGCAGGATTACACACACACACACACACACAAACCAATGTAATCAGATCAGCGCAGTTAGAAATAAGCAGGGAAATTCAGGCTAGACTGGGCGTAAAAGGGTTAGCGCGATACAGTCATACGAGAAGGACATGCTGTGGACCAGCACTGGGATGTACTGATGGAAGTAACCTTTTTGAGCTCAGTGGTAAGGGGGGCACTGGAAGCATCTCTGAATAAGCATGCCCAGGCCTCTCAGTTATTGGCAATGAAAACCAGCAGCCTCGGCGTGTGATTACAGCAAATCAGGTGGCAGCTCTGAAACAAGCAGGTGATTTCTGTGCTGCATGGCTTAGCAAGGGCACGGGCAAGCAAGATCTTGAAGATTCATGAGCCTACAGTGTGCAGGCCTGCTGGCAGGGTGGGGATAGTTTGGCTCTGATCTGATTCTTCCCGGGCCACCTGAGGAGCCTACTCCTGTTCGTAACGCTACTGCTAAGGAGTACTTGAGCTTCACAAGCGTGGGAAGTAGGACTGTGACCAAGAGCTGGAGGGCAGAGAAGGTGCGACGGCTCCTCTCTCACCCTCGTTCTGCAATCTCGCCCCGAAAGAGTGGCTTTCTTTTCCAGCGTGAGCACACGTTCACCCACAATACCGGGCCAGATCCGGTCGTTGTTCTGGACTGCAGGGTGACGATACTCACTTTCTAGTGGCACTCTAACTTTATGCGGACAGCCTGAGAGACTGCGGTGGTGAGGGTACAGCCCAGTCACGTGCCCTGTGCCATCACATCCTGGGATGGGACATTTGGTTTCTCTCTTTTCAGGCCTGGGTGAATCTGCAGAGAAATCAGATAAGGAATTTGTTTGGGTTTAGCCCCTGTCTGCACTCAGCTGAGCGATCCAAGTAGCGTGATACTCTCTATTTTGTACTTCAGATGTAATTCCTACACAAAGTTTTAACAGAGACATAAGCGATCTAAGCATCACTTTAGGTTTTCACAGTGCCTCTCCCCCCTCCCAATATGCCATTTCTGTGCTAAACTATATAGCTTCAGGATTGCAGTGTCATTTATTCCATTCAGAGCCTCAAACAGGACAGAAGCCACAATCCAATAAGCCAGAAAACTGGCAGCGTCAGCCAACAGCGAGATCTATAAAGGAATAAATAAAAAAAGCAGAAACAATCTTTTACTCTGTTAATGTCAGACTCCAGGAAGCTGGGACAACCGAATAAAAGCTGAGGTGTGAAACAAACAAACAAACAAACAAAAAGCGTTTCAACCAGAAGCCATTCCTTAAATATCGCAGATCTCTAGGCTGTAGGCTCTTTGTTAGGAAACTGAATACATGCCACTTTACATTTGAGAGGCAAGGCAAGCAGCTCCCTCGGGTACACATGGCAATGCCGCTTTGTGGAGCAGCCCACAATGACAGTGAAAACATGGAGCAGCCGATACCCTTTCAAAGACGAGGTCTCAGCCCAGCCCCACAGCTACCACTCTGTAATGGCCGCCGCGCATTCCCAATTTTTGTTTCAAGCACCTAGAATCGTGCAAGAAGCACTGGTCAGAAAGCCTTTATTTGATTTCCAATGCAGGATCAAAAGTCTGGGCGAGAAAGGAGTGAATTCTGGTCCAGAAATTCTCTTGTGAGAAATCTGGAGGAAGTGGCTGCCTAAATTGCTGAGGATGGTTTTAGCTCCATCTGTGATTGGCTGCCAACAGCATTCGGCGCCGGGGGAGAAAACAGCTGCAGCCGGCACAGGCAGCAGCCTCCTTCGAGCGCGTTTTCTTGGACCGTGAGGTAGGACGTGCTTAGGGACAGGATCGCCAGAGAGAGCTGAGGGCTAGGTTAAAAAAAAATAATAATAAACAGGAAAAGAAATAGGGAGGAAAGAAAATAGGCTGAGCATCAAGAGGAGACCACATGCTTTTGAGAATCACTGCAAATGGAAAGTGCTGTAATAGGGGACAGGAAATAAAGAGGGACCCTGAAATATTATTTAATTGCCCCCCCCCCCAATTGGAAAGGTTTATCAGTAAAAAGATGGAAAAATATAAATTAAAGCCATGTTTTTCTGATGCAGTATCCAAGAACAGAAAACGAAGAGCTGGTGGATTTGATGGTGGATATTTTTAGAAATAAAAAACACTTAATTATGTAAGGTGAAAAAATTATGTGTCTGATACTACGTTGACTAAAATCACATAGTGTTTACACAACCTGAACAAAGCCTAGTTTGGTCCTCCATGAGTGTTACCTCTGAACTCACCTGCAAACTACAGCTAATAATAATAGGAGGCCAAGCAGGAAGGGCCAGATTCTGCCGTGCTTACCATCACTGCTCCTTCCTAGGTGTGCTGTGAGAAAGTCACATTGACACCAATGTGAACCTGGTGAACACAGCTGGTCTCGGGATAAGAAAAGGTATCTGTAAAATTCCTGCATATACCACAGTCATCTGAGCAAATAAAGGTTCATGTAGTTTAGCAAGGAGGTAGACTAATACCATGCATGCACAGCTTAAGACATGCTAATGAAAAGACTGCTTGAGATAGATAGAAAAATGAGATGCACGCATATTCTTCCTGAATACTACAGGAAATATTTTATAGTTGCAACACCTAAAAAAACCTTGTCAGTTATCTTATACGCTAAATGCTTTAGATAACCAGACTAGTATAATATTTGCAATGTCCGCAGGGACTAGTCTAAAGTAACACTAGAAATACCAAAGTAAATCGTTCATCAAAAGCAGAAATTGCAGTAATGCTGGGGTGACCTCAGTATATTTGGAAGCCCAAAAGGAAAAGTCGAAGGACAGATGAATGTAGTTACTTGCTACAGCAGGGAGTGTGCTTATAAAATGACATCTCTTGACGTTCTGTAATTATCCTCAATTGAGGAGTTTCATACGAGACAGCCCAGTTTACAAATCAACCCCAAATCTTTTAAATCTCCGCTTCTGGAAGCCTGATTAAATACCAAAAATGGAGCAATGTTGCTACAGCTTTGTAGGATGCCACTAACCATCAGAAACAATAAAGATTTTGGAATTTAGTGGTAATTCTGCTCATGGTGAATGAGGCAGAAGAGCACGGCTTGTGCTTTCCTGGCTCAGAAGTGCTGGCTGTAGCAAAATGTAATGTTGGTATGTGAAGTAGACTGAACTCAGAAAACACATGGCTTAGGAATTAGGTGGTACGTTTGGAAGAGGCCAATTTTTCACCCTAACCTTTCCTTAAGCACCGTTTTAATGCCTTCTTTTTTGGCTGCTGAAATTTAGGAGGTATGTATTAGCGACCTATGGAGGAGGAGGCGGAGGAGGAGGAAAAGGAGGAGAAGGAGTGCCAGTGCCAGCTACACAGCCCTTTTAGTACCCATTACTGATCATTTCACATAGCGGTTTGGCAGAAAGCCAAGTATGTAGCGTTTAACCTGGTTAGATGTAAGGCACTAGTGTGAAGGTACATAATTAACAAAATTACCAGCTAAATTCCAGATTCTTTACTGCTGCTATAAAACCCAGCTCAGAATCCTCTATCAGTCACGGGATAAATGCTTAAGCCAGTAAGAACAGCCAAAAATACTTCCTTACGTTTGTTGCTAAATATCTGTCTCCCACCAATGTCAATAACTTTGGTTTGTCTCCTTTCCCCTGCTAGATGCTCCAGAAGAAACCTATCCAGTTCCTTGTAGGTGCTGTGAAACACATGCCCTTGCTCTGCCTGCAGAGCGATTGCTTGTTCTAGCAAACTCAAGTTCCCTTTCGTTTTGTCCAGCTCAACCGACACTTCTGTGGTTTCTGATAGGCACTCGTTGTCATCTTCTTCGCTTTCAGGGAAGGGATTCTGAATTCTCTTCTCGAAAGGATCTGGCTGAGACTCCTGGGGTGCTCTTAGCTCTGTTTCTGAGTCACAAAGTGTTTCACAAGGGCCAAATTCTACCTCTTCTTTCTTAATTTCTGGGACTTCCAGGATGCTAGGTTGATTACACTCTACAATATATTTCTGAGTTACATGGGGCTTTACACTAGTTTCTTCTGAGAAATTTGAGGAGCTGTCCCACTCGTTGTCCATAATTTCAGAGTTGCTTTCGTTTTCCTCAGATGAACAGTATTTTGGGTCAGAAATAACAGTCTTGTCTTTTCCTTCAGCTGAGTTAACCATGTAACATTCATCAGTGTCATCACTTTCTGTTTTTAAGGATTGAATGCCGCTATCATTTAGATTTTCTGCCACTGTTTGACTGGGTGTATCTTTTGCTGATTTTCCCATGTTCATCAAAGATTTGGCCATGGCATCTTGATAGCTGGAGTAGTTATCTTTTCTTTGACTGGCATTTTCTTGCCCACCTGAATGAGGGATTTCCTCAGATGATTTTGGAGTACTTTCCTCTGCATGAGAAAAAAGTAAGAGAAAAATATGTAAGTATAACTGCTTTTTGTATCTTGTAGAAGTGCTGTGAAGATACTTACTTACAAATCACCATTTCTTTACTCTGAAAGGTACTCTGAAATGATTGAAATGACACCAAGGCTGTGTTTCAAATGACTGCTTGTAGCATCAGGAAAAGCCCTTCTAAGATTATATCTGCTTTATATTATAGCTCCAAAGATAGATGAGAAATAAATATGTTGCCATTTTTCACTGATGGTGAAGACATATATTACCTTAGAATACATGCACATTCATAGACATTCATATACATTCACGTAAATATAATGTGCTATATATAGATAGATACTATATATACACACACTATCTATATAATATATGCACATATATATACACACACACAAGGACACACACGCACATTTAAAATCCTCTGATCTATTTTCACTTTTCTTCCATCTAAGATTCCCAAATATTTTCTCAAAATAGACCCTAATTACTTTCCCAGTCACTCCAGATCCCATGAAAGACCTTGATGGAAAAAAACCTCAATACTTCACAAAGGGCGAGCTCCTGGTCACCACTGCAATTGCCACATTAAGTGATAGATCAGGTCATGCACAGGCAAACAGAAATGGTTGTTATGTACAGACTCATAAAGGACTTGTTAAAGACACCAGTGAAGTGCATCCTGTCTTTACAAACATCTTTCTTCAGAAGAAAAGCAGCAGCCAGCAGGTAATAGAGGCTGCATGTAGGAGAGGCTGTCGGTGTGGAAGACAATATGCCTTTTGTATCCCATTTAATTTTTTATAAACATTTCCTCTGACAAGGACACTCAAAAATACATCTCCATCATCTTCCTTTCTGGTAATTATCTCTCTAAAATCAACACTGGTTTGCCAGGATCAAGTAAATATTGCCATAGTAACTAAAAGCATTTTTGGATGAAGGGAAGAATTTAGTCACAACACTAGCCCCTTCAATAATGCTGATTATAGGGTACATTCTTTTGTTGGGATCTATTCAACATAAACTGAAAAATTTAACATTTTACTTCCTAGAAAGGAGGATGAATAAACAAGCACAGACTATTTCTTAAGATGTGTCTGTCCTCTCCTGAATCAGAAGAACTGCAGGTTTAAATAATAAATTAAGCATAGTCTAAAATGCAAATGAAGTTTCTCTCAATAACACAGCGAGCTATTAAGAGAAAGTGTAAAGGGTTATGATAATTTTAAAGTATTATGAACTACAGAAAACAAATAAAAAGCATTTTCAGTGAATATGTCCAATTCATTGAACTATTCTCTCAATCCACTTAACTACCCACATGTGTACAATAATGATTTATAGACATTATACCTAATTATGCATATTTGGGCTGTGTTAGAGTGCCTAACAAAAGCTCTAGAAAGCAACAATTACCTCTGTTGCTTAGCTACATAGTTTAAAATATTCCTATTAAGTGCAGATTATTGTGGAGGGGAAAAGGGGGACAAAAATGCACATGTGCACCACAATGCATTTCACTTTACTGCTGCCAAACTGTTAGCATTTTGGGTCATTTCCAGTTTACATAATTGTTTGGTTCAACTGTTTGTTATATGTTAAAAGAAAATATTGATTAATTCTTATTCTTCTTCAGAAAATTGGGCGCATGCAGGGAGAGGTGGCCTTGTGCGCTGTGTGCATAAAGTTGTGCTTAAAAAAAAGGTCTGTAAACCTTAGTGTAACTTTTTAGCAGCTGGTCTAGTACCACACACGTTGCAGTATTCTGAATAAAGAAGTCTGCTGTCTTTTCACGTCTCAGCAAGTAAGAATGATGATTTGGCTCTATAACCAACTTGAGTCAAATGGGTATTTATTATTTGCTCTTCTGCCATTTGGAAAACAACAGAATCCCATCAGTGTGTCATTTCAAAAAGTAAGACATTCTAGTTTTAAAAGAAATCTCCCACCCTTCAAAGGAAGACAAAACCTGACAATAATAACAGGTCTTTTCATTTATTTTTCTGTGGGAAAGAGGAAAAATAAAATAAATGCATTATAACAGATTTTTGCTCCTTAAATCAGCAGCTGTTTTTAAATGCAATGTTTAAAAATTTGTCGTTGAACCAGTCTTAATGGTTCAGCTGTCCCAGCTTTGCTTTTCACTTCTACAGGCTGTGAATCTACTTTAAAAATAATCAAAACTCAGCTTAGTTTACAGTTGCATCAGTCCGTGAACTGAAGCATTAACTGATCAAAAATCATGAGTTCATAATAAAATGAGCAATATTACACTAAGAAATCACAAATAAACTCACATACCCATACCAGCTGTATGCTTTAGCTGAAATTTGTTTTGTAGCTGGCAAAATTAATGCAAAAAGGATAGGTTGTATTATCACTGACACAAGCAGGTTGGGAGAAATCTCACTGGTATCAAATAAATCTTTTTGAAATCAGGTGGGTTTTTTTCTCTTGAGTGAAGGGCTGGGTGCAAATAGGGTTCCCCTACACTTATATCAATGGACCTGTCCCAACACTTGCCCTTTTTTAAAAAAAGAACCAGTTAAATAACTTAGGTTCATCTGTATATGGCACGAGTTCTACCTTTACACCCATCAATAGCACTTTCCCTTCAGTGAGTTCTTAAGCTGTGCAGAGGACAGACATAAGGAAAAGAAAAAGCACATTACTGAGGGCTGCTCTGGATGGCCAGGAACCAGGCTGAATCAATGCAAGAAAAATCAGCTTAACCCTATATATCTCAAAAAAACGCCAACAGCCCAAACAAAAAAAAGCCAACAGCCCAAACAAAAAAACCATACAGGAACTCTTGCTCAAACATCTTCCCTTCTGGTGTTAGGAGACAGAAATACTCCTTGCAGGCTGGACAGGCACTGAGAACTGTGGAGCTTTTTTCTTGATGAATTTAGCTTAGTAATATCACCCAAAAGACAGAGACATTGGGTATCACCTTGTTAATTAATTTTCTGTTTGAAGAGGGAGCTTTCTTCTAGGCTTTCACACTGATGGGATGCAGATCCCTGGAAGAGACTCCTCCTAGAAGACTTACAAGTGACAACTGGCTGAAAACTCTGTGGTACAGAAATGACACAAAGACCTCCACTAATTTCAGCAGGACCAGGATTTGAGTCTTTAAAGTGAAAGAGAGCCTCCTTCTCCTTCTATGTGTTTTATAGTACTCGTATGTAAAAAATTTGGGGGAGTTGTTTTGTTTTTAAGGAAATTCTATTTAGAGTGGATAAAGAGATAAATTCCTAATCTCGGTTCATCATAGAATCATAGAACAGCCCAGGTTGGAAAGGACCTCGAAAGATCATGTAGTCCAACCTTTTGTGGGAAAGGGAGCCTAGATGAGATTATCTAGCACCCTGTCCTTCCAAAATATTTGATAAGAAGCAACTGAGTGGAAAATAAATTACCTTTAAACTCCCATAGCAACCAGCAACTGAGTGGAAGATAAGTTTATTCTGCTTTCATATTATCTATGATTACTGATTTCCCAGTGCCAGATCACATTGCTTTTGTCTTGACATTTACTATCTACTGATGGCTCCTCCCTTCAAAACAAATGCAGAATGTATTCCATTGGTATCATCTCGCTTGCCTGATTAATGATTTGTGCAGGACTTCTTAAACAAGTATGTGACAGCCAATTTAGTTTGATATTTTTTGTTCATCTTGAATATAGAAAGAAAGAGCAATAAAGACATACTGCAGCTATATCTTTCTGTCTCCCCATCCTCTTCCATATTTTCCACTTCCATATTTTCCAGCATACACGTGGTAGAAGTTTCTATAAATTGTTGGACATGTTTGGCTTAGCAGAGTTGAAATAACACATATAAAAGTGCTGAGTCTAATAATCGTGTTAAACAGAACACACGTAGCAGTCACATGCATGAAATTGCTTTGCTAAATGTTAAAGTCAACAATGTTTTGCTAAGCAGGTTTTTTTCCTTCCTAAGAGCTCTATATATTCCAGTGAAAATCTGCTCTTCGTAAATGTGTTTTTCTCGGTGGTGGGCTTAACCTTGTTCTTTGACAGAGCTAGTGGAGAAGCAGATGCTGCTCCATATCTGACCTGCTGCAGTAGTTGTCTCTCTGTGTGACCTACAAAGCATTTACTAGACCCTAGGAGGAGTTATTGTGCAAAATAATTGGAAGTCCGATGGCTAAACCTAGACAGAAATGCACCATTCCACCTCTGTTAGAAGTCAAACACATTCTGCATCCTTTTTGAAAATACTGTTTCATATCTCCCTTCCTGTGAAATTCAGGTTCAAACAGAGCCACACTGCATGACTACCTGGAGTCGAGCTGCTTTCAAGGACACTGATCTCTTCCTGTAAATCCGTCCTGTCTTCATTTTCTTCTTTGCATTCCAAGCTGGGGCTGTAGTGGCGGGGTTTCATTAACAGGGACTTCCTTTTGTTGACGGGAACGCCTGATACCTGTTCTTCGGCTTTTCTCTTCTTAGCCATGGAGCATTTGTAGGCACTGCAATGATCAGTCACCAGTGACAGAGAAAAAAGTGGGAGAAGCGAGAGGTAAATTGTTTAAAAAATAGCACCATCCTCTAGTTTAATTCTACTGACAAAATATTAATTCACTTGCAGTTTCAGCAAGTTGTGTTTAGTGGATATTTAATTTTAGCTCATGTACTCGAAGTTCAGGGCACAGGCAAGTCCCATTTCTTTTCACTGCTGCCAGAATCTGTTTGGGGAAAGGGGAATGAGGAGGAAGACAAAACCAAAAAACCCGTAACCCGACATCCTTAATCCTAAGTAAACATATGCTAATCTAAGCCCTGCTCTGCAGTAAAATAAATACACCCAGGAAAGGATGAACAAAGTTGTAGTCTGGGTTGATAATAAGAGAAACAGCTAAGGGGAAAAATATACCACTAGTTATACTACAACATCCCGAGCCTTTGGCTCCATTACCTTTACATCAGTATGGATATCCAATCACGCACCTCGAGTTCAACCTGTGTGCATAAAACCCGTGTGAAACACACTGCACCTTCAGAACATTTTGCAATACGGGTCCCTCTTTCAATATCAGTCCCAAATGCTGGTTTCATTTCATTAACTTCAGCCATAAATGCCTGGTTTAAGCTCTTCTCCGGTCTCTAGATAGACTCTGGAAAAAAGGTCCTCCAGAGGGCAATTCATCCCATTTGAAGCTAGAACTGTCTGATAAAGAGGGTGAGCCATCCCCTGGGAAAGACCTTACCCAGTCTAGATGCCTAAATTTCAGATGACTGACATGAGAAGAAAGGGCAGTATTTTAAAAAGGAAGATTTTTAGCAGATTTGATATACTTCCTTCAGCTCCTGTAAGATCCACGTATTGGTCTTCATATTAATTTGCTTCTAAAGATATTTAACAAAGCCTTGTTGCCATGCAGCTGATGTGTACGGCATGTAAATGTTACATCATGCAATACCTCACTAAAGAGACCTGAACCTTCAACCCTCTTTTTTTAATAAGTTTTTGTGTAAGTGATTTAGCATGATTTTGTTGCTCTCTCACACACAGTAGTCTAAGAAATTTATGTAATACAAATAATAGTGCTCATATTATATCTGTCAGAGAAGAAAAAACTACATATATGAATCTGTGTAATCCACTCAATGGTTTCTCGACCTTAGGCACCCCCAGGGTGCATTACAAATCTACACAACGGCCTTAGGTGTTGGATTTTGCATTTGTCTCACTGACTTAGCTGCAAGATTTGCAAAAAACCCGTGTATGCAGAGAACTCCTATTGGTTACACATATTACAAGCTCAACAGCATAAATTAATCCTTCCAAGGTATCTTATGTGCACTAAATTGGCTCAGGTTCCGATTGTTTTGGATGAAAGCATATGACTAACTTGAGCTTTTTGTTAAAAAAAAAAATACCCATTTTTGGCTAAGCACCTTTTTGGCAATCCATCATTGCAAACATGAAGGACATGGAAACGCAAAGATCTGCATTTTAGGGGGAATGTTAAAATTCTACCATATGCATCTTAAACACAGTAGATATTCTTGATCTTCTGAAAGCTAAAATGCTATGGGCATCAGGAATGCTGGATGCTAAGCACCTGCTGTAGTGGAATATATTATGGCTTCTGTGTTATTTCTCTGTTTATGAATAGAGGATAACATGAATATCATATTAAAGGTCAGAGTCACAATGGTATAAGCAACACCTTGGAAATGATGCCCATATAACAGACATCAGGGATGGACGTAGTGTGGACAAATATACATAATTTATTTCTAAGAAAATACAATCAGAGTTTCTTAATTCATATTTGTGAACGGCAGTTCATACCTCTCATGTTGTTTCAGGAAAATTAAATAAATGACAAATGTTTGAAAACCCTTCACACACAAATGTTTTTATCAACGAAAACCTTCACTAGGTTTGCTTTTGATCTTTCTCGTTTATTTGTCAAGCTTCAAGTTTACCTCTAGTAGCTACTGTGAGAGTGTTTAGGACGAGATGAATTTCCAGTGTCTAATTCCCCTTTGACAAAGCTACAGCTGTTTCTTACACAAGCATAATTAATAGATTTTTAGAACAGAAGATCCAATTAGATCATCTAGTATGCCCTCCTGTGCAACACAGGTCACAGAACTTCATCTAGATCTTCAGCTTTAATCCTGTAATTTGTCTGACTATTGTCTATCTTCTAGTCAATTTAAGGGAAAACCAGTAACTTCATTGCTATATTCTTGCTCACTAAGTACAATCTTTTTCCAGTAACATAAAGTTATAAGCCCACCACTGTGGGCTGGCATAACAGCTGTTAAAGACATTGTTTCTTCACCACAACTGTGAAAGACAGTCAAAATTAGATGTTAGCAGGCAACAGTCAAGACCAGTGCAGGGGTACTGCTGCCACCCACCACCTGCAGATCTGCTCTGGAAAATGACAGCACAAGCATCCCACCCGACGTTAACCACCACAGTTTACAGCAGTAAATCAAAAGCTGCTGCATCAGTGTCAGGACAGGAGACCCACAAATCTGCCTGGAAGCATGTTGCTCGTGCTAGGAAGTTTCTCCTCGATGAAAGACTGATGCATTAGCTTGTCCTTATCATATCTTTTTCTATACACGAGTGGCCACTCACCCAGATTTCCTTTATAGTTCCTATCATTTTAAAATAAGTGATTATGCCAGGAGGCCTGCATGGATGAACAAGGAGCTCCTGTACAAACTCAAACACAAAATAGAAGCTTACCGAGGGTGGAAGCAAGGACAGAGAAACTGTCCAAGCAGCCAGGGATCAGGTTAGGGAAGCTAAAGCCCTGAAAGAATTAAATTTGGCCAGGGACATCAAGGGCAACAAGAAAAGCTTCTGTAGGTTATGTCGGTGATAACAGGAAGACTAGAGAAAATGTGGGCCCCCTCTGGAAGGAAACGGAAGACCTGGTTACCCATTATATGAGAAGGCTGAGGTACTGAATGACTTTATTGCCTCGGTGTTCACCGGCAAATGCCCCAGCCACACTGCCCAAGTCGCAGAAGGGAAAGGCAGGGACTGGGAGAAGGAAGAGCTACCCGCTGTAGGAGAAGATCAGGTTTGAGACCATCTAAGGAACCTGAGGGTGCCCAAGTCCATGGGACCTGATGAGATGCATCCATGGGTCCTGAGGGAACTGGCAGATGAAGTGGCTAAGCCGCTATCCATCGTATTAGAGAAGTTGTGGCAGTCCGGGGAAGTTCCCACTGACTGGAAAAGGGGAAACATAACCCCCATTTTTAAAAAGGAGACAAAAGGAAGACCCAGGGAACTACAGGCCAGGCAGTCTCGCCTCTGTGCCCAGCAAGATCGTGGAGCAGATCCTCCTGGAAACTGTGCTAGGGCACACGGAAAATAAGGAGGTGAC
>JAVKLA010000027.1:10077853-10108890 GCA_034782735.1 Sagittarius serpentarius
GAGCAGATCCTCCTGGAAACTGTGCTAGGGCACACGGAAAATAAGGAGGTGACTGGTGACAGCCAACATGGCTTCACCAAGGGCAAATTGTGCCTGAAAAATCTGGTGACCTTTTATGGTGGGGTTACAGTGTTAGTGGATAAGGGAAGAGCAACGGACATCATCTACCTGGACTTGTGTAAAGCATTTGACCGATCCCCCACAACATCCTTGCCTCTAAATTGGAGAGACATGGATTTGACAGATGGACCACCCAGTGGATAAGAAACTGGCTGGATGGTCACACTCAAAGAGTTGTGGTCAACGGCTCGATGTCCAAGTGGAGACCAGAGATGAGTGGCGTTCCTCAGGGGTCGGTACTGGAATCAGCGCTGTTTAACATCTTTGTCGGCGACATGGACAATGCGATTGAGTGCACTCTCAGCAAGTTTGCCTATGACACAAAACTCTGTGGTGCTGTCGATACACTGGAGGGAAGGGATGCCATCCAGAGGGACCTTGACAGGCTTGAGAGGTGAGCCCGTGCAAACCTCACGAAGTTCAACAAGGCCAAGTGCAGGGTCCTGCCCATGGGCTGGGGCAATTTCAAGCACAATACAGGCTGGGCGATGAGTGGATTGAGAGCAGCCCTGAGGAGAAGGACTTGGGGGTGTTGGTTGACAAGAAGCTCAACATGACAGCCCAGAAGGCCAACCATGTCCTGGGCCGCATCAAGAGAAGAGGGACCAGCAGGTCAAGGGAGGTGATTCTCCCCCTCTACTCCACTCTCATGAGACCCCTCCTGGAGTACTGCATTCAGCTCTGGGGCCCCCAACATAAGAAGGACATGGACCTGTTGGAGCGAGTCCAGAACGAGGCCACGAAGATGATCCAAGGGCTGGAACACCTCTCCTATGAAGACAGGCTGAGAGAGTTGGCGTTGTTCAGCCTGGAGAAGAGAAGGCTCAGGACAGACCTTACATCAGCCTTCCAGTACCTAAAGGGGGGCCTACAAGAAAGCTGGAGAGGGCCTTTTTACAAGGGCACATAGTCACAGGACAAGGGGTAATGGCTTTAAACTGAGAGAGGGCAGATTGAGATTAGACATAAGGAAGAAGTTCTTCACTGTGAGGGTGCTGAGGCACTGGAACAGGTTGCCCAGCGAGGCTGTGGATGCCCCGTCCCTGGAAGTGTTCCAGGCTTAGAGCAACGTGGTCTAGTGGAAGGTGTCCCTGCCCATGGCAGGGGGGTTGGGACTAGATGATCTTTAAGGTCCCTTCCAACCCAAACCATTCTATGATTCTATAAGATTCAACTTTAAGTAAAATCATTCCTGACACGTTCCACTCTGACTACAGGAAGATGAGAAAACATGGTGGTTCCCTCTTTCCTGCGAAGTGCAAACTGCTCTCCATAGGCCGGAAAGAGATTTTTCAACTCCAGCAGAATATACTCTTGCTTTTGCTAGTGACTTTTTAAACTGCTGGGCTTGAGTTTTAACTTAAATCTATTAGTTTGCAAGAGCCAGTTTAAAGATCGACCACGTACCAGCAATTCCCCTTCTCTTCTACCTTACAGTGCTTAAAATTAAAAATGAAAATAAAAACAGAAAAACAACTTCACAAGTGGTAGATTTTTCAAGTACTTACACATGATTTGTTAAGTATTTGATAATGGACACTGGGAATTCAACTACTATGAACAGAATATATTTATGCCTTTGTAACATTCATGGCATGTGAATTTCACCTTTGTCTTTAAAAGTTTCTATTCCTCTCTTTTGCTTAAGTACATTCACACATACACACAAGTATGTTAGCACAGATTTGTCAAGCTGTAGTTTGTCAAATGGTAAACCTATAATTTAGCTTCTCTATTACTCATCTCATAAATTCAACGTCTAATAGTTTTGTTGCTATTTATCAATGGCCTGCTTGTTGTCATGGAACACTGATTCAGCTGTCAAGGTTATTTGGTAATCTGAGGCTCATAAAACAGGAGAAGCTCTTTTTGTTATGAGCCCAAAGCCAATACATGTTTTTTTTTCCAATTTAACTGTACTTAAATTTTATGAACAATAAATCATTTTAGTACTATCTATAATGAGCAGATTTTTTATTATTATTATTTTTTAGTCAATGACTCAGTTACCCAAAACAGTCTTGTGTCCGTTATCATAGTGTGAGCCAAGAGATTAAAATCTAAGACGTGTAAGACCTGGTTGCATGTGTTGAAAAAACCCCCATGATAAATCTTTCATATATATTTCATATCTAAATACTTTGTTTGGAATTTACTTGGTCCTTCTTTTTCCTTTATTTCTGCTCAGAATATATCTTGCAGGGAGTGGTATTATACAGGCAGCACAGTGCATTGGCTCCCCACCACAAAGCAATGCCTCAGAAAAGAGAGGGAGGTTTTAAGCAGTCCTAACCACATACAAATTTTCCTACTGCTAAAAATTGTCATGCTTGTCTTTGTTTGTAATTGGTTCATCTAAGTGATGTGTTTGTCAAGCCTTTAACCCGACCTTTAACCACATTGTAGCCAGCAAGGATTTTTGCTGTTAATCTGCTGGCAAGACTTCCAGATCTTGAGATTTTTGTCTTATTCACAGCAGCCTGCAGATTGGTAAGGCGTGATAACAAAATGAAGAATTGCCATAGTGGGTAAAACCAAGGGTACGTTCAGCCTGTCAGCTGGTGTTTACTAATGCCTGTAATGGATGCCATGTAAAATAATAAGAACAGAACACACTGCATCTCCTGTATACTCCTTAGTTTCAAGAGAGAAAATAAATGTCTTTGAATATCAAGGCACTTACATTTATTGTCTAACATTATTTAAGGAGCCCACTTCTCATGTGAGTTTGTGTAAGAATAGTTAGTGGAATATTTTAGTTGTGGAGAAAATAATTTTAAATTCTTAACCTGAATTGCCTTTTGACTGTTTGCTTAACTATACCACAATAGTAAGTGTTAGACTATTGAATTACAGTTAAAGGAGACCTGTTCTTCTGATCCGCAGAACCATTTAACTTCACACCAGTAGTTCCAAAGAGAAGGTTAGCCTAACTACTTCTTAATAGTATCGTGATTAAGGACATTGCCAGGTGCTTTAGGCCTTGATCAGATTTTGTTCACAAACTTGCAGATGCTCTAGGACACTGTGGAAGTCAAATACTACGTTTTCCTTACAGGAGGCAAAAGTTGGTATTTGAAAATTCAGGGATGCTTGCCACTCACAGATGAACCAGTAGCTTACAAATGTCTGTCATGGTTGGGCTTTCTTCTAAGAATTTTAAGACGGTGCTGAATCAGAGGTACCTAAAAGGAGCAGAAATTCTGAATGTCTCCCCATCTTAGTCCTCTTCTACGACAGCTTTGCTCTAAGAAACAGATGAGCTGGATTCTGTCTAACTTTCTAGCACAATGGCTTCCAAAGGTTTAGGCTATAGCTGAAAGTATCTGATCTCCCAAAATGACACAAAAATCCTGAGCTCCTCAAAAGCTGATGATGAACAGGAGAAATTACTAGCACTGGATACAGAAAGGGGATGATCTGCTCCGAGGATGGATTGCATGTCAGTTGAAATGACATTGATGTTATTATTTACATCAGCCATGAATGCCGGCGATTCATGAAAGGAGCTGGAATGTCACACTCCAAAGAAAGAGAGCGTTGGTAGTCTGATCGCTGCAATTGAAAACCCAAATGAGTGCGGTTAATTACAGCAACTTCAGGTGGGCAACAGTGGTTGGGGAGGAAGGTGGAGACTGACTCAGTTGTCTTCAGGTTAAGACAGTCAGATTTATGTTCCATTTCCTTAACTAACCCTCGTTGTTTGCAAAGAGCGCATGTAAATTTTACAGCTCAGTGGAAGGGAGAGTGATAGTGTTCTCAGCTCAGGTTGCTCTAAAAGTGAGAACAGACAGAAAGGTGGTATTAACACACTGTCTCATCATAGCCAGAAGTTGGAGTCTCCACAGAAAGACTGAAAATCCACAGCATCAGTCAGGTCTGCAAAAACTATTCAGCATCCAAGGACTAGGGTGGTGTTTCCAATGCCATGAAATTATTTACTGAATATAAGAGAATTCACATATTCTAACTATACACAAAGACAAATCCTAGATTCAGAAAACTAGATAGAAGCTATTTTAAGAGATATGGATTAGTCATAGGTTTTATACATAGAGAAGAATGTTTTCTAAAAGGAAGAAAGTAAATTGCACCACTTCAGACTATGGATACTGGAATATAAAATCTACAAGGTTTATGCCCATGGAAAAATCACAGCTAAACAGTAATTCTGTTTACTATATTCCATTCTAAAATCCATATAGGTGCTAGATGCAAAACTAAGCAAAGTGTCTCAAAGGACATAAACAAAATGACTTGTGTATTAAATAAGGACTTGTTGAACAATCCGCCCCTCTTTTTTTTTTTAAGGAAGTTACCTGATGAGATGCTTTTCATCAGTGAGAATGGCAGTTCAAGAGAAGGCTCTAATGACTTCACACCATTTCCGTACCCTTCAACTCTCATTCTAGGAAAGATCTCTAAATTTTACAGTATCTTCTATCTATCTTGTCTGCTGTATGGACTACATACATTCTCAGGATTTCTACAGCACTGTATTCTGATGCTCCATCCTGCAAGGTACTCCCTGTTTCCAAACATTGCTCTACTTAGTTGGATATGAAAGTATGCTTAGAGATGTTTCGCAAGTCCATGAATTTCTCCCTGGATAGTGGAACACACTGGACCATGGGCTAAATGAAATGACCGTTCTACTTACCTAAAAAAGTAAAAGTGAGAAAGATTTGTGAATTACCAGGTGTGGGAAAATTGGACGTGTCCAGAAACAACTGCTTGCTTTACAAGCGATGGATGGCAACAAACTGACTAGCTGAAGATCTTCAAGGAGTAAGACTGTGCAACTGAGAAAATTGTAATCAAGGGTTGAGCTACAGCTCATTGACAGTCAAAGACTGAGTTAAACCAATAAACCAAAGAGGTTTCTTTCTAATTGTTTTAAAAAATTCTCATAATTATTAAAATATATTCAAACATTATGCCAATGAACACTTATGGCTTTATGTGAAAATATTAAAAAAGACCTTTTGTTAACAGAACTCTGATGTTGAGTTTTTACAGATGAAATTTTGGAGGCTAGTCCTGGAAAGGAGTGCTGAGTTCTCATCACTGACAAGAAGCTAAACATGTATTTGCCCTGATTGCTAATTTGGAGTCAGAGTTATTGACACTGATGTTTTCTTGTATTTCATAAACTGAGCCACAGTAACTTTTAGATAATCTGTAACATTTGGACTCCATCACTGAGTGTGTTGTATTTCACTGATTCAGCCTAGGTGATGAAAAATAATCTGGAAAATAGCTCCAGCTGGGAATTCCTGAAAAAGCATTTGGGAGAGAATACATCAGGTAAAAGTAGTTTCCTTCCATCAACTTTTTTAAGCATTAAAATGGTAAGAACTTAAACCAATAAAATGTGTTAAAAAAAATTGCTTGCCATTTAGACCCAGTTAATTGGCTATAATAGAGTCTCAGAACTAGCACGACTTACTCCAACAATAATTAAAGAAAATCTGACTTTCTCATTTTTTAACATCACACACACAACACAAAAAATGCATTTCACCTCTTTCTAACAAACCCATACACTTGTCTTACAAGCTGTATCTATGAAAGGGACAGAAGCTTTTCCTGTGCACTGCAGCAATCATTCCAGGGTTAAAGGGCCCTCTGCAAATAGAGAAGTTTACTGCCATACGCAGGCAATGCTCTTTTTCTAAAATGCCAGAGTTGTGAGAAGTTCAGTCCAGGGCTGAACCAAGATGAAAGGGATGCACATGAGGTATATATGGGAAGAAAGATAAAAGGGAAATTCACATTTATGAACACTAATATAGAGCAAAATAAGCTCAGTAACTTGGGGGTATTAAAGTGTCTGTCTATATACACAAATGAAAGGTTTAGCTAGGAAAAAAGGAACAGAACTGGACAGATAATAATGTGGAGAAAATATGGTATCATAACTGAAAGCTGGCTGGAGCATGATACTAAAAGATATATTTTGTTTAAAAAAGACGTATAAGAAAAGCAAAGGAGATGCCATAGCCTTGTTGGTGAAAGAGGATTTATTAGCCCCCATAAGAAGAGGCTGGGGAGAAATTGGTAATGGTGTTGGGTCATTATGTACTGAGCTTGGAGATGTTTCAGACAGTAAACTAAACGCTATAGGCCACCTGACCAAAAAGAACAACTGGACTGTGAAATGACTGAGCAAATAAAAAAAAAGCACATAAAAAGAGTGGAGCAATGGTAAGTCAGCAATAACATAGGAAAAGGCATGCAGTTATGGTGAAATCTAGCCATGCCTCAAGATCACAGTGATGCCTGAGGCTAAACAACAACGATTTCAGGCTGCAATAGGCTCATGAAATGGCTTTTTTTTTAAATCTCTTTTTCTTTTTTTTTTTTAAATAAACTTTAGTTTACTATTTTAGCAGTTTTCTTCCCACAGGAAAGGCAACTCAGAGAAGGACAGCATAGATTTCAATTCTCTTCTCTGTTTTTCTTGTTTTCAGTTCACAAGCTTGTAGGTTCACAAGGATATTCAGATCATATAAAAAATAACACATAAAAACTCTCTAATTGAAATACTGTGTTAATGAAATGGATGACTTCTTCACGGTGTCTATAGCTCATAGATCAAGAACTCTACATGGCTAGAGTTGTATATTTGGACCCTTTTCTAACAGGTAATTTATTTTTAGTAAAAGACAGTTTGGTGGAACTTAATTTTTATTGCGTGGAGCTCAGGAAGTTCTTAAACTCAGTAATATGAATGAATGCCCAAGATCTGGGCCAAATCAAGCCTCCCTAGCCTCTTTTTCATTTACTCACTCAATCTGTCCAGGTTCAGTAGGTCAATAGATTCCAGCGGGACCCAAGCCAAGAATTTGGCTTAGAATGGATTAAGTTTCTAGGCAAATCTACAGATCATCCACACAACCTTTGCATCCAGAAAGCCTTGCACATGAGTGGTCAGCCTGCTAATGCCAGTAAATGCTTAAATAAAAAGCATACTGGCAACTACATCCTGGTTAGAGAAGGTGTAAAGGTAAGAGGTTTTTTTGACAACAGACAATGGGACTGTAAGCAATTCATTGTCAGAAGCCAGTACCTCCCTTTAATTTAGCAGGAGGTCCCATGGCTGCATTCTTTTCCTTTCCTTGCTGTCTCCAGGCTGTCCACAGTCTGTTTCAGCTTGCTTTTGCTTGGCTGAATCCACCCTTGACATGTCAGACAGAGCAATTCAGCCAGCCATAATATTTAACTCATGATTGATATGTATGAGGCAGAAGTCACCGGTTGGCATTTCAATCTCTATATGGCTTGTGGTCATCTACAGAGAAAAGATCTGCCATAAGAGAAAATAACCATTTGGGGCTATAACGTTCTGATGCATTCTGTCACACAGCAGAAGGCGTTAAGGCATATGCATCTCTAAATTCCTGTGTAGGGTTGGAAGGATAACATTTACTCTGTACTGATGAACAGAGAAGTTGTGATGGGGAAGACAAAGACTCCTGTAATACATTAAATAACGTACAGGTTTTAGTTCAAGGCAAGGAACATTCTAAGATGCAACAAGCCCTCAGGTAGAAAAAATCTGCAAATAACTATCAGCCAGTCTAGCAGCCACAATTAAAGTGATGTGGATTTGACATATATTATAAAACTGACCATTACAGAAAAGCATACATTGAAACTAATTAATCATTGCTTTTTTATATATATTAAACGGAGGCTTTAAGTAAAAAAATTGTAAAACCACAATCAAATAAAATAACAAAGGGAAAAGAGACACTGAGACTGCACATGTTGGCTGGAAATGAAGATGGTAGACATCAAAGGAGGCCTATAATATGCTAGGAACTTATCTAATGCATTTCTTGTTGAAGAAAGCTATAAAAGTCACCTATAAAGCAAATGCACATAAAGTATCAACTAAAGCAAACTAAAATGGAAATCTGAACATGAAATACAACTTTTAAATGTTCTAAATAAAACCAGGAGGAAAAGGTACAGGTCAGAGTGCATAGATCAAAAGGTCTTAATATCTACAGGAATCAGGCAAATAATTCATCGTAATTAACAAATCCAACCACAGGTTTCTCAAAAAGAGTATGAGATACAGTTCCTGTTTCAACCATCTTAGTGGTTATTCAGAACAGTTCACTTAATAGTTAAGTCAAATAACTGTCAACCTCAGGGTTACCTGCAAAATGTTAAAGTCATTACTTGTGGTCACCCAGAACTATACGGTACTATTTCTCTTCACAGAAACAATCACAATGTTCTTAAGAGTGCAGGTTCTTATTACGTTTTATCATCTCATTCAAAGAATGATATTTTAATGGAAAAAAAAAAGTTTTATCTAATGTTCTCTATACACCAGTACCAAACATTTTATGCAAGCCTTAACCCACTCACATGAATGTTTGAAAGTATAAAACTTGAGGTGGAAAATGTTTGAATTTTGAATTTCTTTCCATGTTTATTTGTTTCTTGTTTACTGGTTTAACAGTACTGAAAGAACAACCTGTTTCTGCAGCATGAAAGCATATGGGACTACAAAAAAGGCAAAAAAGCCTGAGAGCTCATCAGAGGTCTAGGAAAGGGAGAGGATAAGAGGAGAGGAGAGGGAGAGGCAGAGAGAAGGGAGAGAAGGAATGATAGCACTGTAGATTTCACAATTTGATGGCTAGTTAGCGGGGAACTGGAAGAAGAAGGAGGAAACAAGGGAGGAACTTAGACACGACAGACCTATAAATTTGATTGCCACGACAATTTACGTTAATGCTTGTTTTATTAGTTATGATGAGAATGGTTGACATACAGGATATAATAATAAGGACAGGTGAATTCTAGCGCTGTTATTTTATTAGTTCTGTGACCAACATATACTTACCTTTGCCTCACAGTAAACTGCACCATGTACTGATTGTTCAATGTTTGTTTATGTTTGACTGTTCAATGTTTTCTATCAAACACCAATTACAAAATGATTTTTTCCTAGCGTAAAACACAGATTTCCAAGGATTTTTTGAGGAGTACTGACGAGCGTGCCAGCCTAAATTTCTTAAGGACCTAACAGTGTTTTCAGAAAAGAATAAGAAATGAACAATATTTATTGGGAATTTAAGAAAGTATGATTGATGACAACATGATAGACTTGATTATACCAGAAATCATGGAGTAAGAGGCAGAGGTTAATATTTTCACAGCCCCATAACCATTTCAATTTCTACAATGGCTAGGGCAGGGAAGAAGTTCCTTTTCCAAGCTAGAGCAAGCAGTAGGTACTCTTAACTCATCATCCTGTTACCAGACCTTGGGAATAGGTACTTCTAAGATTAATGCCTGTTGTTTAACTGAAGATCACTTACCAATAGAAACAGCGCGATACAAGTCTTTGTCTAAGGCGAAATGCCTGATCTAGATGTCTCATGGAGAAATATTTAAATGACAAGGTGACACAACTCTGTCCCAGCTAGTTACCATCACAGCAAACACTAGGGAGGAGAGCTGGGAATGTATGCTGTCAACACCCAACCTTCAATTGCAACAAAAAGACTTTTTGTCAAGCTCAGACATGTCTTCACAAAATCAGGATAAATATCCTGGCAGAAGATATAACTATTGACTATCTTCATTTAGCATTTACTACTAGGTCTATCTGGACTCAGGGATGCACTTTGTTTCAGCAAAGCACATGAAGTACTGCGAGGGTCCCACACTCTGTGCCAGTGGGAGACAGATGAGTCACCAGGAAACGCAAGAGTCCACTTCAGTTCTATCCCAAACGTGCTTATTCAGGATTATGGCAAATGTGCTTTTTCCCAGCAGTTTCCAGAGTCTATGACCAACTCCTGTGGAAACAGAAGCCAAGCCCAAAGGACAAACCTGACAGTTTTTCCAGATGCAGGCTAGGAGCAAACAGCTTTCTCAGTCTCTGTCTCACTTTTAAGCAGTGTTATGGGATAAGAGTACAGCGAAGGTGATAACTACAGAAATCAATCATAATCTCAGTTCTCACCGAGGAACACTTTTGAGCCTTTTAATGTGTTTTTGTTTCGTGTACCCACTTTTTCCATCATCTAAGTACTGCTTTCACCTCTTTCTCAAGTCATCTGCCAGACTACTGCTTTCTTTTCAGACAAATACTTCTTAAAAACCTGCTTATTTTATGAAGCTCAGAAAAGGAGTTACCAATGAATCATTCCTTTCTAAATGCGGCTAGGCATGCACAGCCCTTTTCTTTCATGCCATGAACTTTTCCCGAGTCACCAAATCATCTTCTATCCACCAAACTGTCTACCTTCATTCCATTACTGTCTGAAACTAGAGTTCAGATGTAATTGGATACATATAATCTACCAGTACTTAGAGGAAAACAGCAAAATTTTCAGTATTGTAATATAACTACTTCAGTTAGCAAAATGCTTTTTAGTGTGCTGTCAATACTGTTAGTTATATTGACATACCTCTTAAACATTTTGGATAAAGTTAAGGAATACTTTTTAGTAACATAAACCTTGTGAAATACTTCAGTACCACTGATTGCAGGGCTACTTTGCTGGTTTCTCCCCCTCCTAACCAAGAGACAGCTGCAAAGGGTGAGGTGTCCAGTTACTCCTCCGATCAGAGAGACATCCAGACAGCTCTGCTCTATTACTTCCCTCTCTGCTAGAACATTCAACATACTCATATCTCTATACATTTGCATGGAACAGTTCAACTTATCTGAATATCTTAAATGTCCCACATCTGGAACAAGAGTTCCAGATAGAAAAGTAACTTTCCTTACTTTTAAAGGAATGGTCCTTTTGAAAAAGTGATCCAACACTATAGAGAGTAAGAAGTGTAACTATTCCCATGAAAGAGCAGGACTGTTCTCCATGACTTGAAACACCAGTGCCTTGTGGAGTCTTCATTAATCATTAGTGACAGAAGCCAGAAAGACTAGACTTGGTTTCACCTGTAGCTAACCCAGAAAAGGTACCCTTTCTGTTCAGATATGGACTTAGCCAAACTGATCCATGCTTTTGTAATCCCATGCTTGGACTGATCCAATTTGCTCTTCCTTGGTCTGACCCAGATGCCTCTCCATAACCTACAGATGGTTCATCGTACTGTATCCCATCTGTTAAATAGAGCACAGTAATGAGAATACATCACACCAATATTCCTCACTTCCCTTTGGTTTTCATTCTAATCCTGAACGCAGCTGAAGGTCCTGGTCCTTTCAGTGGTCCATGACTAAATCATCTAAGAGAAGACCTCTTCTTTCTGCTTCTTGCAGAAGATGGATACAACAGAGTTGTTATGTCCCAAGGGTGTCAAATTCAAACTCGGATGTACGGGACAGAGATCTCCTGGCTTCAGCACTCACTTCTATCACATAGTGTGTTTGCTATGTTTAGGTTGTAATAACAGATTCATCTCTTCCTGTCAGTAGTTTAGCTACCAATGAAATCACCACAGCACTACATTCCTAAATGAAAAATTAATCCACGTTGTTCATAAGTAAATAATTAAGACCGGAAGGAGAAAGAGTTCTGTTTTGAAGGACTTACTAAGTTTAGCACATTATGCTTCAACTCTACAGCATATACAGTAGATATAGTAAAAAAAAAAAAAGTTTTATAAATCTGAACTAATAACAGAGCAGTATTAATAATATACCTGTGTAAAGAAAATTATTCATATGATATTGAGATCCGGGATTCCTTAAGGCATACCATTACATTAAATCAGTGCAAGTTTGACACTTAAATAGGCGTTGTGTATAGGTGGTCAGTATCTAGAAGAAAAGTATTGTCCTCTGCAAACTCAGCGCAGTGCAAGAGAATTTTTAGTTTTATTTTACTAAACAGAAAAAATATGAAAACCCAGCTTGGTCCTTAAGGTGATGTTTTTCTGAAAATATGCTTTTTATGCAGAAAGGTGGTCCTATTTCTCAGGAAAAGATAGATGATAGCAAAACCATTAGCCAGATATCTGGGTGAAACTTTGCCTTTCTTGAAATCAATAGATTTTTTGGCATTGAATTCCATTAAGCAAGAATGCAGCCCCTGAAATTTAGAAGAGAGAAATTTTCACGCATTATTGAATCTAATTGGTGATTGCAACTTTTTGTTTTGCTTTTCATTTATTTCATTCTCTACTTTGTGAAACACAACTTGCAGAATAAGAAAAGGCTAACAAATGCTCTAGAACCAATCAATGTTATGAAACTAATAATAATACAATGTGAGCGTGTAAGCTTATGTAGTGCCTTTCATGTAGAAGTATCCCAAGGCACTTTGTAACAGAAACTCAATAAGGAGTGCAAAAGTGCTTTGTCAGATAGGATAAGCCATGGGAAAAGGAGAAATTAATTAAGCATGGATTTAAATTTCTCAGCCAACACAGCATTTAGAACCTTGGTCAGAAAAGACAGTGGTTCCAATATCTGTATCCAGGGAACACAACAGACTATTTCAGTCTTTAATTCTTGAGGAATGTTCAATAGTTTTTCCGCAATAATATGGGTATAAGTAATAAGAATGCAGTTCATAGGCTATGCTTTCAAAAGGCAGTCTCTGTCTCTCTTCCTCTAGTTTTTCATAAACAAATAGATTCATAAAAGTTGATCACCTGACTTGTATACCAGTAAAGCCACTTGACTACGAAGATAGCCAATGTGGAATTTGGTACTGTAGAAATTACAAATACCAAGTTAAGGACTGGGCAATGGCTTTATTGGCTGTTTAACTCACTGTTTTAAACCAATGTATGTTTCCTTATGGAGGGTGGTCCACACCTCTGACAGAGAGCATAATCTGTTACACAGTGGTTCCTAAGTTAGCATGTATTTCGCAGGGAAAAGCAAAATTGCTTGGGAAAAGCTATAGTAATTGATAATGCATAAATTACAGCTTCCCTGATGTTGCAGAAACTTGCACATCCTCTATTTTTCAAACATTTTTCTCTTAGGAACACATGGACCGTCCTCATTTTTGGATGACTGCCTCTTCGGATTAATGCATCCTTCTGGTGCATAAATTAGAGATGCACAGAGGAAAAAGGAGAAGCACTAAATCTCAGGAAACTGAAGCCATACAGAAAAATGAGATTCACAGTAGAGCTGAATGAGTGACTCACCATGAATAATTTACCCAAAAAGTTAGCCTCTACTTCTGTTCATAGACTATCTATAAGAAGCTTATAATTTCCTCAGTTTTAGTATAAAACAAAACATTAAAATATTGTATGTCTTCACTACAAATAACTTCCTGTAAATATTTCATGCCCTGTCTTAAGAGGGAGTGGCACTCTGATTGATCAAACAAATCACATTATGATGTTTCTGTTCCCTAGATGGGTGAACCCACACGCACATACTTCAGATGCCTGCTGTGGTTAAGAAAGCAGCTCGGTAGCATGTGATAAAAAGTTAATTTACGACATTTTTGCAAAAATGTTTTCATTATTTATATTGCAACTGTAGCCCGTTGTAATTTTGGTTAATAACTCTAGGAATTTGCAGCTACCTGTAAATATTTTACTTGGAGGCCATGAAGAGTGAACTTGTCCCAGAGAAAACTTGAATTTGATGGTACATGTTCCTTTTTGAAGATTTGGTACTGAATAATATGCCAGTCTTTCCAGAGTTTGCTCTAAGCTGTTGGACCAGTTATTAGGAGTTGGCGCACTCGTTAGTAAGATTAAAGTAGTAATGTTAAAAAATTACTACATTATTTGTGATCTGAAATATCCTTGTACAATTTATGGTTTTGAATGGACTGCCATGCTTTATGCGAATTTGAAAAGTACTCTCTGCTACTTCAATAAAATGTGAAACCTCAGCAAGTACTTGAGGAAGAATGAGCCGTTAGTGCATTTAAAATTTACAGTAGTTCACAGACACTATCAGTTTTATAAAAGCCGTCTAACAAAAAGTTATAAATTTTTGTATCTCTTAGAATGTTCAGATGTTGAAATACTATAATACTTATTACAGGAAAAAGACGACTGAAAACTAATCAGAAACTATACTCTTTTGTTGTCTGCCCTGACACAGGCTGAAGATAAAGACAGTATAACAGAATCCTGCCCACTTCGCATGACTTTTGATTATACTTGCATAATTGTTGCTAATATTTTGCACTTTTAATTTTTGTATATTTAAAAAGTGAATCTGCACCAAGTACCCTTTGTCAGATTTATGCTAATTCTCTACATAATGCATCATTTGCTGGATTTTCTATTTTATAGCAATACCATTGGTATGAATTTATCAATATAATCAGAAAATAAAACTGAAAAAATAAACAATGTGAGTTCTTACCTGAGCTCTTGAGCTATAGAGTCCACTTGAACTGTTAATAAAAGCAGGAAAGAATTAATTAGTTTATATTTCAAGACTTGTGTTTTCTGCAACCTTGCACCTGCCTATCTGTGATGACAGAGGAGTGGCTATCAAAACACAGGTGATTATTTCATGCTAACCACAGGATTGTAGCTACTAGTGGCAAATGTTAACTGAATGTATAATTCTCACAGTTGTATTAGGATGCGTAAAACCTGGAGTATGATGTTCAGTGGAACAATAAGAAAGATAGTAAGAAAAAACAAAAGCAAAAGAGAAGGCACTTGGTTTTATTGAAAACAGAATGACAAATATCTGCTTTTTCTGAATTTTAATTCAGTTTGGGAATGATGAAGGCTGGTGTTTACAAATACCTACCCACACAAGGATATACAGCATATTGTCAAAGCCAACAGGTTGTTCTAAGGATTACTCATACGGCACAGGATAATTCTGTTGTTTCCACTTCTGGGAAAATGTTTCTGATATATTAATGCCTATAGATGTGTGTGGATGTGTATGAAAAATACAGAGAAAGAAAATCCGTAAGTTTTAAAAATGTTACCAGCTTTTTGAGTGAAAAGGGTATGAATCCCCTACCAAATACAATCAAAGTCGGCTAAGTCAGCCAGACTGTCTTAACTTACCGTCCCGACCAACAAAGACATGCTCTAATGCTGAGGTGTGACTAACTTCCCTATTCAATAGCTTTGTTCAAGTCCTCTGTTCCGATACTTTTGAAATATATATGAATTTTACATTAATTTCAGAAAACATTACTGAGGGATGTGTCTAAGTTTTGATATGACAATGCTTACGTTTTTAGAAAGCCTTGTCTGTATTTATCCCCTTGCCTGCAGGCAGTTTGTGGCACTCCCACCTCCTTCCTCTGTCTTTTCCTAAGTGAAGTCTAGCACTTTTCACCCTTTTGGTCATTTGAAACTAGAGAGCTAAGCCAAACCACACTTTAATTTTTCGTTCTGACCACAGCTTGAAGCTGAAAGCACGGTATTAACAATCCAGAACTACTGAGTTGTGGCAATAAATCAAATTAATCTGTTGTTTTGTACAATCCTGAGAGTGCATGATTCACATTAAAATCAAAGTGAAGGATGGGTGCTTAGCATCTCTGAAAATAGTTATAAGCAAAAATGTTCACAGGGCAGGCAAAACTTTGACATTTATTTTTAAGTATCTCTGTTTTTCACTCACTATCAAGAGTCACAAAAAGTGTTATGAATTAAAATATAAAGTTATTTTCCTGAAAGGGCTGTATTGCTAGTCAATCATGTTTTCCAGATGTTGAGATCATTAAGGGCCTGTTTATCTCTCAGTACTGCATTTCCATCTGTTCTTTACAGAAAGAGAGGAATAGCTGGGAAATACAACTATGTCATAACTTTGCAAAATGAAACATGAGCACCAGTACTTAAAAAAAGCACATAGTTCTCCTCTGCCACATACACCTGCACCTTCTGATTAAAGTAAATGTACTTCTGGACCATTTACACAGCTAATTTATAGATAATTAATGGCAAAAGACAGAAAAACATTCAGTTGGCTGAGACAAAGTTTTGTACATTATTTTGAAAGCATCCATTCAATATTGTCTAGCTCCACTCCCTATGGAACATCTTTGTTTGCATAACAAAAAGCATAACCTTTATTTTCTTTGAGACATAGGTCAAAGAAAATAGCATACAGTAGATTTTTTTTCTCTTTTCTTTAAACCATAGCTAATAATATCGTGCCTGTTAATGCCAGCAGTCTGTGTCCTGCCTTGATTAAAAAAGCAGCCCTAAGGAAGCTACACACTCTCTTACTACACATTAGGGACTGTGCACAGGAACTATCATATTTCATGGTGTGCTGGGCACAGGGTCATGGAATGTGCTTGCTAACTCACCCTTGGTTCCTTTTGAGCGCGTGCGCAGCTTTTTATTTTCCCCATCTGCATCCATCTGTAATATTAACACAAAGTCTTTAATTCATTCCTTTTGCCATTGAGGAAAAAAAAAGTCTCCAATGCTTTTTTTTCACATTTCCAAAGGCTAGACAGTAATAGACAGAAGAATAATCATGCCTTATTAATCTTGTCAAAGAGATAAAAAGCCATCTGTGAATATCTAGTAAATACCTAGGAGATACCTTTAATGATACAGATTTGTTTAATAAAGTGATGGTTATGAGTGACTCTGTAAGGTTTAACGACAAGGTCTACAGGTGTTTGCTGAAGGCAGGAGGTTAGAAACAGCAATGCTGTGTCAGTGCTGCTTTCAGCATCCGCCTCCTGGAAGAAAAGGTCCCAGAAAGCCACAGTGCCTACAGGCACTCTGCATTACTGTTGTAACTGAAGCGTATCTTAGTAGCTGCGTTGGAACCTGCATTTCTGACAACTTCATCCTTAAAATGTGAAACCCTCTTGCTTGAATGTGCATAACTGCACATGTACAGCTTTGAAATTCTTCACCACTTAATCAGCTACTTCTTACAGAAGTTTTGGTCAAAGAGACAGATTTGTGTGAGTTTTGGGGAGAACCTAGTGCCCAGGTTTGTATTTCACATTAAAAAAAAAAATAAACACAGCCAAAAAAATCCAACCCCCCAAAAAGTCAGCTGTTGCCGTAAGATTTCTAACCAAAATAAAAGAGACCTTTCAAGATCAGCTGTTCTCACGACACTTTTGGCTACATCTAAACCAGCGCTGGAAATATGCACCTTCTGGTCTTGGATCTGGCCCAGACCCGTAATTGTAGGGGCAGGTTTTCAATCCATGGATTTTATTACAAACCCCTGAAATTCAAAGGGATTAAGATTTCATGTTCTGGTGTGGAGAGCTGCAGTGACATACAGCAGATTGTACAACACTGGAATTTTGACCATGTCCAGGGAGGCAAAATCCTCTTCCTTCTGAAAGTAGCTCTTAATTTTTATGTAAGGAAGACTCTCTCAAGAGGAATTTTTTTCTAGGCAAAATATTAGGAACCCTGGAATTCTTCTTCAGTGTCTGGTAGTATCTTACTATCTATCTTTGCTCTGAATCTCAGTTTCCCTGTTTGTGAAATGGTGACGATCAAACATACTGTAGATGAATCAACTCCCATGCGCTTCTGCAGATCAACATGCAGGAACAAATGCAGACACCAGCACCTGATTTATATAACTCTGTTGGGCAAAAGGTAGATGCATCCTGTGGATACCAGAGGTTGCGTATGCCTGGCATCTTTCCCTGCAAAAGGTCGCAGGATAAAAAAAAAAAGTCAACAGAAGATCCGATCTATTTTTTCACTCTTCCTTTCTGAGGATCAGCAGAACTGATTTGCCCTGCTGAGGGAAGGTACAAAAAGCTCTGTTTGTGCCTTTTTCCATTTATAGAGTTTGAAGATCTGAGGATGATTTATTTTTAGCTTTATATGACTTGGATAACTGAGATATTTTGAAGGTCTTATCTGAAAGAACATTGCAGAATATGTCAAAATTGACCTCAGAAAGAAAAAGAGTAAAGTCAGCCTTTCTAGGGGAGAAAAAGCATTTCTCTAACTTTCTGGTTTTTTTTCTGTTTGTTGTTATATATGGCTACATTCTATATACAGCCACTGGAATCAAAATACCTATTTGCAGGAGAGAACACAAACATTTGAAAAGAGTATTCATGTACTTCAGGAAGTCTAATTCTAGAACACAGGTTAGCAATACCTGAAATGAAAGTGTAAATTGATCAAAAGGCACCTCAAAGCCAGACAATGATATCTTTTCTCCGTTTAAATTTACATCTGATGTTGATTATTAGCAGTGAAGGAACATAAGTGGCTTGTGTTTACGTAGTGGGGCTGATGGCCGCCTTTACTTGTTACTATCCTTAAAACCTGGAGAACGAGTTTTTGCAATGTGACTGCAATGGTAATGGGAAACATGGCTCTGTTCTCTGATGCCGCGTTGTGATTGAAGGCACTGACCTGCCATAGACTTATAATAGGGGAGCAGGTGTGGCAATGATGGACTTTAATTTCCTTTAATAAACCTTTTATGTGCCACACTTTTACTGCCATTCTATGCTCTCCAAGGTCCTGCACATAATAGGTTCATTACTTTTGATTACTATAGTCTATTGAGACAAACAACTCCAGAACACACTATATATTATGTTCAGTTAAACCAATATAGACTATTTATCCACTGTGCATTATTTCACCTGCAACTCTACAGACAAAATTAACAACAGCTCCTGTAAGCTAAAACTATTAAAACCACTGGTACTCCTTTGTCATCATTTCATAATAAATACCACACCAATCACAGTGCTGCTCTTTTAATTATGAAACAAAAAGTGTCCACTGCTCTTACTGAACAGCAGTTACTTTGGTCTAAATAGGACGTTGCATTGTGATGAATATTTAAAAACTGCACAATAAGTGAAAACCAACAATAAAATCAATGCAAGTAATTTTTCTATTGATTTCCTTCCCTTGTAATAATTTGAAAGTATGAGAGATGTTTAATCAACTCAAACCTAAAATTTATAGAACTATTTAGCTTGGTGCATACCACATATTAAAATAATCATCATGTCTGTGTTGCTTAAAAAAAACACCTTAACTTACAAAAAGTCCCATACGTTAACCTGAAAATTATGCGAAAGTAACTGAATAAAACTGTGAAATGTTTGAAGTGTGTCAGCAAAAAGACGTCTCTTGCTCATAATTTAAATGTAATATCTTTGAGTTTTCACAGTTCGTTCAGAGACTGCCTGATACTGAAAAAGTGAACAAAGTTTCTCACTTCTGATTTTTACCTTCATAGTGATTGTTTTACATGAAATTACAGCCACAGATGGTCAGCAAGAAGTATTCAAACTTTTAAATCGCCTATGGAACAATAAAAGAATTAAACTCTAAGCGAGAAATTCCATCCAAAGTTTTTAGAGGTAATTGTTATGAAGGTGTTAATTTGAGAGACATGTCTTATTACTGCTGTGTGCTGTAAAGATTGGATGGATTCTGGAAGGTGCTTCACGCTTTTAAAGCCGCGGATGGTCAGCCCTCCCTCCCAGTGTATATGTTGCCTTGACACAAGAAGCCATAAGGGATAAATAGAAAGGTCATGTCTGCACAAAATCCTCACACAATGTCTCACTACTAATTTTTTTAGCCATCAGGACCGTCAAAATAATATCTAAGTGCTTGTCAGGAATATTTTATTAGGAGCTATAATCCCATACGTTTCAAGGGTAAGTTTCATGAAAATAACAACAAGTGAATAGTGGAATTAATTCCACTTTCTCATTGTGTCTTATACCTAGATTCTTGGATTTCATTTGGTTTAAACCCATCTAAACATTTTCTTTTCAAAATTAGTTGAAGCTAGCTAATGGACTCAAAAGGAATTAGTGGGAGATACACAGAAACACAGCGATAGAGGGGCTGCAGCTATGCAGTCCCAAGCCGTTAGGCAAGCAGGCTAAGAAATAAATGCTTGCCTTAGAATTGCTTCAGTTATGCCCTGTTTCTGTGATTTTGAAATTTACTGAGGATATTGATGTTGAATTATTTTACGAAAGCATGTTCTGACAAAAGTCCCTAAGTTTCTGAATGCTTTCTGTCTGACTTTGTGAATTTCAGTTTGCTCCTCCCTTCACCTTTCATTCAATATTGATTGAGACTTAAGGGTAAGTCAATAACTAGATCCCAGAAAACTGCCTGGAGTCACCAATACCACAAATTCTGCTTGGCTGAAACCGGAGTAACTTGCTATGTGACTGCTACCGAGTATTCACGTTTCTCCAGACGGATTTACTGGTGGAACAAAAGCAATCATACTGTCAGAGCAAACTATTTCAGAGTTGCTAGCTGCAGAAACCAAATGTTACTTCTTCTGTTTGTCCCATCCCACTGCAGTCAGTGGACTCAAGAGCAGCACCTGGAAATACTTCCCTGAGTGAGAGAATCAGGATTTGGCTCTGAGTTTGGTTTTTTGTGTGCCTGGAGTCTATCTGTGCACATGTGCATGTACTGATATTATAATGGGATCCAAGAATATGACTAACAGCTGAAAATAGGGCATGTGCAATAAGTGATAATAATAATAACAACTATTTCAGTTTACTTGCACATTTTTAATTCTGAATTTCAGAAACTAAATTGATACTGCTATCTTGGTAAGATAGTTTTACAGCACGTTACTGTGAAATAAATTATGACTTGGGGAAGCCAGTGCTGCTGACATAGGTAAAAGTGAAATGCACCTCCTGGAAAGAGCTAATGTAAGAGCTATGCACTTTCTAATTTCTATTGTAACCTTTGTACAACCATGACTTTACCAGAGCTTTCACACTGCTGCTGTGGCAGTCTGTTTCCTTTTGTGTAACTGGCTGGAGGAAAAGAAATTACCAGTTTATCTAGAGGTAAAGAGTATAAAAGTTGGCATTTCATTGTGATTTTCCAACTAAAAGTTACATCTGAGTTTCAAAATGAAACAACTTCTCTAGGAAAAACCTTAACTGATTTTGAGAGGTCTGAAAAAAAGAATAGCTGTTCTTTACTATTTTTAATCTGTAAACTGCTTAAGTTTGTATAGAGACAACAGCTACATCTGTCACTAGACTAATGAACTTTGCCAGAAAAAAAACCCCACAACTCGGTGATTTTTAAGGCACATAAAGCCATCCTCAGGTCTCAAACACAAGCCACAAACTTCAAAGTGGAAGTCAGACACTGCTAAGCACTACAAACACGTCTGCGCTGCACTGTGCCCCAAGGTGACGGGACACCACCCCAAGCCATTCTATGATTCTATGACACTGTGTGTGCCTCTCCCTACAACAAATCATACCCTCAAAGCAAGCTTTTCAGTGATTTCAATAACTCATTTGAGAATCTAACGCATAAAAAGAGAATAATGTCATAAAGAAAAAGATTTTTTTAAATATATCTGAAAGCAAGAAGACTTCCGATAGCCTGTCCAGAAGTAGAGAGCACTGTTCAGCTGTCTGTGTATATATGTGTGCTGACTGCATCTTTCTGTCACTCCACAAAAAGCTTTTTTTAATATGAAGTATTCATGGCAGAGTGACAGTGAGAATTACGGTAAGAGAAAGAAATGTAAAGTACTCATATAGCAACTTCTGGATAAAACTTACATATTCTGATTACTGGCAGTAAAAAAATCCCAAATCCAAAGACAACAGTTTTAGGAACATTGCTTGTACCATGGTTACAGTTTCTTGTTCTTCTTTTTTTTAATAACATATTGATGGGCAGAATGGAGAAAAAATATTTACAAAGTAGGTGGTCTTAAAGACTGTTACTAAACATATGCCTTGTTTTGTGTTTTTGATTATTCTTAACCAAGAAGTCATCTCATCTTCATTTTTGAAACTTTTGCTTTACTTTACACAATGCTATTCCTGATCTCCCTAGGAGAAAGTTGAATAACATGGAAATAATTGGTTCAGATGTATTAATTTCTCAGGAATTAAAATAAGTAAGTACATCTACTGAATGCAAACTTTAAAGCATGTTTATGATACACATAAATCATCAACTATTTGGCATTTTATAGTGTGGTTGAATGGTATACATATTTTTGAGAAGTAGATGCTTTTTATATTGAAGTCACTACTTGAAAATATGCAGCAACAAAATAAACCTTAAACCAGGCGCAAGCTTCAGGAGCTTTGTAATGAGGATGATTTATTTTGATTCTCGCTTCTGATTTCTGAGTTGTCACTGCTGTTGTATACTTCATCCATGCAACTTTGCACAACTGGCAGTGCTGAATATAAACCAAAGCCATATGTTTATGTCCTTTTGCCAAACGACTACAGCAAATAGTTCTATTATTCCCTTAGGTAACCAACGTGTGCCAAGTATTTCTATTAGTCTGCTTTACCAAGGCTTCAGAGGGCAGAGTCACAGCTTTATGAATTAAGGGGCAACTGCTAGCTTTTAAAATTTAGAGAAAAATTATATAGTCTACCGCGCTGAAATGCAGCTCAGCACAGGCTGATGTGTGATCCTACTTTCTGCAGCCTTTTTTTCCTGGATTTTAATTTTTTATGTATTTCCATGTCTTGTCACTATTTCCTGGGCTACTATGTACTAAATACAATTTTGTAGATGAAAGAAAGGGTCAATATTCTTAAAGAAAAAGAGTGCTTTGACATCTTGAGATCTTTTACAAATACACCAAAGTTTTTATCCCACCCAGCTGACATATAGTTAAAAAAAACCCAATAAGCATTATAAAAAAAAATTTCACAAATAAGCTATCCCTCACAGATTAAATTTAAGCAGTGCATTATGAAATGCATTCTCACTTCTGGTGTCACATAGATTCAAAGATAGTCATGTTCCTGTCAGTATGTAATGCTAACAGAGTATAGTTCTGAAACTTAAACCCTAGAATTTCTAGGTATTTACAAAGATTTGTATCTTTTTCAATTGTTCAATATTGTTATACCTGACTGTTGATGACTGCTGTTCTTAAAACAGCAGATGTTATGCGAGAAAAATAGTCCTAGTATACGAGACACTACACATGAAACCACATAGTATTCTAGTACTAATACAGAGATATATTTTGACTCAAATTCATTTTTGTAAATAAATTATCCCACCTTTGCGTGTTTCCGGGTGAAAATATATGCAGATTCCAAAGGACCAAATTCGTCACTCAGCCCAAGATGCCTTGCCTGATTTAACAGATAATCCTGAAATTCATTCTCTGAAAAAAAAAACAACAAAAGAAAACCAAAAACCAGCTATACTAAATAAAATGTAGATGACACAGGACACTCTTTAAATCAAATGGGTAAATAAACCAGGTGCATTGTTTTCTTGTGCGGTTTTTCAAAGAGGCGGTATAGAGGCTTCAATGATGCTTCTAAAAGGCAGAAAGAATAGTAATTTTTCTTTTGTTATGGTACTTTCTTTATATTGTTAATGCTCTTTCCAACAGTTTATGAAATAGACCTGCTCTAAGAAAAGTTTTCTTCTTGCATAGACAAAAATCCACAGTTTCTATGTGTAGAAATCCTTAGTCAAACATTTTTACTGCATCAGAACCCCTTTGACTGAGCAAGGTGGTTCAGTACGTGATGTGAAATAAATGAGAAGCATTCTAAAATATTTTAGTAATAGCAGAAAACCCTTCAGTTTTATTTTTTTCTGATTTTGAATATCAGAGTTTAAAGTTTGGAAGACTGATAGTGTTCTCATCATAAGCAAACTGAAGGAAATCCTTGACATTTTTCCATGCTCAATTTTTATTCCTTTCCATGAGGAAACTCCTGCTAAATCAACGGTAGGTGCAAGGGAAGAAGAGCTGCAGAAGTTTATATCTGAGTGTACAATACTGAGGGCTTGTATTCAGAAATAATGAACACCCAAACCCTTCAAACACTTAAGTTGCAGGCATCTGCAACCCAGGAAAACATGGCCATGAGCAGTTATTATGGGCAGGCTTTATTTTAGCATCACTAGTGACCAAAACATAAAAATCTTACTATCACTTGCAACTTAAGAGGTCCTTTTCAAATAGTATCCAGTGTATTCAGTAAAATCGAGCTATTCATTCAACATATTCCAATTATGACAAAGTTTGCACATAAACTTCTAGAACTTGAAGGTGAAACTTTAACTATTCATTTAATGATATCTGATGAAGTTTTGTCAGTAAAATTTGTAACGTTGCATTTCTGAAATTGGAAAAGCTCATTCTAAACAGATTCTCAGGTGAGCTAGAGTTTATTGAGTGACTAATTTCTGCTTGAGTCCCAATAGAATATTAGTTGCATCCTATCAATAACTTTTAGTTAAAATAAATACGCTTTTACCAAATAGCAAAACAGACAACAGATGCAAGATGATAAAGAAGGGAGAAAACCCAGAACAAAACAGCCCAACACTTAAAAGATTTTTTAAGCAGTTTTCTAGCCAATATGCTGCTGGAAAAAGATGTTGTTTATCCTCAAAGGCCTCTTTCACGTTATGCTATTTCAACATCCATGAAAAAAAAACAAAAGGAGTCTTAAAGCTTTCTACCTACCTCTTCCTCTTTGTTCAAAACACACTAACCTAAAACAAAAGATCTCTGAGAATAACCACAGTGGTGAACAAAGCTCTCTAAAGCCTAAAACTTAGCAGCTTTTTGTCTAAAATCTTACCATGTTATGTATTTATTAGCAATATATTTTTCATTTATTTTCTCAAAGATTGCCAATAAAGAACTAAATCACATAAGGGAGTAGCTGTAAACCCTTTGAGTTCCCTAATGTCAAACTCATTAGCATCCGAATAACCACACAGCAGCACATCATCTGCACAATTGCAATTTTTTACTACTTTTAATAGCGTTTCTCAAAGGGCTCATTTTCAACTTTCTTCAGTGGTTAGTTGGTTCTCTGGGGAAAAGGAGCTTCCTGACGCTCACAGCTTCCACTCAACAACCAGGCCGTTTGCTGTCAGAAGCATCAGCCCTCTGCCCTAACCCCATCTGCTGTCTCTCTCATCCTAAGGGACCGAGAGTTAAGACACCACAGCTGAGATCCACTTGGAAAAGTGCACAAAGGACAGGAAAATATACAAAACTTTTCACATTTAACTTTACATAATAAGCTAATACACAGAAAACCCTCCTTTTAAGAAGAGGAGTCTGGGCTGAGTCGGGGCTGGGGGGGCAGGTTTTAAAATTGTTCTGGAAAACTACATGCAACAGTGCCATTTGCTATTTTACTCCCATCTGCCTTGCACGTGACATCATCAGCTATCTTTGTAAAGCAGAGTGCTACAGTAGGACAAAAGCAAGACTTTATATAAAGCACAAAACCTGAACCTCTCTTCTGTGTTTAATCACAACAGAAGTTACTGGTTAGTAAGTTTAAATGTGCTATTTTCCATTTCTTTCACGTAACAGGGTGCTGGCTGCCATACAGCTGATTCGTGGGTGAGTACCCACATTTGAAGATACAGTGTTTCATAAAAAGTCTAGTACAATGTCATGCATTTGTCATGTTGTAAACAAGATGTGTAGGATTATGCTGTGTCATGGGATGTGACATAGCCCTAATGGAATATAAACTATGCGTCACCCCTGTCTACACTCCAAGAAGCAACTTATATTTCAAATATGAGTGCTAGGATCTGATACTTCAAGGAGTAAACAAGAGTTAGTGTTGATTTCACAGTAACATCAAGATCTTGTACAATAAGCTACTGAGAAACACTTTATTTTAGTATATTTTATGAATTATAAAATTAATCAGGCCAAATTTTAAGGCATTGCAAGAAGTGCAGATAAGAGTCTGCAATGCCCACCGGAAAAAAATCTCAGCCTCAAGAGCCCATAAAGAACATGTATCTAGGTTATTGGCGACTTCGATGATAAGATTGTTGTTGATGGAAATCAGGTAGAACTAACTTACTTATTTACCTACTTGTCAGCCAAGGGTCTTTGGTGGGATCAACCCCCTTAAGTCCACACGTATATTCATTTGGCCCAATCTATTCATAGCTTGCATTAACTCATTTGTCTGTTTTAGTAAAGAATTCAAAAGGATTTACAGATGGCACATTATGCCTACACTTCAACTCCCTGTATGTCTGAACAGAATTTTTTAATCCCGAAGGTGAAGTTTGCCTGCCTGCAAAGAAAACCTTCACCCTTTTCAACCAGCACCTCAATTCAACTGAATAATAAACTTTATAAACCCACCAAGATGGAATAAATGAGGTGCTTGATTTGTCAATGTAATGGTTCAGTGAAGTCACCTGGAACCTTTGCAATTCATTCCTTGGTTTATAGCCATTTCCAGTGCAACATGATTTTGTACTGACTCTGGAGTGCCTTCCTACTGAGATCCATGAGTCATACCAGGATACTGATGTGAATCACCGTTTGGGCCCTGATCCTCAACATCAGATGCGTGTGACAAATCTCTTCAAGCAGTCATTCTTGTTGACCCATTGTCTATGGGTGAAAGTCCACTCATTCAGGTCAGATTACTAGAGGGTTCCTGAGGATTTAATAATGAGAAAAGACATATTCTACAGTCAAAAATTATCTCACCAGAAGTCTCAGGTTGTTTTCTCTGTCAGAATTGCGGTACACAAAGCTGTACTACATCTGTAAAAGAACCCAACAACTTTTTTGAGCATAATGGATATCATTTCCAGCAGATGAATTCGATTTCTTTCATTTACCTCATCACTAGTTGATGTATTGCAAATATGAAAATGAATGATCACAACAGTTTGTGATTTGCTAACTCAGAATGGAAGTAATAGCTAAGGAAACAAAATCCAGTGTGCTCACTATTACGATCCCTGAACATTTTTCATGTTTCTACAGTGACAGTGATTCTCTTCTCAAGATAAAATAACACAACATATTTAGCATTTGAGAAAAAAATACATGAAAGCAAAAGATGCCATTACAAATCAATAAAGATATATTGAGCTCTTGACTGCAGTCAGATCTTTATCCTGCACAGGCTGAAGCACGTAACTTTACACATGAAGTTCTGCACAAACTTATGGGTCACCTCAGTGAGATCCTTAAGTGCATGTGTAATGTTCACCATATGAGTAAGCAAATGAATTTCATTTGGCCTCTGGTACTTCTCTTTAACACCCTCACTGCAGTCCATATGGGCAGCCTTGGAAATCTGAAGGGGTCTACCTGGAAACGTCATTTTTATATAATCTGGTCTTCAGAAAGGAATTTCCTTGGGGCAGAGTACTCCTCTTTGCTCTTGTTTTATTAAGTGCAGAGTACACATGAAACAAAATTATTGCTGCTTCAGCTATTGCATTTTCTTTCCCAACTATAAGGCCAAACTTTATCTTACTGAGTTCTACCCTGAAATGAACAGGAGGTCACTTGCCAGTGCAAGACAGCCTGGCAACACAGGCAGTTGTCCTTCCAGTACCTGTAAAAACACATCCCTTGCACTCATCTTCTCTTTTAAACATTGCAGTAATTCCAATGTCATGTGCAAGATCATATTTTGCCCTAGCAGAAGGGTTTAACTTTCACCTGATTTAAGCAACAAACTATCCCTTAAAGATGCCTGAGGCTTTGCTGTAATTAACATAACTGCATTTAGATGCTATTCATGACCGATAATTCCAACACCTTGCGAAAAAAAAAAAATGGTTGCATGCTGTAAACATTATAAACATATTCAAATAAGCTTAACACAATCTGCCATGCTTATTTCTGCCTAGATCATGGACCAGCGAAATGGTTAATGCAAATGGATTTATAATTTGCTTTGGGGGGCCAGTTTCTTCTCCTTATTTATTAGCCCAGCTGATGGGGCAGATTTGATGAGGCACTTCTGGAATAATTGAGTCATCACACAAAGAAGGCTGCTAGCATTCAGAGTGGTTTTATCAGCAGCAAGCAGGCCTGATTACTGACAATTACACTCTGATCCGGTGATGGAGGAGAAAGAGCCAACGAGTGGGAAATGTCCGTGTTTCTATCCAGGAATAATTTCTACATTCATTTTACATGCTAAGTGTTTCCTATCTCTGCATAATAAACTGTAAACAGGAATAGATGGCACAATGTCCCTTAATATTTCCTGGTAATGAAGACACAAATGTACAGTGAGTGCTGATAAATATAGATGAAACATAAGCTATTCTCTGAGTCTGTATTGTTACCTTTAAAATAAATGCATTTTGGTGGTAAAAGCATAATCATAGCTAATGCAAAAAAATGACAGAAGATTGAAGCTGTCCTTGTAACTACACAGAAACTTTGTAAAAGTCCTGTTAATCACTGCTGCTCTAGAGGCTCATAAGCGGAAGGTGATATACTGGAAAGAACATCATTTTGTTTTTCAATAGTCAACTATGTAAGAACTCCTTTGCTTTGACACAGTAAAGGAGAGCAACAGCAGTGACCTCCATTAACACTTCAGGGATAGAGCACATCTCAATGCTAAACTGAAAAACAATGAAGCTGGTCCTAGAAGACATCTTCACTATGATAAATTCTCATTTCCCTCTCATCAGCCTTAAGATAGTGTTTATAATGAATAATAGAGCCAGACCATAGATTTCATGAGTTGTGTTTAGCAATGTATTATTGCCTTTAGGACATTATTTTTTTAGCAGCCAGGGTGCTGTAAAATGTCAGTTATTAAACAAAATGCTGAAAGCAGAACTTTGGAAAAATCTGTTTCTTCTCTGACTCAGGAAAAAGACATGGAAACAGACATACTGAAGAGCTGAAATGTAATTTTGTGTTTGTTGATGGGCAATTATAGATTTCAGCTGGAAAATGTTAATGCCCTAGTCTAGGGAGAGTTTTTCTTTTTTAGAGTTGATCAGGCATGAAACACTGAATAATAAACTTCTGCATGCTTGTTTATTCCTTTTCCTCTTTTTAAACTAATTCATAGCTTCAAAAGAACTAAAAGTTATTCTCTGTTCCCCTGCGGTAACTATGGTAACTACGTTTCATTAAAGTAGCCACTTAACTTCAAGGCTTGTGTTACAATGATATGCATTATTTTGAGTAAAACCACACCATAACAACCTCATGATTTCAGAGCAATTTTAAAAGAAAGTTCAAAGAGCATGCGTCATTGACTCTGGAACACAGAGTTTGTTTTCTTTTAAAACATGTTTACTCTTTTTCAGCCTGGATGACTTTTCCTGCATGGAGTCATCTCTGTGGTGAGGTACTGTGGGGGGGAACCGCTACTGACTTCAGCAAAAGATGACCACGCTCTGCCCGTCGAAGGGGTGCTTAGCAGTCGCAGGACTGAGGCCAGTGGGGGATACCTGAGCACACAGATCAGTAAGACTTAAGAGCCGCGAAATCGTGTTGTTTTAATTACTCTGTTATAGCCTCCTTCAACATCAGGAAGATTCTGGCCCGGTTCTGGTGTGGCTACACGCCTGCTGTTTAGCCACCGCTGTTACAGTTCTTGTACCGTACCTGGTCTCCAGCAGGTTAGTTAGGAAACGGTGGGTTTGAAGGGCAACTTTATGGGGGGTGCTGTTATGGTTGCACTGAACCTCTACAGAAGTGCTGGAGCTGATTAGGTTCGGTAAAAGTGTCACTCCTCAAATACTTACAGGCTTAATCTAGGTTACTATATTCCTTCCCTGTGATTTCTGGCTGTTCCAGCCAAATTTTCTGGGACTGATTTAATAGCCAGAATTAGGACATCGCAGTTCTTATGCTGGACAAAACCCATGGCTAATTAGCTCATTGAACATTCTCCGACATGGAGTCAAAAGGAACAATGAAGCTAAAAATACAAACTGTTTTTATAAAAAGAAATATAACTACCATTCTGCTGTCCTGTGCATGCATCCTCCCCTTTCTGAATACCAGGCTCTCTTCATTAAGCATGACAGGCATGTCCCAAGAAAGGGAAAGTCACACAAAGGGAAGAAGTGTGCCTTCCCTCAACATGCAAATCACATATGTTCATTAACTTCAAGAGTGCCATGTGAAGTACAGTCTGCCACCATCTAAAAGACTTGTAATGACCCTTACTGCTAAAGATAATGGGGCTTGCTTGCACTACTGCACTGCCCTGAAGATCCCAGGAACATGCTGGAACATGCACAGGAAAAAAATAAAACAAGAACAAAAATACACCTTGAAAATCAATGTAAGGAAGAATATGCAAAAAAATTGACTAATATTTGTCAGATACCAAAACGCGCATGTAAAATGTTCGCTGGGACAGACTTCTTACCTGAAAAGGTTTCACTCAGAAAATGTTTGGGTCAGGTGTGCGGAGCAACGAAAAGGGTGTTCAGTCTGTTCGAAGTTACATTAAGAGGTCAGTGGCACCAGGGATGGCGGTTTAAGTTCCATTTTTGGAGCCTTTTATGATTCTAGAGTGGGGCAAAGGTTATTTCCTAAAATGGCATCTGTCTTCTGTCACAGACATAAAGAGAAGGCACTGTGATTGAGCAAATAATTGGAAAAAAAGGGATTCGGGAACTCTCTTCCTGCCTCTGCCACTGATCTATTCTGTGACCTTCAGCAAGTCTCTTCACCTTTCAGTTAAATGAGGGAAGCGACGTAGAGTGCTGTGAAGTGCTTTTGTGCATTTCTGACCATGCTTTAAGGTAGTGAATATTATTTTCATCGTCATGCGTTCATCAATTTAATAGCCTGCTCATGCTTTTACTTCCTCTGAAACTCATCCAGATACTTCAAGAGTATGCTATTACTTGGGATTTCCAAGAAATTATATTTTCTCTTTCTCTTCAAGCTTTTTTACTAAAAAAACCCTGAACAAATAAAAAAGGACAATTCTGAGAAGAATGAATACTAACTAATGCACGATGAATGGCAAAATAATTTAAAACACATTTCTGTTCTCTCTTAACATATTAGGCAATCCAGAGGTAACTGTACTCTTGGCATGTCAGGTCTTTATCTTAAAAATCTGTTTCACTTGTTTTCCTATGAAGAGAAACATTCTCCTAGGAAACATCTTTAACCGTTTTGCTTTGAATGTTTTTGCTCTCAATGTTGAAAATGTCAATAAGGTCTCTCTCTCTCTCTCTCTCTCTCTCTCTCTCTCTCTCTCTCTCTCTCTCTCTCTCTCTCTCTCTCTCTCTCTAATATA
>JAVKLA010000027.1:10108990-10120787 GCA_034782735.1 Sagittarius serpentarius
TCTCTCTCTCTCTCTCTCTCTCTCTCTCTCTCTCTCTCTCTCTCTCTCTCTCTCTCTCTCTCTCTCTCTCTCATATTAAGTTCAAATATTGTACCCAGCAAGCATTGAATTTAATTTAAAAGTAACGGAAAGAGAAAAGTTTATTTCAATGTGAGCATATTAGATGTGTGGTAAGCAAATGGCCCACGGTACCACTAAACAATACTGAATTAGAAATAACACTACAGAAACGCACTTTTGTAATATTATTTTATATTGGTAAATAATAGTAATCCATTATTCATCCTATCACAGCAAATTTGACTTGAGCAAGATGAAAAAAGTCTTCCTATGGGGAGATGTTTTACAGACTTTATCACTCTAAACACAGTTTCGTTTTGGGCTCCCTAACGTAAGCCTGGCTCCATTGAAAACGACCAGAACACTCCCGTGGACCTCGATAATACATGTTATTTGCATGTGGAAGCAACCACATATACTCGGTACTAATCGCGCAGGTATACAAAGATACAGTCCTGGTCAGATGATCTTACAAAGTAAGATGATTAAAAAGTATTTTGGATATGACAGCCATCAATAATAAACAGCAGTTTAGAAAGTCCAATAGCACATCAATGAAATTTTGCTATTTTATTTGATAGTTACGTCATTCTTGATAAGTAGGTCTGTATCAGATATCTGAATATATGCGTAATAAGCTAGTTTGTTGTTTGGATGCCACATTAAATCATGGGTTCTGCCTCTTCTGTTTGCACCTCGAACACCAAGATGCGTACAGGAAAAGGGGTGGGCTGAGGGGTGGCTCTCGTGCTCAGGGCATAAACCTTTTTTTCATATGCTGTGCTCACCTACCCCAGGAGACAGATTTTTGTTTTGTTTTGAAGATGTCTGCATCATTTTGCATCAGAACTATGTCCTGATACAAGAAGTAGTAGCTGTGACTTTTAAATAATCAGCCTTACTAAAGGCGCCATTATGGCAACCAACAATGTTCTACCTTAAATCATTTTGACAATGCATTCTCTGTGCTGCCCATAGACTTGGAGGGTGTCCTCAAAACATTCAAAGCTGGGACGATATTCATGGTTAAGAAAAGTCCAGAAGCAGCCAAACAGGTGTGTGCTTCTCTCAGAAAAAGCCTTTTTTAGATAGAAGACCTTTTGTACACTAGTTCTATCCTAGGCCCCTTTTAGGGGCCACACCTGAGAGAGAAAGTGAATTATCAATGACATTTTTTTAAAGAATCAGTGGTTTAACACTAATTTCTAATCAGATCCTACAGAAAGGAACAGCTCGCATGGCAGCTGTACTTTTCCCAGGGTTAATTACCTTTCACTGCTCTCTACTAATGAGTCAGCTGTTCCTGTCATCACACAACTACACTGTGTTCATCTGTAGCTCTAGCTGTGGACAAACACAGCAGCTAGAGCCCTGTTTACATATTGGTGAGGTTTGTTGGTCAAAGAATTTGCAAAGCAGTTTAAAAAAAAAATACGTAAAACTCCTATGTCTCTTTTCACAGAAACAAGTGTATTTTTCAGGCCAACACTGTGTTCTCGACTGAATTAATCAACAAGAGCAGAAATCTAAGGACATGAAAACCAATAAAATTTCATTTTTTATAATATTGCATAGTAGTTTATATAAGCAAGATATGTAAGTAATATATATAAGATTAGATCCGTGTAGCTATTTAGCTTGTCTTACTTGATTGCTGGGTGAGGATAGTTCTTTATAGCTTGCTGGTCTATGAACTAGAAAACTTATTTATAAAATATTGTTTTAAGTAGTAGAACAGATAATAGCATGAAAATTAATGCACTTAAGGAAAGCGTTTGTATTATTTTTACGGCAAACTCTAATGAGACAATGATTTAAAGCTTTCAGTAACCTGATAATGTTTTTACATAATTCTAGAAGGTAATTCAATAGCAACTAAATAAAACACATCATTTTCTAGCTGGGGTGAACAGGATGAATTCTTTATAGCCGTATAAGATCAAGAGCGATCCTCCTACATCACTTTTATACGTCCTCTTTAAGGACTGTATAAAACTTGGGGAATATTTAGAAAGGCTAATTTTAATAACAGGGAGGAGACTCGCACCTAGCTTCCTTTTATTGTCAAGAAAGTAAGGGCATGGGCTCCTCCACAGCAGGAGTGAGCTCCTACAGTTAGTCACTAGGGGTTATTCCAGCTTTCTCGCGGGAAGCTACGAAGACTATGGCTAAAGGCGGGCATCGTGACTGAGCTGCCAAAGCTCAAGTCCTGTTTGGGTCAACAATCAGAAAATGTTTGGTTTTCATATAACTGAGGGCAAGACTCTAAGCTGGCACTGTCTTCAAAACACGATTCTGTGCTAAAACTGTCTACACGGATGTTGCCCTGATCTGGGCAGATTTCCTCAGGTTAAGATCTGTAGGTGTTAGCAGAGAAAGTAAATTTTCACCATACACCAAAGGGACACCACACTGTACATGTTATGTGAGGATGAGTTCAGCTACTCACAGTTGTATCTGTAACAGGCCTGTTCATGAAGATACTATTTGAGGCTGAAATCCTTGCCACTTGTCACATGAGATAATGTTCGTTGACAAATCTAAGGCAGGAATATGGTTGAATGTGATGACGGAGGAAGAAACTTAAGCTTTCCAGGTTAACATTACAGGACTGACAGCTCAAAATATGATAAATTTGCTTTTGAAAATACCAAGGCAAAGGCAGCATGGGATTCCAAGGGATCACTTGAATAGTCTTCTGGGAAATGAGTAGTGTACTTTCCTTTGAACGTTACTGTAATGAACCACCTCTTTCTCTCAGGCACCTGAACTTGTGCAAGCTGTATTGACAGCCTCAGACCCTCTGAGCAATAAGAAAATGTGAGCTGTGTGGTTATGGTCTTTTAAAAGGCAGATATTTATTTATTGCTCTATTAGAAGAAATTCTCCTGCTTGGCTTTGGAATTTTATGTGAAAGTGAATTTCCTGAAGGTGCATTAACTGGGCTTAATGATTCACAGAAACCTCTGACCACTCAGACCAGGCCAGGGAAAGCTATTATTACGTAATGTCCATTTTGTCTCAGATTCTCCCTCTGCTCAAGAGAGTATTCCTTCTTCCAACACACTGTATCTCACTCACTCTTAATGATAAAAAAATTCTCAGGGACAACATGGGCATTCTCCATCTACTCAAAGGTCTCCATGTGTTACTGGCTTGTCTTTTCCGGAGTTCTCAAGAAGAACGTTAAGCCTTCTTCATCCACAGGCAGGAAAACCAGGAAAGTCCTCTCCATTTGGTGAGTAGGAAAACCTAACCCCTTGGGCTGAGGCTCACCCTTTCCTGAGATGCAGTCTGCTTAACTTGAACTCTGTCAGTAACAAGGCTTACTAGCTCTCTACTAGAAGTAGACTTCATGCTGTACACTGAAGCAGCTGGGATGCTAGAAGACAGCTTCTCTAAAGAGCCTATTGGGTTGATGTTAGTCCTACTGTGGGGATCCCTCTGGGAGGTTCAGGAGGGAGGAGGCATACCAAATAGTGTCTCTGAAAAATTTAGGGCCAAAAATCATATCTTCTGTACTGCGCACACTTAAAAAAGTCTTTTTTTCCTTTACTTTTAAAATACCATCAAAATAGCCATGCAGCTACTAAATTTAAAAGACAGGGATCATCATGCAACTAACAAATAAATACCAAAACCCCACAAATAAATAGGGAAGCAAGCTGTATGACCTGAAGGGTATCCACAATGCTGAACTTGCTGTTTGAAGGCTGGCAATCATCGATTGAAAGCAACTTGCACTTCTTCAATATTACAGTATTATTCTCTGTGATCACAAAATAGTAGCACATTATTCACATTAATAACAAAAATAAGTGGTATTACTAATGCTGATGCTATAAATAACATTGAGCTCAAAGCGTTCAGGGCTAAAGCTATTTATTCTCTCTTGCTATTCAAAATGAGTTAGGGATATTTAAGAAGTCACTTTGTAATGACAGCCACTAAAATGCTGATTGTGGGGAAGAAAACTCTGAGAATATTGTATGTGAGCAGGTTAAGCTTTTCAGGATAAACATTAAATCAGTCTAAAGGTTTATGTTTATTGAACTGGTGTCAATTTATACCATAATGAACTTTGCATGCCCACAATTTTGGGCATGATTTTCATTGACTTTGAGTCTCATCTGTGGAAGTGCTACTGGAGACATACAGTTACTAACCCTCTGTAAAACTCATTGTTACAAAATTAGATCAAGCTGAGCATAATCTTACAGCAGAGTTTACTACTGTGGCTATCCTCCTCTCAACAAAAAAGGTATGAAAAGGCAAAGAACTGTCAGAGACCCAGCTGTGCCTCCCTCCTTCCAAGGCCGACCTGTGCCTCCCATCGTATAGATTAGGGTAGTGTATAGCCACGTGCTGTTCCACAGGAACCATTCGCTACGTAAGGGCTAGCATAGCTCAGTGGAGCTCCATCCAGCTCTGATCCCTGAGGGAATTCTGGGTTGCCCACTTAGAAATACAATTTAAGCACTTTGCCTTAATCTGAAGAAACTTTGAGAACCTGTCCCTAGAGATTTAAAGGTTGAAAATTTGTTTAAAAAAACCTACACCTATGTGCTAAAGCTATGGGTATAATAAATAATCCTCTAAAAACCAAAATTTGTGTCACCAAATCTCTTCAAACAAGGGAAAAAACCTGAAATCTATGCAAAGTATGCACAGCAACTGAAATTTTGAACTGAAAGTTTGCTTGTAGTTTTTATGATAGCATGAGGAACATTGAACCACTATAATAATCCACAGAAATAGTTCAAAACCATCATCTACTCTATACTTCTGTTATCTCAAAGCTTGAGATACAGAGTCTTGAAAGCCTGAGGGGAGAGAGAGAAATCACAGAGTCACCACTAAGAGTGCCTACAGAGTCTGAGCAGTGACCAATGGAAGACAGAAAATGTGGAGCTGAGTCTGGAAATGCTTCTATCAGCAGTGTTTAAAAAATCCAGCTGGTTTAATGTGGAAATCTCTACTGTATTTTGAAATGAATGGATATTGTTAAATCTTTACCACTCATTTCTTCTTATTTTTTAAGAATTAGTTTTGAGAAAAGAAACTCTTTTCTGAAAGGAAGTATAATGACTTCTAAGAAAAAAGTAGGGAATTGCCCTTTTGTCAATATCACACTTCAGGGGTAAAATTTGGTCCTCTGAGCTGCACAGCAATGTTCAGTTTTGCTATTCTGCTCTCCATTAATATCTGAGCACACACCACATTTCATCAATGCCGTGTATATGCAAGAGGAAACTTTAGGTCTAAGGTATGCCGTATTACTTATATTACTTTCTTGTATGAAACTGTTAGAAATAGTAAGTTTATGTGGAGACAAGATATAAGAAGAAATCAAGTCCAGTTTGCAGGCTGGACAAGAAAGACGGGATTCACCTCCCTAACTTTACATGACTGAGATGCAGATACATATTTCTGAGGTAGGAACCGTTGGCTTCCCATAGTCTCTGGGTAGCCTACAGGCATTTCTGCCGCTGTGTAGACGTGTGATACATCTCACTTATTTCATACAGCTACTTCAGGGCGAGACAAATTGCATCCAAGACATGTCTCTTTCTTTTCCCTGACTCCCATGGGAATCTGGATGACTGGCTTAGGTCTAGACACTTCCACCGTGCACACTGACATTTCACCAAAGGATTCCTAACCAAGGAACCTACGGCAATCGCTGAGCAGCATCTTACAGGTTAAATAACACGTACGCTATGTGGTTCTGAGCTGTATTTTAAAACAAGGATGAAAAAGCAAAAGAAATAGAGTAGGGAACCATCCTCCAGGAATGAAGGCAGTGCCAGTCCTTGTAGGAAAGAACTGGCAAACAAAACGAAGCTGATGATGAACAAATAAAAGGGAGCACTAGTGGATGGTGTAAATTAAAGAATAGGAGAGTTAGCCACAGCTTTGATATGAGCAGTGCGGTTTCAGAGACACAGCAGAATCCAGTGTCAAGAGGCAGAGAATGAAAAAGGTCAGCATGAGATAGCAGCTATTTCTTTATCTAGATATAGAAGAATGAAGACAATCAAGTTCTAAGCACAACAGAGGCAAACTGAACTCTTAAGAGTTGGTATGGACTGAAATACCATTTTTTTAATATTTGGATTGGACAGTGTTTTATGAGGGAATAAAAGTTTTCCTGATAAGTAAATGCGTCACAGAGATTAGTGTCTGATAAATGGGAAGTGTCTCTCAGCTTGAACTATTACTGTCTGATACTGAATACAGTAGTTCTCTTAAGTCTGTTTGCTATTATGAACTATTGTATACTTGAGAAACCTGATGTCACCAGTGACAGTGGCTCGGCATTTAATTTTTTTTTGTTTGTTTGTTTTAACCATACATAATGCCACATACCCTGTTCTATTTGGTGTCTTCTGTTCAGTGCCAAGATTTCAAAAATAAAATTAAATAAATTAAAATGTAAATTCCTTCTAGCAACTTTTGCTGGCCTTTGGGAGCTAACAAGAGTCAAATTTTCAAAAATGAAAATGTCATTGTGCCTACATTGCCTGCCACAGCATGTAAGGTGAGTAGGCAAAGAATTATTGACGCAATTATTTGCGTGATTTGTGAGTGTCAAGCAGGGCTTTTTCACATACACTCAGTGAAACCTAGGGTGGCTTTTTTTTAAAAATATAGCCTTTATGTCTTCTTTTCTTTATTTTGTGTATTTATTCCAAAGAAAAAAAGTCTTGTGAGTAAAATTCATCATATCTAAACAAAAGACTGGCAGCTTAACTAAGTATATGAACAGGGGGAAGGGAGAATTATTTCCTGAGTTTCAACAGATGTCATACTTAATTGGTTGTGAAATAAACCAGAGCTACTCTCGGCCTGTTTCCCTAGTTTCAGCTGTGAAGACACTTTCAAACATGTGCATTTCCCTCCTGCTTGTCATAATGAGGGTGTGGGGTGAGAATCAAACCTCCAAAAGGAGTAAAGCAGCATGCATGCTGCATACAGGCCTTCAGCTACACTAATTAAACAGAAGTGAGAGTTGCATCTTTTGTTCCTGCAAGATACACGTCAATACAGCATCAAGCAAGACAGTTCTGTTGAGGGGTGATTGTCTTTGCCTTCTGCTAGTATCAGGAAGTCACTGGACTATCCCATTCTGCACCAAGTTTTTCTGCCTTCATATATTCTCTCTCTGAAACACGCTTTTTCCTAATTCAGAGCACTGACAATATCCTACAGTGGTGAAATGTGATCATTTTTGTATTACGAGAGAGAGAGCATCTCCTAGATTTTTTTCCCTTGTGGATGTTTTCTGCTAGAAGCAGCAGAGCAACACCACATGTAACACAACAACAACAACAAAGATAAAAAAAAGAAAGAATTGTCAAGTATAAAATAGTTTGGCTAAGAGTGGTGAAGGACACAAGAAAATGGAGAACGAGACTTCTCATAGGCAAAAAGCCCAAACATTTGTAACTGTGGCTAGCCACCAGTTGACGGTAGGCTAATATAAATAAAAACATGCATTTCTAAAGGACTATGGCAAAGAATGTTGGTCACTCATTTTATGCCTTATTGTATGTAACCATCTAAATTAACATGCTCTTTTGAGCTTCATGGGAAAAAGCTACATATGTGATAGCTGTCTCTCTGTGAAACTCAGTACAACCAAGTTAAAAAAAAAAAAAAAGGAGAAAATAGTGTTTGTTAAAACATTTCCAATAGAAGTGTAATGGGAATTGTGTAAAAAGAAAAATTAAGGCCAAGGTCAAATATGTTTAATACACCTGTGACAACCAAACTGAACAATATTTGTTCTTTTAGTTTAGACTTGGAACCCAGATCCCAGGGGTGCTACGAGAGAGCTTTAATCCCTAGAAAAAATTCAAATTCCCAAAGTGCTCGATGGAAACCAGTATAATCCTTCCTGAAGTCAGAAATAAAATAGAAAATACTTTCTTTGCTATTAAAACAAGAGCAGTCATCATGATCTTTATTCTTTTAATGTTTTACAGGTCTGACTTTCGGCAGATGACCTCTCTTGTTTGTCCCTACATGTTTTCCAAAATATAAAAGTGAAATAGAGTCCCAAGGGCACTGTACTTGAAAGGTTATGAGAGTTAGAGAATTTTAACCATGCCTGCCAAATCAGCAGATGGCTTGTGATTATAATTATATGCATCAATAAAACGAATAATCTTTACAAAATTTGAATTTCTACTAAAGTAAGGGATTTAGTAAGCAGATGCAACAGAATGCATTTTCTTTAACCCTTTTTTTAGACAGTACTGTTTCTCACAAAAATAATGGGAAGGCTCTCCATAAAGTTGCTTGACCATACACTTGAGCCTAAAAGACATCTTTCTTTTGACCAAGTGTCAATGTTATTTAGAATGATTTATGTGTGCAGTTGCACTTTGTTCACTAAATGTCGAATGCTTATATATAGGATGATTCCCATCAGACCCGTACTTCAAAATGGTGTTTAATTTTATAAAATGTTAGAGATAAATTGAAAATGTCATGTGTACTCAGTCTCTTCATTCGTACCGCGATGGTCGTTCTTTCTGTTTAGGATGTGGTGACTTTCCATACCTTGTATGGAGGCTGAGTTAATAACGTTGTTAGGGAAGAAAATTTTTTTTCTCCCAAAACATGGGAAATTCACTAAATGTTTTCAGTTTTGGGTTTTTTTTTAATCACAAGAAATTGAATTATAGAAAAGAAAATAAATCAATACAAAAATAACAGCCTTGGATTTCTGTGACCACTGTCCTTACTTTCAAACTTACTTTTGTAACAAGATCTAGATTGTGTGTGTTAGATTGCGTCAAACTTCTGCCTGAAGTAGGAGAAAATCACACCGTAGAAAAATTAAACAAACAAAAGGCCCCCTAAGCCCAGTCTATTTCAGGACTGCATCATAAAAATGCTATTTGAAGACATGACAGAAATATTCTAGTCTCTTCCAATATAGCAAGGAAGAAAAGATTTGAGAACAGTAATAAATACATTTTCAAAAAAGTCTGTTTCGGATACTGTAGCTGCCTACCTGCAGTATTTTAACATTTATTTTATTCAAACATTTAAATGTGAACTTTTATTTGAAGAAGGTATGTGTGTATGTGTGTTGGGTTTTTTTAACTACCTTAATATCTCTGATGTGAGGAGTGCAAAACAGTATTTTGATGCTCATTAAAAAGTGTATTTTTACTTCAGAAATGACAGAGCCATTACTCTGTATCATGTAAATCCTTCTTAGCATAAGGATTATTGACCTGATAGTCCATAACGGTGCCTCTGGAGCTTTTACTACTTTGTTGTGCCAATCCAGCTGCTGTACACGTGCCCTAAGTTGTGGGGGATGGATGGATGGGACACTGAAGGTGTCAAATTCTCTCCTGAGATTTAGGGAACTGACCTAGTGACTCTTACTACCACCTGAAGAAACACTGTTAAGAAGAAATTGGGATCTCTGATCCTCACATGAAATGATATTTTGGAAACATTCTAAAGCATTTTTTTTTAATCTAATGCCTCACGGAGCAGAGTTCAAATACATGTCTTTAAAGGAAAAGCTAGCTCCTTTTAAACAAAGTTCCTTACTGGAACACATATGAAGCCAAACCTGAAAAATGAGCTAGCAAATGTTACCCTAATCTATTAAGCAAATCAGTAAACCCGTCATCTTCAAAACATTTACACACCGGCTTTACCATATTGAAGTGAGCCATCTACCTCACCTCAGGGGAATCACTCATGTACAAACGCTTTTGTAAGTGTTCACCTACCCAAGAAGGTAAGCCCCATTTTCATTACAAAGTAACTTTTGCTGTTAAGTTATCACCTTTTTTGAACCAGAAATCTGTCATTTAGAAAGGCAAAAGTTGCTAGTATTATTAGAAGTCTTCCACGAACATAAATGAGAGCAATCCTCCTCCAAAGAGGTTTTATGTGAGTACTGAAAAAAGTAAAGAGGGAGACAATCTTTTTTATCACTAATTAAACAGTATCTTTAGTCTGAAGTGATTAAAGATAATTAAAATGCAGAAGCACTGATTCTGCTTATGCAGTTTTTAATAATCCACAACTATGCGCACGTGAACTACAAGAAGTGACCCAGTCCCAGTTATATATGTATATTTCCAAACTTAATCAGTTAAGTAACAGATAGATTTTGGTCTAGATGTTCCATATAGATATGGATATAGTAGAATACAAAGTTTACTCGGCATGTTATTTGCTATGTTCTATTTCGGAGCGACAGAGCCAGGCCTTCAGGAGGATTGTCTGTGACTGACCTTTGAGATACTTGCTTATCAGCAATATCAGATATTTTGGGATTACTGGCTTGAAAATCTACAAGCAGGCAAAAAACTGAATTAGAATTATTCAAATCAGCTGTGTAATGCCATAAAGTTTTTCAAATCCATATGCACAACTCACACTGTTGACCCCTGGAACCGTACACAAAGATATGTGCAAAGGCCTCATATTGGATTGTAAGGTCCGAAAAGTCTATTGAAAAGTGGTTTCTAAAAATCTAGTGTGTTACACAGTTTATCAGGGAGATCAGATGAGCAACATCAATAATCAGAAATCAAGATTTCTTTGCCGTTTCTCTGAGGTCTACCAAAGAAATGACAGATGAGAAAAAATAACGAAGCTATAAAAAAACTACTGAAACTTACTGTGGCTCAACCTGTCGGATTACAGTAGCAGTATGATTTTTGTAGCACTGCTGCCTGTGCGTTACCCCTATGAAATCACTCTCTACTTTTAATAGGATAAAGGACAGCTGAACTTATTCATTAATGTGGTGAATGCTGAAATATCAAATACTTTTTACTCTCATTCACATAGGTATGCAAAAAACATGATGACTGTGTGACAGGGATATGCTCACTTTTAAAAGCTGTAGTGATGCACCTGAACACAAAATATCCTCAAATCTTACCTGTTAAAATGAACTGAAAACTTAATATCAATTAACAACGTTCAAAGCAAAACTATGTTTTAATGCTGTAGCTTGGTAAATCGCTGCTGATCTAGCAATTAGGTGTGAATTATAGGACTTAGCTGAGAAAGCAAGCTTGTTTTCTGATGCCTGCATATATCGTATTTTCTAGAGGTAACATAAGGAAAATATGTTGCTGAGATGCACGCGCCTTAAAAATATGGACAATAAAATTAAATACAAAATGTTACTACAGTTTGTTTACTTCCTCGTTAAATTTCCTAAGTTGGAATTATTGGGAAATGCAAAAGCAGACTTAACTGTTACTTAATATATACTGAGTTTCAGTGAACTGGGATACTATAAGGGTGAACATAGTTTTTTGCAGACGTACACTTTTTATGTAAATATGCACATGCAGATTTGTATGTATGCATACACACACACACACCTTTGCAAGGAATCATCAAATGCATTATGTTAAAATATCACATGTTATCTTAGTTTCTATAAGCTGTAATGATACTTCTATTGTCCGTGCAGTAAAAAGGATGTCCCTGGGTAAGCGACATATCATAGTGAACTAACTTCTGTGACCTATGAAGAGTTTTAATTAAAAGTGAACAGGTTATCCTGACATGTCTAAATACACATATATTACAAGTGTTTTCCCAAATTACATATCTCTTCCAAAACAAAAAAAAACCACAACCGAACAAACAACTGTAATGCAGGCTGATATCTAAAACCCACTTCTTTAACTGTCTGTATTTGAGAAAGCATTCTTAAAACATATGGTTTTCAGTG
>JAVKLA010000027.1:10120887-10226513 GCA_034782735.1 Sagittarius serpentarius
CCCCCCCCCCCCCCCCCCCCCCGAGAAGCATTACTTAAGTCACACAGGCATCTTGCAATAATATCATGTCATTTTGAACGTAACATCCCCTGAGCCTCCAAAGTGCAAAGCAGACAGAAACATTTTAGCAATGCAAACAAGACTTTCTGGCAACTTCCTGTTGCCATTTTTCAGCAAAATAAAGGGTGCTGAGATACTAAACTGAAACACGGCTAGAAAAGATTTTATCATTGGTTATGCAGGCAGGCACCTGCTATTCTAAGATACCAGCCGAATATTTTGCTGCTGTGCAAAGAAAATAGGTAATGACTGTGTAAGTCTTTAACAACAATCTTCAACTCTTTAATTTCAGCTCGTGTAAAAGACAACACTGAGAGAGACATCATGTAAAAAACTGTTTTAAAAAACACCCTAAAATTACAGTAACAACTTCATTTATATCTGCATAGTTGTAAAAACTGTACCAGGTATTTAGGGGTGTAAGTAGCTGGCTAGTGGATTGAAATGTGTATTCATACATAGAACACATTTTCAGCAGATTTTTACAGAGAAGTAAAAAGAAACTTTCTGTCTGTAAAGTTCATCAGACATTAAGGTACATCTGAGCCAGTGCTTATCGTGTGGCAGTTCCTACAAAGAATATTTGTTTTATTACACTATAATTGCAATATCCGGCTCACAAAACATACTGTTTCACGTTACTTTCGGAATTCCAGAAACTTTTGTAAGCTGGCGAATCAGACAGAGAGAAAAGGAAACAAACAAACAAGAAAGAAACCCAACCTTGATTCCAGAGACATTTTTCTCCCCTTCGTGAAGTGACGGGGGAAAAAAAATCCCTTCGTTTTGACCTACTTGTCTAGAAACGGACTTTCAACCCCATGGTTAGGCTAAGATTTGCTCTACTTTCTCCCTAGGGCATAATTGTCAGACTGACTTACCGTGTGCCTTTTAGCCTTTGTTCTGCCTCTCACGCTGACATCAGGGAAGCAGTGATGTAGAATAAAGCAGGGGTGGGCTAGGTTAGTCCACTGTTTGTGTCGTTGTGTGGTGTGCAGGGACACTCTGTGATACTCTAGTGAGCTGCTAAGCTTTTTTTGTAGGCTTTGTGTCATTTACTTAACGACCAATCTCATTAGCTGCCAGGGTACAATGGGCTGATGCATTTTCTATGTACATACTCTACACAGTGACCCTCAAGGTTGCCGAAGGTCTATTTAATCAGTCAAAATGCTGAATATATTTGCAGTAAATCACTAAAAAAAAATACGGGACCACAGAGGTATCTCATGAGGGTTTACTCTTTCCTGGGAGTTATTTGCAGGTAATAAAGTGATAGGAGATGTAGGCAAAAGCAAGGGCAAAGAAGGGAAAAGGGCACTCACTGGGTTTGCACTGGTCACCTTTAATTTAGGGAACCTTGGGGGCCCTGCACATCCCTGTGTCTCTGCTTGTTAATTTCTCCATGCAGTTCATGCTTCAGTGTAATCATGTTATCACAATTAAACCCCTTTAAATAAGAAGAGCAGCATGCATACACAGCCTTTCAGACATCGGGGAGGGGATGTGTGTGTGTGTGTGGGGGGGTGATATTTATTTATTAACTTCCTTACTACAGGCAACCTCAGGGCTGGTGTCTTTGCATTTCTAACCTCTCGTCAGTTACAAGGTAAAACCCTTTTAACTCTTATGAAAAATGAAATGCTGAAAAGCCCTATGAATCACGACAGCTGTCCATAAGTAACAGGGAGAGGTCTATTGTCCAACTTGTCCCTGGATAAAATGAATACTTTACAGCAGAGGCTGTTCAGCTTGGCTAAAGAGTATGGGGAGAAGGGGAGGAGGTCACTGGAGATTTCGCACACTAATTTAATCTGGGAAAAGGACAGGCACTGCATCTCACTTGAACAGACTGGCGGCAATCTGGGCTCCCACAGAACTATCTCCTTTTGCCTGTGCTCTATTTATTCCTTATCTCTGTTTACCAACCGCTAGGTCCCTTTCATTCACACCACGAGGCCGTTCTCCTACTATCAGTCAGCAGCTGACACTGTGGAAGAGCCTCAAAGGCAAAAAAAAAGGGATCAAAACTAAACCAAAGCTGTATAAACAATGCAACAGTAGAAGTAAATGCATAAATCCTAATTCTTAACCCAACCCACAGGGTGCGAACAGAACCTTTATAGTAAATCCAACAAACCCACCACAGTGAGCTATGGGCTACAGAGGAAATGGGAAAAGCCAAATATCATTCATGAAATCACCATCTCAAGCAGAAACACTGAAAATAGGCATTGGCAGATATTTAACTGGTTTCAGGACAACAGGTTCATCAGACCTGTGTATCCCTCAGCAAGTAATGAGGCACACGTTTACCTGTGTGCCTAGTACAAGGTGAACAAGAGCTCTTGCCACTGGACCATCTCACGGTTCAAAAGCCTTAGATAACTTTGCACCCACTGGTTGTGATTTAGATTAAAAGAACTAAAGGCAACCACTTTTTAAAAAAATCTGTGTCTGGAGGTTCTGACAATTTGGATAACTTTATATCTTGAACTTAAATGTCAAGTAATTATTGAAGCATTTGTCCAATTAATATTGCCTTTAAAACTCTGGATATTCCAATATTGCCCCTTCTCAGTCCTTAACTTATATTTTTCCCTCTTACTCTAAGTTTTTAGCACTTATGAAAAGAAAATGGGTGAAGACAAGAAAGAAAAGATGAAGCTTGTCACTCTAATAGAAAACTAAAGGAACTCTTTGCATTTGACATTCTGGTTTTGGATTATTACGGTGACTTAACTGTGAATAAGTTTATTTTCTAATTTTAATGGTACCTTGTTTTGTATTCTTAAACTGACTTAATAGGAAAGAACTTGCAAATATTCATAGAAAGACAGCAATATTGTTTCAGTGAAACATTCCAGCTTTTTAAACCTACATAATCTATAACTCCCAAAGTAGGGATGTTCCTCCCGGAAGAGGAGTTATGCTTTCATAATTGTTCTCAACTTTTTGAGACATAAAAATACCAATTAACTGCATATAGCCAATATACTGTCAACTGCCTGATCAAGATCATTATAAAAATAACAAAGAAAATGTTCCTCATTATCAAAGATGATCAACTGGACCTAATTTCAGTTTTGATTTCTACCTATGTGCATTATGAGCAATGAAGTCTTTACTACTTGGATCCTTTTTTCCAAATGAATTAATGAATTAAATTTATCCTTTCACCAGCTGCTAGGCAGCAGATGGAACCATTTCTGAAGCCTTGTTGAATTCAATCCATAAAACTCATTTCCTAGGATTAGCAGTCCAAAGTTTCTTTTAATGTTTATATACCGCTTGGGATTTTGAATTTCATGATGTTAAACTTTCAATTTAACTATTTTTTTCATTTCATATCAAACAAATATGATCGTTTGGATTTCTATAGCTTTGTAACCACACATTTCAGGTCACATAAGGACAAGAATTCATTTCAAAAGCAATCAAGTAATGCAAGATTGGGATCTGGGGTTTTTTTGTTTGTTTGTTTTGTTTACATTACGGCACTACCATAGAAACCATTTGTGTTGTACTCAAAGATTAATTTAGACTGGAAAAGTTTTATTGTCTGCCACTTTGACAAAAACCTTCACATAAAAATTTAGTGTTAATAAGCAATTTTTCAAAGTTATTGTGATCTGAGAGTGTACTTGCTATTCACAGAAATGAGACGAGCTCCTGAAACAAGTTTTTCATACACTTTTTTTTTTATAGTTAACATCAATATAACATTCATCTACTTTTGAGGAAAAAAAAACCCAAACCAGTAGTGAATGGTGGCAGTTTTGTGAACACTTCAGTAAACAATTTTTTCTGTACTGTAACAGGAAATATTAATCAGCTGCAGTACCCTGGACAGCTCCTTTTCTTTCATTTTCGGTTTTCTTCCCTCTGCTACACACCTCTGAAACAATAACCAGAGATCAGGGGACTTCAACTGTCATTTCATTCACAGAGGTCCCTGTTTATAGATCTTTGAATGAACTAAATTGTATTTTAACCAAAGTTTCTACTTACTAGAAATCTACAAAAGAAAAAGCAAAATAAAAAAACGCTCGCTCTCACTCAGCTTTCAAAGACATATTAAAAGTCTCAAGAATAAAACCTCATGATGTCAAAGTCTTCCTGTTATTCAACAAAGTAAATAAAACTAAAAAAAAAAAAGTGATTCGTTGTTGTGTATAACAGTGATTTCCGCTAATTTGGCACAAGAAATCTATATTAATCTAATAATGCAGTAAGCCAAGAAGGCCACATAATAATAATTACCATTGAGTAATTGAATATTTAGAAGGAGGAGGAAAAAAAGGAAGACTGGTAATCTTAGCCTGCAGGCATGAAAGTACTATAATACGCAGATGATATTTACAAGTAAAAATAAAATGCTCCAAACTAGGAAGAAACAAAGCCTATATTTAGAAATTCCTCATTCTGAATCTGGATTATCTGTTAGCTACCTTATAGCAGAAATACATTATTGTCTCAGAGAAAGCTTTCATCACAAATGCTGTAATTTTCCCCAAGTATTACAAAACCATTGCACAGCCAAACCAAAGAAGACACATCAACGCAATTAACTTAACTAATTTAATTGACAGAAGAGCTAATAAATGGTCATTTTGAATCCTAAAAAGATCCTTAACTGACAAAGTTCACCCCATACAGTTTAGGGATAAAATCTGGGATTTGTGCTTTTATAATCTATTAAATGAAAAATTCACAGCACCTTGCAGAAGATTGTCTTGCTATTTACATATGAAGGAAGACAAACATCTGAACTAAGTGCTTTGTTAAAGACAAAAGAAAGTCAGAGAGAGAGAGAGCTATTGCTGATCAGAGTGTTAAACAGACTTTTCCTAGCATCAAACGCTATTTCATAAAAATCATCCTCCTGCAAAATGTTGTCCCAGAAGGTCCATTTCATTCTTCAACCTTGCCTGATATTACTGTCATTTAACTTTCTAAAGATTTTCCTGACACAGACATTCATTCTAAAGTACAGTATTCGCTTTTTAATCAGAAGCTCTCAATTCACTCTCTGAATCCCAAATAATTTAAAGGACGCTTTGAAAGACCCTTTTTCACTTAAAGTAATGCTATTAAATATACTGATCAACAATCTTCATTTTAAAAACATTATGCATGATTTTAAAGCATTCTAAAACATCATGAGAAAGCTCTGTGGTGTGTAATACATATCTGCAAGTGAACCTGCATCTATCGAACAGTTCCTACAAATACACTGGTCCCACTCTCTCCCTCTCCTGTCTCTTTTTTTTTCTCTCTTTTTTTTCAATGGTAGTATTTAAGTTCAGCAACTTTTCAAAATGAGAGGAAAAGTGTCCTTGTGATCATTTCCTCAAATCAAATAGCTAAAGCTGCAAATTTGCACAATTCTAAAATGTATATGAACAAAGGCTTTACTGAGGCAGTATAAATGCAATTACACCATGACATTTTATTCAGAAAGCTTTCTCAAAGCAGTTACAAGTAGCTATTTTTTAAATGAGGCCCAAAATAGCATTTAAGATAATGACCAAGCCTACATTGTGGAAGAAACAGCATTAGTGTCATTTAAACAAAAAGAAAAGTTTGCAGAGAGCATTTTAAACATGAATTAAACCCCCTCAAACTTCTTAATACAAATCTCTAAAGCTTTCAACATTTATATATGGACAGGATTTTTTGCTTTTTGCAAAATAAGAGCACAAACAATAGAAAAGACAGAAAGTTACTAACAGTAAAAGTTGCTTAAACATCAATGGGTTCAGAATAGTGTGAAAAAGTTGTTAAACTTACTTTATTTTTGTTTCCAAAACTTATATGTTTCTCCTCCCTTGTGTGCTGAACTGTGCACTAAAGCTGTGTCTTTGAAAGGTAGTTCCCATGATATGACATCCAGTGCCTTTGACTGCCTAGAGATAAGCACCTGCGTTTGTGTCCCCTCTTTACGTCACACCTCCCTATTCAAACCTTCTCAATATGATTCACATTTGCACATCAACAGCCTCATGCGCATACACAGATTTTTTTCGGCTCTGGGCCCAAAACTTTCACTTTAATTTTCATCACATGATTGCTGTGGCATATGTCCTTCCAAACCTCCCATATATCAGTCATCATGCAAATGAGATGGAATATCACTCCTCTGCAGCAGATGGCCAGGGATGATAACAATGGCTCAACAGAGGAGATTCAATGTCCCTGACTTTATCGCCACGGCAACAACAACCTAAAATATATGTAATGGAAGTGGTGCTTATTAATTTTGCAGGCTCGAGTGTTCTGATTTTGTGAGTGAATGGGCTGAGTTAAAAAGGGGGCTGTGTCCTCCTGCCTCTAGAAGACTATCTATAAAAGCCAGGGACCTGGAAATTATTTTCAGTGACTAAGAAGGCAACAGCCTAGCAATTATTTGAGTAATTAGGTGTAATTCCTCCCTGTAGGCCTTGTACCCTCCTGTGCTTGTTTCACAGAAGCTCGCGAATTAGACAGGCACAGATACTGAAAAGAAAAGTGCCTCAAGATATAGCAGGAGAGCTTGCAGGAACTAAGCTTCAGTGATATGACACTTGGCCTCCACCAGGCTTGGTAAACACAAGCCCCAAGCCATAAGTAAATAGAGGCCCCACTCCACAAACACAGACCAATTAAAATTACAAAGGCAGCCACACTTCTGGGTGGGGCTGGGGGAAGCTTTATTCTGCCATGGTCTCACTGTGAGTTGCACACATAATGGTCTCTTAGTTCGGAGCACCAAGTACTGTATTTCCATTGCTATCTGTCACTATCAAACCCAAGCAGAAGGCTCTCTTCAGGCTGTGAATTTCTCCCTAGGGATTTATCACGTGCCTTTAAGGAAATGTTTCAAAGTGAATTTTCTGTGTGTCATCTTCTAAATGCAAACCAGAGAGAAGAAATAAATGCAGCAATTTGCTATTTATCTTCAACAGATTAACAGGAAGGAGTGGGGATCACCATTTTACCTCTGAGCAAACAAAATATCCACAGCCTCTCTTCACACTGTTCATGCCACAACTTTCACATCCTTTAGTATTTTGAGCATGTGAGTAACCATTTGATTCCTCAGAAATAAAGTTCAGCTATGAACTGTATGTTTGACTAAGAAAATGTACGTACGGAAATTGTACATCTTTTGTTCCTTTCCCCAGGGGAGACCTTAAAAAAATGGAGAATCCTTTGTCTCCCTCTGCAGCAGAGGGGGGGATGTTTAAGTAAAACTGACAAAACACTCTGGGAAGTGGTGGCTCCATCATGTGCTAGAGATTTAGCGCAGAACTGGACCAAGAAAGCTTGCTACCCCTCATTCAAGAGTATTCCTCAAAACTGATGAGAATGTTGAAAGTAATTTTCAATCCTCTCCTTGGAGCCCACACACCTTGAGCACAAGTGGTGTGCAAATTTGAAGCCAGAGAGGAGACATCAAGTGGCATTACACCCCCCTGGAGGAAAATCAGGATGGTGAGACAACACTTGAAGCAACTGATAGGAAACTCCAGAGGCAGTGCCGGGCTTGTGGATCCTCCTCCTGCTTTGGCAGGGCTCAACACCACCTCGGCGTTGCTCGTGTTCTGTATTAGCATTTCCAGTCATCGATATTTACAAAGGTACATCTTCTGTCTAAAAAAAAATGCAGGCACGTTTCTGTTGTGCACCAATATTGTAACCTTCCAGAACTATTATTTGTTTTCAATACACCTGTACAGTGCCCAGCACTCTTACCTTCTGACCTAGTAACAGATGCTACCAGAATGCGAATGTTCAGTACTGAATGATCTTTCCTTTTCCACTATGAAAAAAATCTTCTGAAAGTGAAAATAATGTGTGGCTGTTTTAACCAAGTAAAAACCAGAAGCATTTCTTTTCTGTCTTTAGTAATGCCAGAGCTACTTATTAGCTACCAACAGAAGTAGTTGAAATACAAACCAATGTCAAGTAAAGCTTATTGTTCATCTTTACCTCATACTGTGGTGTGGAGCTTGCAATTACATTTTCCAAATATAACTTTACTGATGAGTTTTATTTTCCTGTTTCACAAAAGCTCAGCCAAAATGAAAATGTGGACTTTTATTTTGGTTTCTTTCGGTGGGTGTGTGTGTGCATGTGCAATAGAATTCTAGAATTGTATATGTCCATGTTCTTTACTTCTGTACGTTTCTTTCTCCACCCTGCCAATTTGGGAATAACTCATGAATGTGGCTGTTATGGTGAGTTGAAGAGATAAGTATGGTCCAAGCCTATGCAAAGTTCTGAAGCTCCTTGTAGTGGATCTGTTGTTGGACAGAGAGCCAATACACTGAGTACTATAGGAATGATGTTTTCCTGACAGCTTGTGTTATTTATGGGACTGGCCACTGTCTTCTGAACCAGATGGAGCTTTTTTCCTAGTCTTTTTTTTTTTTTTTTTTTTTGAGATCTGCTTTGCATGGCCCTAATTGATTATGGAGTGAGATTGGCATTTAGGTCACTGTCTTTATATTTTCCGGTGTTAAGTAGAGTCCTGGTTGTGAACTGTCTCATTTATTTTAAAGGTACAGCTCGTTTAACAAAGCTATTCAGATCCTTTCACATCATGGGACAAACATGGGATGAGGGAATGAGTAAAATTTGTAGATACAGATTATCTTTTCCTGTCTGATTCTCATCTATATGGTTGTAGTGCCATGCATATTAAAAACTGCTTGCTGAAAAAAGGGTTTGGAAGGTATTTCTTACACTTCACTAAGACATGTAAGCAAGAAAAAAACCTTTGTCATTAAATCAATCCTAAGTAAGTTCAGACTTAACAAAACTTTGCTTTTTGCATCATTTACAATCCGGTAAGTAACTGGACAAACAAACTGGCAAAGTTTGGATTGTTTGTGTTGAGAATTTATTTAAAAACCAAAATACGTACTTAGGATGTAAGTGCTTCAAAGTCAGCAAAACTAAGTTGCAACAGTCATCCTGTTTTGACCCTCTAAGCAATAGGAGGTCCAAAGTTTACAAGAATAACAAGAAAAGGATAAAGAAAGGGTTAAATTCACCCTCAAACTGCTTACTTGGGAAAAAATGAAATCTAATAGGAGAGTGATGACTTGCTGCAGAAACACAAATGAAATAAATGTGCATTGCAATACGCAGTTGCTACCATTCAGACTTCCAGTGGTAAGAAATTGTGCGGTTCTAATATGAATGCTCAAGTACAAGTCTTTATAGTCTTCTATTGATAAATAAAATGCTCTTCAAAGAGCAAGACCAAAATTGATAATTGATGATTGTAACACACCAGACAGACCACAGCAAAGACTGACAGAGAAAGCTTCCTTGCACACTGTACAGCAGTTATTTGGCTGCTATTCAAGTTCAGGGGAAACTCAAAAAACAGCACAGAACTTTAAATTAGTACTATGAACATTGTATTAAATAGCACTACAATTTCCAGTGTTTTCACCTGAATTTAGCTTATCTTCACAGTTAGGAAGAACAGACTGCTACAGTAAGAAAAGAAAGTTTTCATTCCTCTGCAGAAATAAATGTACTCTCTGTATTCCTACATCTTGCCAGGGGGTATTCCAGATCTATTTTAAAAAGACAAAACCTGTTTATGATACAGACTCCTGAAAAAAACAGAGATGCCTAAGAGACCTCATGAGAGGAGAAATAAAGAGTAAAAATATTTGTAAAGAAACTTCAACATAACAGATATATTTCTACTTCTAAGAACAGTTATTAGCTCAGAAGAATCATAACTGAACATTCTGGAAATGGAGAGATATCAAAGAAATCAAAGAGATTACATGAGACATACAGGATAACAAGCAATATGGGAGATGAAGCTTGATTCTTCATGAAGAGATAAGGGAATGAAATATTCTCTGCTGGTGCCAGTAAATTCATTGCACGCATTGGCACCATCAAGCACCAAGTGCAGAGTCATTATAGACAATAGCATTGCCAAAGTTGCCAAACCCATGTAGCACCTGGCTGAATAAAAACAATAAATCAGCCTGGAGTGAGTTATGTTAGCAGGCTTGTGCGGAGGAAAACTGCCAGATATATACATAGCAGAAAAACTACAAGTCATTGAGCATTCAACTTTGAAGTGACATTTCAAAAATGTACTAACCATGTTTGTACAATATATTACTTCAAAAGTGTCAATTTAGAGGAATAAAAAGGATGAAGAAGAAAAGATACCTGACCTAATATTAACAAGGAAATGATTATCCAAATAAAATTATATATTGGCTCATGGGAATGTTAAGGTTTTCAGCACGTTCTCTATGAAATACTCCATTCACTGAAATAACAGAAAGATTTCATCTTCTCTCTAGCCACCTTCTTTCTTAAATGTTTACTTAACAGTACCCTAGTGACAGCCAGCAAATTTTGGAGTACTCCTTTCCTGCCAATAGATTCTACCACAGAAATTTGGAAACAGACATTTCAGGTGAGTTTTTTCAAAGCCTCTTAGTGCAGGCATGCACCCAGTTCTCTTAGGCTTTCTAGAAAATACTCAAGGAACTGTGGACAACCCTCCATTTAAAGGATGTAAAAAAGTCATCCTTAATGGGTTTTGTCGTTGGGATTGTACCTCACTGGAAGGGAGATTAGAATATTGTTGTTTTGAGTTACAGCCTTATGAAATTCAGGCTGATCTAAAACTGCAAAATGAAAATATTTTTCTCTTTGCAGTCTTATTTACTTTAATATATAGCCTTAATAAGTAACTGAAAGCAGTTGTTTAATAAGCACTGAAAATTAGGTGTAGGTGATGTCAAATATGGATTAAGCCTTTCAAAAAAATCCCATAATAAGGCTAAATATTAAGAGTAACAAATTTTCTCAGCTCTTGCTGCTAATTAAAAAAAGCCCTCAAACACATCTTTCTCCTAATCATTGTATTATTAAATGCATAAATAAAAAAACAATAATCATATTGCTGTTGTGGTAAGAAACTTTGTCATGGATACTACCAGATTTTAATTTGCAATGTAGATAGCTGATCAGCTGGAAAAATTCTTTTGAGTCACATTGTCAGATCATGTCATAATTTAGTAGTTTTCAAGTTATTATATGTTTTGACTCAAAAAGCCAAATGACTCTGTTTAGGTCAATCTTACTTTAGAGGACTTTTGTCTTCTAAATTATTCATCTGATTGCTGCCGATTTTATGGATTTGTGTCTGTATGTGTCATTCCTACCTTTCGCACACCATCACAAATGTTGCTAGAAGTAGGGGTGACCTCTAACACCTCCAGTGTTAGCCTCTGAAAACTTCATCCTGAGTATTTGTAGCATCGGACTCAGTCTTGTTTGGGAAAATCGCCCTTTCCAACAGAGCAAATGAGCCCTGGAAATCTTAACAAAAGCTCACTTATCTCACTGTCCGTGTAGTCCTGAGAAGTACAAAACTCAACATAGTTGTATAAATATCCTGATTTGTGACAACGGTGTCTTTCCCTCAGTTCCCTTCATTTTTCCTTACAGCCTTTTCACTGAAGCCCACCTGTGGCTCTCCGAGTAAGAGCATCCCAGGTTCTCCGGGAAATAGCCCTTCTCCGATTTGGACTTGTCTGCAGGCAAGCTTCTGCCTTTGTTTCTGTTGCTCACATTCCACCATTTTCCAGATGAGAGAAGTCAACAGGTAAATAGTCATCTGCTGAACACCTGCCTTTCAGCCTAAATTCTTTTCCTCAGATCTTCTGAGGCTTCCAGCTGTGCTTCTTCAGAGTTTTTTTATTCTGATAGCCATATCTTGGGAAATTGCCTAGGCAACATCTTCTGCTGCTCTCTCAGCAACATACACAAAATTCCAACAGCTATTGCCAGCAATGTCTTACCTGATCCCTGACAGCTGCTTCCTTCAGGGAAATCCTGCGCATCATTTTCTGTTCTCCTCTCTACTTATGTGCAGCACATACTTATTATCCAAAGAAAAGCCTAATGACGTTGTAGAAACCGTGATCTTAGCGTAACTGTGTTTTAAGAATTCTGAATGGCAAAGCAAAATTTGCATGGGTCTAAGCATTAATTATCACGATGAAAACAGCCAGTTAAAAAAGAATTTTTTAAAATAGCTTATGTGGATATAAAGAGAGAAAATATTGGCACCTTTTTCCTTCTTTCACTCTCAAGTATTTTGGCATAGGATTAATACTTTTCCTTCTGCTCCTAAATTTTTAGGATTTCTTTCATAAATATATCCTACTGAAAACAGTCTGATTTGTTCAGGAGAACCATCTTCCTGATACAGATTTTTCTATTATATTTTTAAAACCTTGTCAGAGTTCATTGTTTGTTAAAATTTCTAAATTTATAGTGTATTTTTTTAATAATATTGCAATAGTCTTGTTAAACTTTGAATTACTTTACTATAGTATGTTCAAAGAGTCAAGTTATACCATAAGACAGACAGTGATCTCACATGGGCATCTTAAGCATTGCATGAAAAGAACCTGAAGTCAATTTCATCTGTGTATGCAATATTGGGTGTATATGATCACAACTGGACCTAAATTTACATTCTGATGCATCTTGCCAGCATTTAAAAATACCATATTAATGCACTAAATAATTACAATACTTGATGTTGTAACACAGTGTACAACAAACTTTGGGCTGTCCAAACCCCTGTAAAGAGGTATATACAAAATAATCTCCGGTTTTAAGTATCTCTACACAAATGCATATTTTATATAAATGCATAGACACACATATGCAACTTTTTATACACAATCCAGTTAAGCCTTCAGGGAAGAAAAATCTTGTTGTTTCTATCACTGAAGAGATCATTTGAACAGAATGGAAATAGAACTACAGACCATTTCTAAACAGTTGACATATGAGTAAGGGAGAGCCATAAGATTTTTTTTTCTTTTTTTTCCTCAGTGAATCAATGAGATCTGCAAGAATGTCAGGTCTTTAATCATAAAGAATTTAAAATGCTTAGATCCAGAATGGGATAACAACTATCTGAAAACAGAGGGAAGTATGTTTCCATGGGCTGTGCTTCCTTTCTTTTCTTACACAGTTTGTTGAACAGCCTACATGGCCAGAGGCTATTCTGGACCTAATCCTAGGAAATGAGCCAAGCATGATAAATAAGGCTGAACGCTGGGAGTGGCTAGTGTTCACCACAGTGTCACTAGGCAATCTCTAGACTGCAGTCAGTAGCCCTCAGTAACTAAGTATATGTTTTCTTCTGGCTTTTCTAAAAGCAGTCTTTAACACTCAGTCATTCCCTCTGTGCTGGAAATTTCAACAAAGACTATGTGGGGAGCTCCAGAAACTAAACCCTTGCTCAGAAACTCCAAGTAGATCAAGGTGTGCTTTATACTTCACTTTGAGGTATATACCACTCTACCAGACGTGAATTGCTTTTGAAAATGTTGATCAGATTGCCCAATCCTACGTCTCTAGAAGTCACCACCAAAATATTGTTACTGTCATCACCAAGAGAAAAATCACGCCCATCCCTTCTAATAGACAAAAAAAAGCAATAGGACTATTTTGCTAAATTGTAAATAATTTCAACTAATAAGGGCAGATACGGCAGCAACAAAAAAAGCAAAACATTTGGATCAGGGTAATTTTTTCTTAGTGTCTTAAACTTTGTAACTGTTAAGAGATTTTTTCTCAATTTCACATGAAAAAGTAAAATTAAAAGCTATTCCTCCCACCTTAAGAAATAAACAAAAAATCCTCATGTATTCTTCTTTTCTTTTGGAGAAAATATGGCAATTTGTATTCCAATTTTTCAAGCCAAAGTTACAGGGGGCTAAAATAGGGATTTATAATGGAAGTTGATTGCAACCGTAACTATAGAGGGGCTACTGACTTTCCATAATAAAGGGCTGCGCATTTCCAAGGAGAGGAGGAGAATACTGCTCCACATGACTTCTTGTAATTTTGCTTCTTTAAATTAAGGTTGTGTCTCGGGAACTTTCTTAGTTCTTTTGAGCATGAAGTTTGATATTTCACTTCATGTGGTTTTAATTTTGATCTAGCACACCGACATTTTGCAGTTGATACTTTTTAGGAATGGGGAAAAAATATGAAGCTTTGCACTTTGTCAGACGTGTGATCCTCATTTAATTTGTTTTTTCTTTTTCTTTTTGTATGAATCATATGAAAAGGCCGTGCAGGCTAAAGCAGCAATTCTAAACATATTTGGATTTAGTTTGCCTGCTTTGTATTGTCCTCTGACATAATGGTGGAACAATTTTTGGCTGTTTAAATTTCAGTGTGGAATGAGTGTTGACTGTTTTTCCTTTTCCTGGGCATAAAATGGGGGACACCACAGAGACAGCGTCAGGAATGTAACCTGTGATCATAATAAACAGTGCCCAGGTATGAGATTATTAGCCTCGGCTTCTATTGCACAAAGGTTTAACTAGCATTCATTTTTTTTTACTTGGCTGGATGCTTCACCACTATTAAAGGCTGCAGAAAAATTAAACCAACAGCAAGTAAAAGAATGAGATTATGTACAAGAACGAGATTTTGTAAGCCTAAATTTAGATTGTTTTTAAGTATTTAAAAGTCATTGTTTTTTTCCAGTGTCTTCAAAAGAGTGGAAAAGAGATGAGATTTGATATAATGGACATCCATGGAGCAAAGATTTAAGTGCATATAAATCCAGACATATGCCCTGGTCTCTAAAACTTCGATGTAGTTTCAACTCCATTCTTATCTATCACTCCATTGCTACTAATATCTGCAAAAGCCCATCATGCCAGCATTCGTGTTATGTCTGTGATTAGTGAACCTAACAATTTTAAATGCTTTCATTATACTGACAGGTCAGAGCATCCTTCCAAATTTAAGAGCCTTGCATTAAGGCATTAAATTTCATAGCCTATCATACTTACAAGCACAACTACTGAGTATAAAGGCTCTCACCTTTTTAGGGATACTAAGCAAAAAACTTCACTTGTACAAAAGAGGGGTTTTTTCCTCATAGACTGAAAACTTTTTGGAGTAGAGTTATAATAAACCAATGAGTACTGCTAAAAGACTCATGTATTTCAATTCCTTTCTGCAGTACTAAAATCTTAAGTGACTATGGAGGAAATCAGTTTAAAAATTTAATTCTCACACACACATTAATTGAAATGATAGAATAAAGAACCGTATCCAAAGACAAAATTTACTTTAAAAAGATTTTAGCATCTAAAGGGTCTGAAAGATAATCTACACTGCATTTTGACACCTGATTAAATAGTGCCTCCTAACATTGCTGCCTAAACATATAACACGTGTATTTTGTTACCGTGTTTTCAGAGTACTGTCTTTCATGCTAAATTTATCCTTTCCAAATATTACTGAAAACAGTAGAATTGTTGTTCAAAAATATCGTTCAGAAAACAGGAGTGTGGCATTTCACACCTCAAAAGGGTGCTCTTACATTACTAGCAAGAAAACTGGAATCATGTATTTTTGCTATCCAGGAAGAATATTTCCTTTCTATTTTAGGCATTCAAAGTGAAAAAAGAATCTATCGTGTCTTTAACAAGCAGTAAAACTTGTTTTTCTCTTCAAATCTACATCTGAATACACATGTGAAAGACCATTTACTAGTCATAAGACATTAAAACACACATGGACTACATTATAGCTTTTTTTTAATAAATCGGTTCTATATGCAGAATGTTTCAACACTTTTTATAATATATCTAAAACATAATTTTATGTAGCAAATGTGAAAGAAGTGTCTGACTGTACATATTCCACATTGGATTCCCATTTCCGTACAAAACCCACATGACCCAAATTATGAGGGTAAAAAATTAAGCCCCTTAAAAAATAAATGTCATTTTCCCTTTTCAAACAAAATGCACAAAATAGGTAACTGAAGAAATGTACATTCAGATGATATTATTTAAATGTGAAGCTTGTGTATCTTCCACGTTGTCAAAAAGAAGTAGCAAATGTAGTATGTTTCATGCGAGCTGAAAATCCACATCTTTGTAGTTCAACTTTGCACTAAGAAAATAAGTACAAATGCAATTCTTTGAATCAAGATTTATTGCTCATTTATTCAAATGATGGTAGGAATTAGAGATTTAAATCACTATGATTGGCATCTGTCTATGCTCATCCAGGTTCTGCAAGAGCTGCCTAAAATACTATGAGTTAAGCTCTGTAGACCTCTAACTCCACAGAGTCCACTGATACTGAATTAAAATTGAGTAAGGCCAGAAAAAACTGCCAGACTCTGAATGGATCAACTGATATATTTAATTCTGCTTAGTAGGTGCCATTGACAGAAAAACAAAATAAAATCACAAATACACCAGGAATGGAGTAAAAACGGAGCATTTGAATAATTGTTTTCCTAATTAACTTACTAGAGATATGACTAGTATTAGAATGTTTTAAGGCATCCATATGCATTAATTTGCACACTGCTGTATTTAGAAAGTCAGTTAAGGACAGAAATTCTGGTGGGGCAAGCACTGTCAAACACAGAACAAGAACCAAAGGGCTCATCAGTTCCAGTATAATGTCTTCTTCACAAAAAGTCATCTCCAAATAAATCCATGACCAGAGTTAAATCCATTAAAGCCAGAAAATGCACAACTAGGCCTTTAATGTTTTGCTTGCGTAATTACGTACTTCTGTTGAAATTATTCTGTTCTTTGTCTTGGAGGCTTAAACTTTCCATAAATAAGCTGTACATCCAGGAGTTTAAAACACACCTGCCTCATTCATAGAATCCACTAGACTTTCTGTCACTAAGAAAAGGCCTGTCACTGAGACTTCAACACATTTCACTGTGGCTGACAGCATTCGTAGGAAAAAGGTGCACTTCATTGTCAAGTAGTGACCAGGAACAGCACACCACTAACTCTTAATGGCTAGTTTGAGTGTTATAACGAGTGTGAAATGATGTTCCCAAAGAATAATAAAGACAAAGTAGTCACTTTCTATTAAAAGAACAAAATAATTAAGGGTTTAGGGGACAGTATCAACATCTTAACAGTTTTGTCAAAAATCAGCTGATAGCCACTGCTTGTTAAAGAGAACAGGTTTAAGGTGCTAGCTGTGAGACTAATGATTTAGCAGTTATTCATTTTTAAGTTCCCACATGGAGCATTGCAAAGGGCTAGCTGACCTTACACGCTATTCAAATAGCAATGCTGAGACCCAGTGCAGAAGCGTTACATAACAAGCTCAGAATTTATTTAGTTTCATTAACTTTAGACCTTAAACATAAGATGACATTTTTTGTGGCTTAAAAGTATATAAGCATCTGTTAGCAGAAGCCCTTTATTTCACATAACAAGAGAATTCTGTTTATAATGTGTCACCAGCTGCTCAGTCAAAATGGGTTCTATTAGAACTAATTTAATTTTACATAAGTTGATCTATTTGCATTCTGAGTCTCCAGTTAAACGACTAGGTACTATTTTGTAGACTGATCCTGCTTCAAGCCTCAGTGTATGGACAATGCTTAATCAGTGCGTACATCAGGAAATAAACATAATCAGCAAGTGCACTAATTAAGCCAGGAAAATTTTGCAACATGCATACACTGTATGGATTAACAAGGCAATTCATTAGAAATCTTAATTATGGATTATTATATTTTCCGTACATTTTATTTTACGATGCTTCAGATGAGTTTTCTCTAAATACAGAAGCCATCTACACTTCTCAAAGTAGACAGCGAGAACCTTTTTAACTCAGGCCCATCTGTGTAGCCTCTAGTCTGGAAGCCTCTGTGGAAAACATGCTTTGTTATCTCCAGCCAGATAACCTGATATGCTCTCTTAAACAAGTGGTTGCTAATCAAATGTTAATATGCCGATGACTGAAAAATAAATACAGAATAAAACATATAGACAAAAATGTCATTTGGTGATTTGGAGCCTCTCCTCATCCTTAAACCCAGGTTTTATCATGTTTGTTTCTGAAAAGTCAACAAATAAACACCTAGGGCTTGAGACACAGCACTCGGGTTTTAATGAGAAAAGCTTCCATTGAACTCAGCATGCTTCAAGCTTTTAGTATAAACTGGCTGCAAAACTCCAGTCTGAAGCAGAGATGTCAATAAATTCTGAATGTGCATGGCGGCAAATATACGGCCTCCTCTTCTCTGGCAAACGACCCCGCTTAGTTGACTCCCTGTCTAACAAAAGATCACATCCGACCATACGGCTTCACGTAAACTTCTTGCTGAAGGGGTTCGGGTTCTGCATGTGGAATAAAAGAGGCTGGTCTCATTGGAAGTACAAGGAATCAACCGAGCAGTTTGTATCAGCATAAATGGACTTTATACAAAGCACTTTGTCAGACAGAAGTATTATCACGTAACTGCCTCTGTCTGAAGTTGCTCTGTACCAACAGAGGAGGACTCAGAAGGTTAGCACAGCTTTCGTCTGTGTAGCCAAGAAATAGGTTATTTCAGAGCTGCACATATAGTAAGCTCATTGTATTACTTCTAAGCCTTGCACGTACAGCTTTCATTTTGCAGAGAAGACTACCATGATTTTAAATAATGGTGAAGTGGTTCTTGCAGCACCTTCTGAAGAGGGAGACTGGCACTGTTTCCAGCAGTAAAAGGACATGTAACTACGCTTGGGAAATAAGAAATATTTAACAGGATAGAAAGCTTATGTAAATCTGCCTGTCAGGCGCTCCACATCCAGATAGTCCAAGAACGTCCCCTGGAGCACCTGTACATTTGGCTCATTATTCCAATGTGTGAATGGGAGAAAAAGAAGAGTTGGAAGTCCGCTAGCACATTCCTTATTAACCTTCGGTTAGCATGCCTGCGAAGTAGGTTTCTACATAGGCAGAAAAACATGGACCGTCTCCTCTCTAACATGATATAAGACGTCATTTTCGCCCTTTTAGGAACTTATTCTTTGCTCCATTTCCATCCTTGTCTCAAAATCTCTTGTGGGAGGTGCACATATATTTTCAGCTCCATAGATGCAATCTGCATAAACCATCAGGAGATTCCCTGTTGGGAAATATTCTAGCCATCACAAGAATGGGTGAAATGATGTTACGAATCTTTGCTGTTACCATAGCCAAGATTATTTCTTAGAAAATAGGTGTGGCTGAAGTCCAGTGTTAATTTATTTTAGGTTCAATGGAAAGGGTGAAGTCTGAATAGTAGCAAATGGGCACACTTAACATGTTTTCCTTTTACCATTGTACAGGACAAATTCTGTTCTTGTTTATTCCATGCTTTGGATGTAAAATATTAGTTTGAACTGCCAGGGTTGCCTAACCCTTGATATCTGCTATATTAAGTGGAGTAAGTCTGTTGAAACTTGAACATTACTTTACATTAAGACGAGTAAAGCCTATGGGTTTTAACTGTAAACTTCAAAAATATTGTCAAATAAGAGTTACACTCTGGTCTGTTGCTAGCAGAAATGCCAAGCAGTGCCCATATTAGGATGGTCCCTTGGCATCTGCGTGAGTCATAAACGTGTCTTTTGGCCACTGCTTCATTTATTGCTCATTATGTTTGTTGTGGACTGGTAAAGGCAGATATAAATAGAAAAATGCTTACGTAATATGACGGACAGATTTTGTTCAAACATTTTCAATAGCCTAGCCAAAACCTGACAAAGTAGCTATTATTGGCATCTGTAAATTCCCATCCCATAAAGGATTATTCATGTATATTTAGGCCACGATTACCATTTTATTTGTGGCAACAGGCATGACAGGAAAAAAAAAAGAGAAAACCAGGGGCTAATATATTCAGTGAAAGCACTTAGTAGATATATGAAATATTCATGTAAGGGACACAGGGCTTAACAGCACAATAAAAATGCATTCCCAAAACAGAGGCCAGATCACTTAAATGAGATGGAAAAGGATATGTGACAGCACCAAACCCTTGTCCAGAGTTCTGGCCTAAAGGCAATGAAATAAGTGAATTGACGATCTGGGTAAAGCTTTTGTTGTTAAGAGTAATAATTCACATATTCTTTGTATGAACATGACAAGAGAAAATTACGTTTGCATCCAGTTCTTCCTTCTGTCCTAAATCGTCCTGTGATACAGCTCAGGTTTATTAAGAGGACGCTGGTCATCATCATAGTACAACAGTATAGAAAATAAAAGATTAAAGTTCTGAAACTTCCTTAATCCTGCAGTAATACTTCTTTTCACATCACAGATTGTACTTACTGCTTTCTTGAGACCACTAAATTACAATATTACCTAGCTTTTAATTTGAGTTAAAAAATAAACTAAGATGGCTTTTTGTAAAGTTCACTTGAAGTAGAAATAAATTTGCATTAGTTTATCAGTTACAAAGTATATTTGCCTTTGAGCAATGACTTTGTCACATCATCAAGTCATGGAAAATTCAATCTGTCATAGGCTGAAGGGCCAAACTATAATAACTTCATTACAGCATCACAAAGGGAGATACAGGAAATTATATTGACGGTAAATTATTTCTCTCAAATCTCAACAGTTAGAGGACTTTTCTAATAATATCAATTTATAAGAATACAATCCTATGTCATTGCTGATTTCACAAAGCGTAGAGGTCATACTGAGCAAGTGTGGACAAAACTGTTATTCCATTTCACTGTATGCTATAAAGTATGAGATTATCACAGACTCGTTTTGGGGACCCCTTTTCTACCGATATTCTCTTAGGTCTGAGTTATCAGCGATGGTGATAAACATCAGTTACTTGCATCTAAACAATACAAATTGTCAGATTCTCAAATTTTACAAAACTCTTAAGAAATAATTATTAACATAAGCCTTCATAGGCCCCAAAGACTTTGTTCAGAACTGTGGTATTGCTAACTGGGTTTATATATAACCAGAGAGAGAGAGAGAGAGAGAACTGCTGTACAGTAGATACTATCCTGAACTACGCAGCTAGAGGATTGTACTATCCTAGTGAAATGATACAGCCAGGTAGAAATGGCTATCGATGCAGTTGTGAATGGAAAGATTGCGGAATTGGTTTAAATCAGGCACACCTGGTTTAAGCCTGTGCCTGAACTTAAATCAAATAGTTCACCAGTGAATTTTTCAAACCCACCAGCTTAACTGTCTCACTCACTAAAACCTCCTGTAACCACCCGTATTTGCACATATAAATAAATATTTTGGGCACGCAAGATACAGGATTTCCAGATGCCAAGGGCCGACATTTGAAAATGTGGCGCTAAGTGTCATATACTACCCTTGATTGATGCACACAGATCAAAATGACTTCAGAGAGAGTTCTACACACAGATTGAGGGTAAGATATGGCTGTAATAAAATGAACATTAATCTATGAACAGTGTTGTTCTCCACCATAGGGCAATGATAGATTCACCGTAAACCTTTTCCATCTGTCAAGTGCACTGCAGCGTTCTTGTGCCTATACTAATATTCTTTCATATTTATAGCAGTGGTTTTTGAACACCACGTCAGACTGAAAACAAAGTATATCAAATAAAAACAGAGGTGTAAAAATCCAGGAAACTGACTTGAAAAAAAAAAAAAGACTTTAACTTGCAAATGAATCTGCCTTTAGGCTGAACAATTAATTCCAACTAACAGCATTAACATCACCAAAATACAAATATTGAGAGTATTTATTGAAATGGTTGTCTATAGTTTGTCTTATTGGAGGAAAAAGGGCACACGCTAAACCATTGGCAGAATCATGGTTCAGAGGAAATGGTCAACCTCCATACCAACAGTGGAGAAGTGAGGACTGCAGTACTTCTCCTCCAGCCCATTAGGTTTACTCCTCAGTCTGAGTTTATCTTAGTAATAAATTGAAGAAGAAACATGGTGTGAATGTACAAAAGATTTTACTTTTACAGAAAACATTTCAAAGCAGGTTCATGACATAAGTAAATGCATTGAAGCAAATAATGAAAAACAATACTCTAATACTCATTGCTTCATTTGCTGATAATAACCGAATTTAACTTAATAATATTATTTGATCATTTAAAGAGCTGGTTGAATAATGAAGATAATTACTTATGAGTATTTTAATATCGGTTGATGGAAAAATGTGAATAGGTCACATAATTAAACATTATTTGACTATCTATACAACTAATTGAATAATGGAATTATTTATTCACCAATAATACATTCATCTATCTACAGAAGAAAGGAAACAAACAATTTGTAAATCAGACCTACATTAAAAGGATCTGATGAATATCTGTAATATTGTCCAAAATTTTTGTTATTGTTACAAAGAATATGAAAGCTTACTGAAATAATATTGTCATTTACAATGACAGACCCTAAAAAGGGAAATAATTTGGCAAAAGCACACTCGTATCATTAATCCACTGTATATTTAACTTGATGAATGGGATGATGTTTCAAAGCACCGAAGAAAGAATAATCTCGTATTTTAGGTAGAGGACCAGGAACTAGATGACCTGGTTGCTACTTGTAGTCCTATCATCAATTATGTTCACAGGGTTTTCGCCTCCCTACCTGGAAATTACTTGTTTCTTAGCTAATTACTTTCACCTTAGGAAAAGCTCTGAGCTTTGTTCACAGTTCAGTGAATAACTGAGTACCTTTAACTACCTTTGAGTTAGGGCGACTGTAGTAACACAGGTATAATTAACTGAGGCTCAGAAGAATAGAATGCTTGAAAGAAACAATATTCTTACAAGGTATCTCAGTTCTGCTCCTCAAGGGTCCCTGTGAGGGAAGCTTTCACCAGTGAGTGAAATCAATGATTAAGTGTGAATAACTTTAGCGATTGTTGATGTTACTTGACACGTCACAAAAATAATCAGCCTGAAACACATGAAACCAAAGTGGTTGGAAGCACAAACGTAAAGCCGTGAAAACCATCCTCAGCTGGTATTTTATGCAGTCTTCGAGTTCACTTAGCCAGTGCAGGAACCGAGGTGATGAAGCAGCAGGGAATAAATCCCTTCCCTCAGGAATCTCAGTTTAACGAAAATACCAAGTTCCCAATGCCCTTACCTATGAGCAAATGCCCGAATTCGGAAGATGCAGCACGCTGTCATTATGAACATTGTCTGCAGGGGCTTGGAAAGCAGTGAACAGCTTTACTCTGGATGAGCAGCATTCAGCTTTTCTCTCTGCACTTCGTCTCTAATTATTACTAGCCCGCTTGTGAATAAGGGAGGCTTTCCAGGGCACGGTACTGGGTGAATTTTATAAAGGATTCCTGCCTGATTCTTTTCCGCAACCTCAGTTCTGTTGTCTATGATGTTTTCTGCTCCTGAGCAGAAAGCAGACTTAAAGGTGCAAGGTATTTGCTGTTACTCAGCAGAAAGAGGATACTGGAACTGGAGCAGGAAACCAGAATTGGGAAAAGGGCAATGTTGTTATAAAATATTAAAAATAAAAGAATTTGTTTCTCAGGCCTTGAGAAAGAGTCCAATTTTATTCTCATAAGGTCAGATGACTGTTTATTTTAATCTGAAGAGGACACTAAAACTATGTAAACAAGTTTAAGACGGTAAGTACAGCTCTTTTCCAAACTTAAGCAAAGGCTAACACAACCAAAAATGCAAATGCAAATTTCTGATTATTCAGAATTCTTTTGCAACTGTGTTATTTTGTATTAAGGCACAATACCAAATGTCAACGAGAAAAATCAGCTTGAAGTTAATATTTTAACCTTTTTTGGTCTGACAGAAATGCAATTTCCCCCCACACCTTTCCCTTTCAAATGGAAGTCATGCAAAACTGGCCGCTTTAGTGAAGCATTTTGACTTTGACAGAACTGAACATTCTCCAAGCAGCAATACTGGTCAGCCCTTAGCTATAAAGCTGCATATAAATGAATGACTTGAACTAGCTTGCAAAGCCAAAACCTGAATTTTAATATAGCCCTGTACTTTTTTCTGTACCTTCCTCTTCAGAGTACAATATAATAAAGTACAGGTGATGAATATTTATTCAACCCTGATTACACTTGAGCTGCATTAGTGTACTTTAGATTAAAGCTCTGTTGTTTCTACTGCTGATTCTCATGCATTGTAATTTTTTACATTTTAGATCTTTTGATTTACACATAAAACTGTACTTATTATAATGTCTGCTTTATTAATCCTCTTTTCTGTTCTACATTCCATTCATGGTGGTATTGTATTCATGCAGTGGGTTATTATATTTACAAACTTGCCTTATTTACTGTAAATGTAGAAATTACTATTATTAACTATGCATTCAGTACAAAACTTGGCTATTCAGACTGAAAGTAGACTCATATCCTGCTTAAAATATTCCACTACGAAGAACCTGGACACATTTATTTTTATTTTTGAATTAACAGAGAGATGAAGCTCTTACTATCGTGCAGTAAAAAGTGGTGGTGTCTCCACAAGCAATGCAGGATCCTACAAGATGCTAGCAACTGGAAACCTGACCATGCAGCACCTTTAGATGCCAAGAATGTGACTTACTGAAGCCATAAATTTAGTAACGCATCTGGGAAGGCCACCTGGATGTCATCTGTACCCTCCAAGACATTGTTTCCTTAACCAGTCCTCTCAGAGCCCATTTGGCTTACGGATTTGGTTTATAAGATATTGGTCAGAGGGAAATTTCCAAGTAAGATACAAGTTGGTATGACTAGGTGGGAGGCATGAATTACACAGCTAAGTAGCTGCTGTATCAGGTAGTGCCTCATGAGCTGATGCTACAGGGAAAGACAAGAGTTAAAGTCATCTAAGTCCCACTGCAGCAAGTTTTCTTGTGATTGTCTCTTGGCAGTGCATCACGTGCCCTTGGCATTTTTTCCCAGATTTTTTTTTTTTTAATGGCATACTAGAGAGAGGAACAAGCATCTCTGCTAGACATTGTCACCTACTGATCTTAACCTAACTTTACCATTCACACATGAAAGCCCTGTAGAAAAGAGGTGACTTATCTATATCTACCAGTGTAGCACAGAGGGAAACATTTTTTCCCAGCCCCAAACAATAACTAGTGCAATGGCAAAGACTAAGCATAAAGCTCACTGTAAACTGAGTAAGAACAGAGCAGAGCAAAAGTATTATCTCTACTCAAGTACACTGTAGATAAACTATTTTCCATCCTTTTCATACAAGTTACTGGGTAGGTGGTAGCATTTTGCTCTACCACCATAACCAAAATCTTTGGGGAAAAAAACAGAGAAGAAACAATGGAGAGAAAAAAACACACTGAAGAAGTTGTTTCTCCTTCTGGCTTTATATGTGCTCTTTCTTTTTCTTCTTCCCTCTCTTTCTCTTCCTTCTTCCTCACATGGAGAGGTTACAAAGACTATTGAAATATAAGGACAATAAAACCAGAACTGGACATATACAGAGAAAAGTTTAGGTAAGCATCCTGAAACCAGACAATAAACATGTCAGAATCTGATAATCCTGCAAGATCTTACTTTCAGTGCATGCAATAAAGTGCTTTCAAGGTACAAGCATATCTCTGTCTATTGAAAACCACACACGTTTGCTAGACTGCCAATGCAAACACAGCGCATTTTGTTATGGTTGTGCACCTATCAGTTCCTTCAACCAAAACTATCATGGTACACTACAGGACCAATGAAAGAAAGTAACAATGTTAAAAATTACAGTCTCTGAAAATGGAACTGTGTGAGAAGGGAAATGGTATATGAAATAAGGAAAAAGAAAAGGACTGAAGGGAGAAGTTATGTCACTATTCATTATTTAGAATTCTATATTAATAACACCTATTTGTCTCTTTCTGAGAGCATCTTACAGTGTTAGTAAGTCTATGTACACACAGAGGAACACACACAAATTTCCTGATCTAAGGAACTAAGAGACAGTCAAAAGCAAAAGAAAGAACAAAACTGTGGCAAAGAAAGTGATGCACCACAGTAAAGGCAGACAGCGACAATAATGCAGCCACCTAAATAAAACTTAGGTAGAACCTATGCAGGCTGTTTTGACCTAGGTATTTGTAGAAGGCAATCACTTTCTCAGTTATATTTCTTAACGAGATGGACTAGAGACAAAGTGAGCAAGTACCCCTGTACCAAGGGACGTATTTCTGAAGAGCGGGTTTCAGCATTCCCTCGGGAGAGCTGTCACCTCACTGCAGCTGAGCAGCTTAAGAGTGTAAGTCCATTTGGATGCTCAGCTTGTCTTGGAACAACAAAAATGATGAAGAGACACAAATGGCAGCTTATAAAGAACGCAGAAGACCTTGAACATCCTCAGAGACCAACCCAAGTAGTCAATTACCATCTCCCAAAAGACAATTTCCTTCATGAGAAAAAGCACAGAGTAACCAGCTTGATGATGTTGTAACTTAGCTACAAAGAACTTCAGAAACTCATCACGAATGAAATATTAATGAGGCAGCGGATCCTAGAGAACTCAAACAGTATGCACTACCAGAAATTAAATTGTTAAATATTTTGGCTAACCGCCATTTCAGTGATCATTAGTCTGAAATATTTGGCTAGTAAATTCAGTATCTTTAATTTTAATCAGATTTGAGTGTTTGCAAATGATGCAGCTGTTGCTATAAAGATAATTAAATAACCAAATAGCCAACAACTTTAATTTTGGTTTGGTTTTTTTTTTTGTGAGATTTGAAGACTAGAATTATTTGCAAACTCCTCAGACCTCACTGCTCTCAGTACTGAAAAAGGAGCAATTTCAATGCATGATCCTTGTGAAATGTATTTGCTGTCTTAGTCCAGTTCCAAACAAAGTAGGACAGACCCCACAAATCTCACCATCATAACAGGCACCTTTGTTTTCAGTCTCAGCAGGAAGCCAAAAGAAACCACAGAGATGTAATTATGCACCTCTCCTCCTTACAATTGGTCCCACTATGTGAAAAGCAAGCTGATGGCATGGATCAGGAAGAAGGAATCCACAGTTCTCACTATCTGTACTGACTTGTTTTGTTCGTTTATTAGGAGTGGACATCACATCTGACATTCAAGCTACCATCATCCCTCTATACCAAGTTGTGCAATTACAAAAAGGATTACATTTCTTATTTTGATTATGATGAATGTACTGAGCCACATACTGCTCTCACTGAAAATCAATATATATTCAAAAGAAGTAACTTACTCCAAAAGAGTTACCCCAGATTTGTCTTGGCATAGTAGTTGTGATCACTAGCTCTACAGGTTGCTGCTAATCTTTGGCTTGGGAGGCAAATTTGTGCTTAGTCTTTAATATCAGAAGCAGCAAAATGTTTATCAGAAAATAATGCAAAATACAACTCTTAACTTTGTAGGGTGTTGCTTTTACTATACTTAAACACAGTATCTTGAAATAAGAATCCCATAATGGACTGTAACTTACAGGTACTACCCTGAGGGATATTGTGTCAGGGAGAACTCCAGGAAGCATTAAATCGTATGGAAAATGAGAGTTTCTTATGCAATTGTGGGTAATGTTCCTACTCTCCAAGTACAGTTTCCTCCTTTGCACATGTGTGATACTTCAGTAGATATTCACGATCAGCCCACAGTATGGTAGCCCAGAAAAGGTCAAATCCTTAAAAATTCTTTGGTGTCTCTGTAAAGCAGCACAAGGCACAGCATGAAATATTCCAGGAAGTGTAGATATAACCTGACTCAGTGGTGATTATATTTTGCTTCAAGAAAACAGGAGGTTTTTATGCAAGAGTCACCTTCAAAATCATACAGAATCTCTCACTGACACTGACATGAAAGTCAAAAACATGTCCTAGGTGTCACCAGGGTAGCCACATTTTTTTTTGTTGCATTTGTATGCTAATCACATAAGAAGCAAAAATAGGCTTAGATTGGAAATCAAAGATTGGTTGTATACAGGTAATAGAGTGCTCAAATGCTTTATTTAAAGATAGAAGGCTCTTGAACCAGGCTTTATTATTGAACTAAGACTATCTATCCTTTTTGACACTTTTTAAATTAAGTTCTTCCTCTAATTTATGTTTTTGTCAGCTTTCCTCCCTTACCTGGCTTTAAACTGATTTTTTTTCTCTCAAAGTAATAAACTACTTCAGAGAGGAGAGAAAAAAATTTTAATGACCCTAGGAATTCAGATTAACAAAATGGATCATTTGTATACAGCTGCAGAATTATGAAACCTTTTGAAGTAGAGAGAGTCTATAGCGTTTTACCAGCAATACGCTGCTTCTACGCATTGCCACAAAATTCTTGTTAGCGCTCCCTACATTCTCAATTCTTGGCATGCAGGACCACATCCCTTTGGTGCAAAATTAGGAGGTCAAAGTTAAACCAAAGGGATAATGTTGAGGTCAAAGCCATCAATGTACTCTTTTTTTTTAACGCTGTGATGGGTAAACCCCACCAGCCCTTGTACCGAAGCAGCAAACAAAAGCCTGGGTGAGCCTGGATTTGCACCACCGGTCATGTCTGACTCTTTACTGGCTGCTCAATCTGCCTCCTTATTACTGCTAATCCAGCCTGCTTCCGAGCACGGTCTGCATCCCGCCTGACTTCAGCAGAGATATAGGGAGCTGGTTCAGACAAACAGAGCAGGGTAGCAGCTGCAGCCTGATGAGTGGTGGCAGCCAGATGATCTACTGTGATGTCTTGTTGGAGAAAATTTGGGACAATGTAATTTCCCCAGTTTGACATGAAACCCTTGTCAGAGTAACGGGAGGCTATACACAGTACACCCAGCCTTCGGATGCTGTAAGCAGTATTTGTTTCCCTATTAAAAGAATTAAGATTGTATGTGCTTGCTTGTAAGGCGGCTTCAAATTTTCAATAGTTTATGCATTAAAGATACGAATACAGATTGAAAAGATGAACTGTCTATTCAAGAGGAAAATGATAGCAGGTCACACTTCTCTGTTTCCCTTCTATCTCTTTCCCTGTCTCCAACGTCATCTTAATTCTTCCTATCACTGGGTCATGCTGCAGGCATTTTTTGAGACTCCTTTAGAAGTAAATAAAGGTGAAATGATTTTTAAAAAAGGAGTTACTGACGTGAAAAGTGATCTTGTTTTCCTCCATTAAAGAGAGTCATGTTCACAAAATTGTGCAAACATCTACTTCTCATACTCGCTCAGGTTTCAAAATGGCATCTTGTTTTGGCATGTCTTGCATGGTTCCTGATTTAGCATGAGAAAAGAATTATACGTTTTAAGTGCTCTGAATTCTTACAGAACAAAGCTTCGTTAAGGCAGTTTCGCTCAGAGAAACATCCAATAATGGCTTTAATGGAAATACTGTGTCCAACCAGGTCCCCCTGTGGACGTTTTCTTTCCACATTAGAATATATTTTCAATATAGAAAATAAGTATACTCAACTAAAATTAAAACAGCAATGAGACAGGATCTTAGCTTGCCTTCAGAACCTCAGTGTGTCCTGGTAACTTTAAATAAAGTTTTTATGACTGGCTGAAACCCACATTTTTTTTATATTTTTCAGCAGAAGTTTATTCAAGCACATTTTTCAGATTTATTTTGCACCAATAGCTGGTTTTGTACACCTTTTCATCAACTTTGGCCTTTGGAATTTAGGTAAATGAAGAACAATACTTCAAGTGAAGAATATGAATGTCCGGTATGATTCACCACCACAAATTACATTTACTTCCCAGATTATTTCTCAAAGTTTCTCTGTGAGTACACCTCCTAAGATATAATTCCAGTACTGGTATTTTTTTACTTTCTAATATTGGAACAACACTATCTGACTCTGGTATGGCATAAAAGTAACCTGTCCCATGTGTCTGAGTTTTCCTCCTGTAGAAACTGGACCATGAGGATGGATGGCAGAGCTGAAGCCCACTGTGATTTCGCTCTGGACCTGGCAGTTCACAAGCACGACTGGGTCTGACGTAGCCTAAATTCACCATTCTCATTTCTCTGTCCGTACCCACATAAAAATAGATGCCTAAGTATTCAGAGAATGATCCTTAAATGTTAGACACACAAATAAAGATTAAGTAACCTGTACAAATATCTTAATTTTTAAAAATGCTGAAAGCATGCAATGCCCATTACAACTAATGAAAATTCAATGAATGAAAATTAAATGTAGTTTAGGTACTTTGATCTAAATCTTAAGTAATTAATGTTAGCTTCTGAAAGTTGTGTGAGCTAAAAAAGAATACACTCAAGTTCTCTATTTATCTGTAGAACAAGTAAACATTCATTGCAGAAGCTGCCTAAGCTCTTCCACCCTACATGCTTCAGATGTGTTTTACCAGCATATTACTCAGGTCTTCCCTGGTTTGGATTTGATGATTGAGACTTCTCAATAAATGGATGTTGTCATTTTGGGGGGAAGAGGGATGTGGAAGTAAACTAATATTGAGTGTAACTGTATTTGCAGTGGTGATCGACAAGTAGAAAACATTGTACATTTACGGTGGTCATTAAAATGAATAGAGAGAAAAGACAGAAAAATGAGCAAGTGCAACTTTCTTTGTTACTATGTAGTTACTAGTAACACAGTTCCATTTTTTTTGTTGTACACCACCCTTTATCTAATTTGTCTAAACTGAATTTATTAACTTTTAACTAAATATGTCACTGCATTCTCCCTAAAATGCTCAAGTATGGAGCCAAGACAAGGGGGACTTCTGAGTTAAAATTGGATTTCTGCTGCAGAAATGGTTATCTTTGAGAAGAAAATGTTGGAATCCAATATGACTTCATCAGCTGTAGCAGCAATTTAGATAACTAAGTATTTACAAAGAAAGGACCATGAAACATATTTATGTATTATAGATGCTGCTCTCAATCTCCCCACGAGTGCTGACTTCTGAATGAAATCAAAGAGTCTGCTGCTACTGAAGCAACTGAATTAATACTTCTGGGGCTGAACAGACCTGTCAGGAAGAGAGACAATGCCATAGAGTGTCATTGTCTTTTCCACTTCATTATTGATTCTCTGTCAGCATACAGTGCCCCTGCCTCACTGCATGGTGTGCACCAGTGTCATGTGCCATGTTTAACACCTGGGCTCATGATAACTGAAGAAATGCAGCTCGACATTCCCTGTCACCGCATTAGCTGTACTAGAAATATCATTTATTCTTTTCTTCAAAAAAAACCCAGCCACCGGGGGGAGGAATAAAATGGTTTCTTGGTGGGTTTTTTTGAGCCTTTACAGTAGTTAACTACAGATATGATCAATTTGCTTAATTAGCATTGACCTCTAACGTGGCTGACGGCAAATTCTACTATGAATAGTATGCTACGCTATATGCTATATTATGCTATATTATGCTATATTGCACCTATACTATCTCTTGTGCAGACAAGGAAACATTTGAATTTTTGAGGCAGATTATGTGTCACCCTCACTTACACAAACACGCAGTGCAAAGGTATCATCACTCAGCAGAAAATATGATCTTTTTCCATTGTAGGAAAAGTTACATCAAGTGTCATGCATACAGAATCCCCAGTGAGGCCAAGAGAAATTACACATCTGATCATAAACAGCGAAGTGCGTGCCCTAGCGTTATAACTGCAAGGCAGCCTTGCTGTGTGACTTGGGATGTTAGTTACTAGGCATGCACATGCTTTTGGTATAGGTAACAGCATGTTCTCAGAATAACCTGACATGCAGTTAGTATATGATAGTAGGGTAGTTGTTTTAAAAGTGTTAAAACTTTGTCCAAGCTAGACGGGCAATATCCATGATACATCACAAAATACCACATACCTTCAGATATTCACCATTCCCATCTGTATTGCTGGGCAAAGTGCATTTCAAAATAAAAGTGCATTTTGCTCAGATCACATGCAAGTCATTGCAGAGGACATCCTCCATTGACACATGAAGGAGCTGTGCTTATGTCATTGAGCTCTTGATTTGTATTCTATTCAATATATTTTCTCAGTTCCACAGTTATGCTTCATGTTCATGATATTGTGACGCCTGGAATATAGAAAAGCTAGGGTCTCATTTTTCTTTCATATAGGATAATGGGAGTGGTGATGGCAAAGTAATTATGCTTCTGGGTTGCCGTGTAGATATCATTAGTATTAGTAACAGAGATACAATGTGTAAAGCTGCTGAGGTATTTAATGCCATCTCTGTTAGTGACAGCAAAACAGCAATACAGTTGCATTCAGTTTGTTCACACACCCAATTATTACAATGTAGTGTGTGTCACAGTACGTTAGAGTAGTTCAGGATTTTCATTACGGTTTCTCTTTTCAGTATGTTGCAAGGTGATATTAATCATTTGCTTTGCTCTCAAAGCAGATACATGAAATCTCAATTCAAATGTGAATTTCAATTGTGTGTGTGTGAGAGTTTGCCAGAATAATAAGTGAAAAAAAAAGTTAGATACCACTTGCTTTACTGCATTTAACTAATAGGTATCTTTAAGAACTTTTCTCCAGTGGATCTTCCGATGTGAGATCACCTGGGGCAAATCTGGATGTGAGGAACAGTGCCAGGAAGTAAGTACAACTCAAGGGAGTCACTATTCCCTGTCCAGCCACGCATCTATGGGGAGAAAAAAGGCTAGCAACTTGTAAAAGCCTGTTGCCATATACTTCTGATCAACTCTGCCATATGGAGAAGAATGAAGTCACAGACCTATGCACTCACAGGTAAACGCCTCTGGGTGGAACAAGGTGTGAGGCCAGTGGGAAAACATATGGTGCAGAGTACGCTATTTGCTCTTCCTCCTGTCTTCAGGACACAGTCTGGCATCTGCAACATGAATCAGGAGGTTAGGAGAGCTCTGGATTTTACAAACCTACCTTTTCACTAGATGGCTAGCCAAAATCTAACACAATGAGACTGGAAAAGTTTGAAGGAAACTCCTTACAGAGTCCACATTTGCATTTTTTTGTCACCGCTTAGAAACACAGCTTGTGGGGGTTTTATACTTCAATTTGTGTGTTTCATAGGTTTTTAATCAGGACGTGTGAATAAGGTCGAATAATAAAAGTGGTGGGGTGGTTACTTTGATTAACTCCACCTTATTTTCTTTTAAAGTGTTTGCTTCACTCATTTATAAAAAAAGGAAAATACACAATTATTAAAGACAGACATATTTGCAAAAAAACCCTGAAAGAACAGTGAAATCACCTAAGTGTCTTCAAAGCTTTTGAACAATTTTGGACTAATACTTCCTTTAATCTCAGAATATGGTTTTAACTAAAGTTAATGGATTAGTTTTATGTTATCCAGTCTTTTCAATACTGTTTCATCCAAGCTATCCCTTTTAAAGGGGAAACTAGTCATTCTGCTGGTTCAGAAAGAGGAAAGATGTGATTACACATATATATGTCCTGTTCATCCACCTGTAGGTAGCTTATTCTTTAGAGAGGCACACACTAACTTCAGTGAACCATCTTCTATACACCAGAAGTGTAAGGTCACCCGCTGCTTTTTGTTAGATCAGTTTTAAAACATTTCTTGTAAAATGTGTTACAATGATTTTTAAACAAACAAGAACTGCTTTAGATGCAATTTTAGGAGCAAATATTTGGCGATAGCTAGAAGATATAAACCAGCCATTTAATGAACACACTGGGAAGAATCTCATCCTTTACCACCATCCACTGGTATGGTGGATTCAGTGTTCAGAACTCCAATTGGCGTCGGGGGATTTGATAAAAAAAATACTGTTATGATCACATAAGTTTAAAGACTGTGTCTATGAGCTGGATAATGAGGGCTTGTTACTCACATATATTGTTAAATCAGTTACTATGTCTCTTCTCGTATCTATGATGAGACTAAAAATGGAGAGTTTTCACGGTGTTCTGTTTACAAGTGTAGAAATGTTTGTTTGACATGTTAAAAGGGATTAGATAATGCATGGATCTGCAAGACTACAATTACGAAGGAGTCTCTCAAAAAGTTTTTTTGCAGTTGGCATTAATTTAAAAAACAATAAGTTAACTTGTGCATTAAAATTCAAAATTGTACCAGAAATGAACCCATAATAAAATATGAGTTAGAAATATTTGGAGAATTTGCATTCTAAGGGATTTAAGATGGAATTATTTGACAGGACTAAATACAAGTGTTTGCAGCACTATTTGTTTTAAAAAGTTGAAAATAGTCCTAGGTATGTGTGACTGAGTGCCTATACGAGACTACAGTATTGGTCCACCTATACATGATATCCGGTTTTATCTACAACCTATGGTTACTCCACCTAAAAGGACTCAAAGATTTCTATAAGTTTGTTAGCAAACTGTAAAATAATTCATCAAGGAAAATCTTTTGGAACCCTGATAAAGTACCTAACTAGGCCTCAGACATGATTAACTCTAAGACACTATATTAACTTCCACAGCAGAAAGGCTTATTGAATCTCTATGAACTCCTATAGCTCCGTCTTCTCCTAGAACACTTTCATAGAACATATGTCATACGAGGGTTTCAAACCAGGTTTTATAGGAATCTTAGTCCTGGTCTCAGCAAAATATTTCATTACATTCTCATTTACATAAAGGCTAATCCTGCATAGTAAGTAGCATAAGAAATTAAGTGCAAAGAAGAGCTGTATATAGAGTGGAACAAGTTGGCATTTGTAGCCTGAAGACCGTTGAAGGAAATAGTTAAAATGAGAAATGAAGGCTGAGGTAAAATAGATGCTATCATTATCATCACCTTTGATTAAAGTCTGCCAAGAACTGTTTAGCATTAAAACAAATACAAAAAGCTGGAGCCCGAATTAAGATTTTGTTGGTATGTACATGAAAATGAAACAAAAAACGGTGTGAAAGATATTATTCAAAATCCCTACTGAATCAATAAAACGTAACATGAAAAGAGACCTCAGCATGTGCTTGCATAAGAGTCCACCAGCCAAAGCATACATTTTGCCCTGTGTTAAAAAGGGGGGAAAAAATGGTTGACTGGGGGTAGAAGATGTGCATTATCTTTGTTTAACAGGTTAGAATATTCTCCTGGCTGGAAGCTCCTTGGCATATGTGAGGGTGAATCAGGACATGTAATTCTCAGCAGTTTCACAACTTGGTGGCATGCTGCCAGAAGAGCCAGCAGGTCATTGATTGTTATTGGGGAATCCCCTGACAGTTCCAACCCCCAGGAAAAGAGAGGGAAGGCTGGGCAGCCAGCCAGGACTTCACTCTTGCAAAAACCCCAAATGCCACTCTCTGACTAGATATGCAGGAACCATTCAAACCTTGGGTACTGCTGGTACCCATGATACTCATGACAAATCGTTGAAAGAAAGGACGTAGAGTTTATTTAAAGGCTTAAATTGTCAGCTGGTGTTAAGACATGTACCTTTACTTGACTCAGAGCTATACTTCATTACACTAACAAGAATACTGGCTCAAAGTGGGCATAATAATGCCTTCTAGTACACACCTTCTATAGCATGAGTATATACTCTTATGTTACCTGAACCCCCAAATCAAATTATTGAATAATCTGAGTACGTTTCTGTGACAGCAGGACAAGTGATGTAGTCAGTGGCTGTCACTCTGATCACTTCAGTCTATGTGATGTACCCAATGAGCATGTGAAATGTATTCCTCTGATGCAGGTGGATGTATAGGTTACTGTACATTTTGATATTTCATCCAAATGAATGAACAGTTTATTCAAAGCTGTTGCCATTGCTAGGTTGTGCTTCTGTCCTCACAGTACTGAAGAAGTTAAGAGTGGTTTTTCATGAAAACAACCTATGCACCATAGAAATACAGTGCCATGTGTCTCCACATAAACAGCAGCAAGGAGAAAAGTCAATAATTATTTTAAAACATGACCGAGTGAAAAGAGCACTTCCTGGTTTGCATAACACCTTGTTTGCTCAGCAACTGCAAAGGAACAAAGAATTGCCCTGTCTAGTTGGGTTCCTCAGTCTAATTCCTTTGTCTAGTCCTTTTAACACACTCACTTTTCTGAACACGTTCAGGTGTCCAGAGGCACCGAGTTCTCCACACAGGACTCAGAATAAAATACTAAAAATTTCCATATAGCAAAATTTCAAGATATATCTCCAAAAGCACCGATAGGAATTATAAAAGAAAATAAACTGCCTATATGGCTATGAGACCAGCATTTGGGATTTTTTAGGACAGTACTACCTGGGAATGTGGTCCATAAAGCATTCCTTAAGCAGTGAATGAATGCAGAAAATGAGATGAATGTTACTTTATAAGACTGAAATATTTGTTGAAGTCACTGAGTGCTTCTTTACAGTTCTGGGGTATTTTCGGACAGACGGTCTTCTCATGAGGTGCCTAATACCATTGTCTAAACCACCCAGCTGATGGGGTCTTTCTTTGGACTACTAACCTACCTAGTGATGACTGATCTGAACACACTGAACTATGGTCAGCAGAACTATTAAATTTTCAAAGAAATGTAGAAATACAAAGAAAAATAGCTACTAAACACTGAAGAGTTACGGGGTGCTATTGCATATTGCCATGGAAACAGAGTGATTAACAATTTCTTGCAGTTAAAAACCAATACTCACCACAAGAGCACGTGTTTCAGCTCAGCATTTCACTCCATTCAACCCCCTGTTGAATCTAAGTAGCAGAGATTTCTTTTGAGGTGGTGTAACTATATTCACTTACAAGGCTAGTGACAGGCAAGTAGAGGTAACGGGGCAGCTGTAGCTTCTTCACCCGCTGCCAGCTGCAGACAGTGGAGCATATCTAGACCTTTGGCTATTCAGAAGTCCAGATTCAAAATATGACTGATTGTTTCTGATGCAAAATAAAAAGTTTTCCTTAGGAATATTTACGATTTCTCAGCAAGAATTGGGCTCATTATGCCAGGATATACACCTTACATATTTTAGTGATGTATTTTCAGAGTAATGGAACCAGAAAACTTTTGAATAAACAAGATTTGTGTTTAAGCTTTATATTAGATCAGCATCCAAACAAATCCCTCACCTCCCATTTTATTACAGTTTTGTGTGGCATGGAAAGATTGACCGATGGCTACTTTTCTAAAGATGGCTGGAAATAATTCTACATCAGAACTTTACACTGAGGATCTATTAAATGCTTATTGTGTGCATTAAAAGCAAATTGCAAACACAGTCTTTGATTTCATCTTCAACATCAATATCAGAATCTGTAGGTCTACTTTTTTCCTCACCTAAACTGTAACTGCAATATGGTTACTCTCCTTACTGCTCTAGAAATGTTGTGCCAGAGAACAGTCACGGTTACACACTTTGGAACATCAGTGTTGGAACTAAGCGGCCAACCAGAAAAAGAAGCAGAGAACACAAGCCCTACTGCATTTCTCCTGGTTCTCAAGTCTCTCCCATTCAGCAGTTGGCCCCCACTTCCCTTCCTCCCCTTTCCCAAACCCTCTGCATTGAAGTGGTACCAAAACTGCTGTTGGCATCACCTTGGCAGCTGATTTTAGGCTTGAGCACCCACGGTGGAGGAGAAGTCGGACCACGATTCCAGGTACAGCTGCGGATGGCGAATCAGTCCCTCTCTATAAGAGCATTTGGTCGACTCACGTGATCCACCAAGTGCCAGTGAAACCAGACAATAAAGGACTTGGCCTTCTGCAGATTTTCTGAGAATCGTCTGAATTCCCTGATAAAGTGACAAAATCAGCTTTCTCTGAGATGTAAAGTCAGGGATAAACTAAACTCTCTGGTGGAAATATGAGGGAGAAACATAGAAAAGCAACCTATGAAGGGACAAACAGAAAGTGATCCCCTAGAAAAAAATGAGAACATTGGAATGTAAAATATCCTACAGACAGCATCATGTAGCTAGTCCTATTTACAATGGTGTGCAAGCACAAAAAAATCATGTAGCCCACTTATGCAATTAAGGCTTGGCAATTTGATGAAAATATCACGGAACAGAATTGATGTGAATTTGAGCACCCTGCCAGCTCATTGGGATGGAATTGGCAGTCAGGGGAAGAGACGGGTGGTGTGATGTGCACGCATGAGCCTGCAAAGGCAAACTCTGAGCTCCAGGGCAATTGCCAAGAGTTGGTTATCCTGCAGGAAAACAGGGATTTTAACAATAGTTAAGCTCTCAAGGGAGGTAGGTTTTTCCAGGCTTCGAATAATTAAAGAAAAAATAGTAGGGGGATAGATGTATTACAAACATCTAATGCTGACAATGCCCACATAGAATTAGAAACGTTGTTGTCACACAGGTAGTGGCAAATTAAGTGATTTTTCTCCTAGAAGAAACTGCACCTAGTTGCAAAACTTTATGCACTTCACAGTAATGGTTACATCTATGGTGGTTAAATGCTTCTTCAGATTAACTCACTTAATACTAAATAAAAACAAAATGCATCACACAGCACTTCGCATATGCATGATTTTCTTCAGTGATTTCAAATTTATGCTAGATGCTGAAGGAACTACTGAAGTGATTAAATCAGTTGCTTGTCTAAACATTTGCAGAAATTACTTCAAGCACACGAAGAAAAAAATATTGTAATGCAAGAAACCAGGAGGATTTATGAAATGCTACTTTAGGATTTGAAGTTATAGCACTGTGTTTCAGAAAGAATGAGGAAGTCTCCAAATTACAGACTAATTATTATAATTACAGTAATATTTTCTAACAAATCTTTTCTCCACTATGAAGCTTTTTTACTCCACAAAGAAGCATCAACTGACCATTCCTGTAACAGATTTGGCACAGCACGCAAAGACAATGAAAAGTTAATTATATGCTGATGTAATAAATGTTCAGGCATCCTGAAAAATAGTCTTGTGTTACATTTCATTTCAAAAAGGGGTCTATTTTATAAGGATATTTTTTACCAGGATTCATTAATTACTGTCAGATAGCAAGCACTTACTGTCAGGCCTCACATTGTGCATATTGTATGATAGCAGAATGGTCACAATTCTGCAAAAGCTTATAAATTGTGCCAATAACTGGACTTGCTAGTCAAACCCAATTAACTTCTAACACCAGTTTGCCTAGTAAAGCATCCACTTAGTCAGAACTCATTTGTGCTTTAAAACTGATGCATCATACATTTTTTGAAAAGTATTATTTTTCCAGTGTACCATTAGCATTAAAATATATATATACAGCAGATTAGAAATTCTACAGTTACAAATAAAATTAAGCTGCATACTTAGGGTTTACAACATTTGAATGTGCTGCAAGTACGTGGTATTTTGAAGCATCAAGCAGTTCTCAGCTTCCTGCTGTGTCCCATATAGAGTCTCCATCACTATCATCAGTCATGCATAAAATAATTGTTTTTCTGCTCTTACAATAGGACCAAGAAAACCCTGCATTCTGGTTGAAATGAAAATGAAGGCAACACGAGTAATCACATCATGATGGGTCAGCTGTTACATACCGAACATCCTTAAAAGCAGTTCAATAATGGTACCTTTAACTAAATGTTTATTTACATAATCACATAGGTAAAAATGTCCAAATAATAATAATAAAAAAAAAGCAATACCATTTTAAAAGACATTTTGAATTAATTATTTAGAAAGTTAGTGAATGAAAAGTTTCTTGACAGTGTCTATAAAAATGGTAACAAGGTATTTACAACGAAAAAAAACCAACAACAAAATTTACACATCTGAGATAGCAGGAACCAAGAAATGAATAATTAAAGTTTCTATTAACTACTGAATTGCATTGTGAAAAAATCAAAGGAAACTGAACACAAGATATTATTTTGATTCTTTTTTTCCTGAAACACATTAGAAATAAACACATTTTATTTGAGCAATCCATTGTTCCTTAATCTATTACCAAAATATGAAAAGCATTTCTGTAAATTTTTTAATTGGTAGTCTGCTTTCACTCTGACTATGGAAAGGTTGCTGTGTATCTTAATAAAACATTGCAAGTCAGTGGATCAAAACATACTGAAGTCATTGAAAGAGTAAACCAAAACTAGATTAGAAATAAAATCATTTCCCCCTTCTCTCCATGAGTGACGCAGAATACTAATATTACAGTTTTTAGGTCAGCATACAATGATACAATTGGATCCCACATCTGAAATGCAGATCAGAAAAGATTTAATTACATTAGAGAACACTGCGATTGGCTTACTGTGTGTTTGACTCAAGTTGGCTCTTCAGTTTGGTTTATAACTCCTTGAGACGAATATTTGGCCTTGACCTTTGAAATGCTTACTTACATGCATTGCTTTACATATGTGAATTGTCCCTTTAAACTCAAGTCAATTTAAGCACGTGAGTAAGTGTTTGGAGGATAAGAGATGAACATTTTTTAAAAGCACCTCAGCAGTGTGAAGAAAAAAGCAAACATCATACTGTGATAGATAAATACAATGATGGAAAGTCAGTGTACAAATAGGAGTGTCATGTTAGATTCATGAAGTCATCCTTCCACTCTACTTGGTTCTGGCTCTATCACATGGAGTTTTTGGCAGAGAGATGTGGATCAACTGGAAAGAGTCCAGAGGAAAGCAACAGCAATGAATTAGGTTTAGAAAACACGATTTAGAAATAAAGATTGAAGAAAGTGAATTTGCTTAATCTGGACAAGTGAGAGATTTCAGAGAATGCAGGTTATTTGGTGGAGTTTTACAGGCTTTATGTGAGACAATATCCTCAGAACTTCAGTACAGGTCATTGGTGTGTAGGTTCACAGCTACAAGGATACATGCCACATCTTCAAAATTCTTCTCTATATATTTCATATGTGTGAAGTTCCCACAAAAATCCCACTTACGTGCTCGATAGATGAGAATAAAAGTGCCCAAGTAGTTTTCAATTTCTCTTTTGACTTGTCAAAATTCTATAATCTATTGATTTTTCCTTTCTGATAGAATTAATTTAAATCTCCAAATAGCATTCAGAACTACACTTAGAATTGTTGTTACAAATCACTGGTTTTCAGAGAGATGGGGCGGGGGGGGGCGAGAAGCAAACCAGTTATTTTATTTTCTTTTTCTGGATTGTTTTTCTCATTTGTAGGAAAAGAAATGCCTCTGAGGTAAATAATTTGATCACAATACACAACTGTGGTGAGTCACTCCCACCATATTATCTATGGATTACTGGAGTTTAATATTCTTACTTACAGAGATTAGGAGGAGATAAAAAATGAACAGAATGGGGATGCTCATCCCCAATTATCTTTATTATGACACAGAATCATTGTTTTAAGTTGCAAGGTTATAGCTTATGAAATGGTTGTGTATAAAATATTGATATTACAAGGATACTGTATTTTGACTGTTAGCATGGTACATGCCGTCTGTATGAAACATAAGATCTGGCAACACAAAAATGTTTTTCTAAGAGATTTACAAACTGACAAGTTTTTTTTATTATTTAAGCAATTCTAAAGATGGAGTAAATACATATTTTCTTGTAATTGTATTCCAAGAGTGAATGCCTCAGTAGGAACATTAATCAGGAAAAATCTGTAATCTGTACTATTTATCATGTAATTAAAATGATAAAAAAATGGTAAATAGGAGGGAAGTGACTGTCTAAAAAGAGCTACCAGTAGGCAGATATCCAACACATGCTTCTACAATGGAAATCATAAATTAAAGCTAACATATTTAACAATTTTTAAAATTCCAAGAGCAAAAACTCCTCGAACAGTAAATGTGTATGGAAATATCCTAAGAGTTCCAGCCACTGATTTTTCCTTTTGCAACTCCTGTAATGTGCTTGGATGCTACCTCGGTTTTATTCTAGACCCTATAAATCACTGTGCTCCAACTAGAGTGCTAGCTTTCTTTCTTGTGTTCTATTCCTCCTTTAGCTCAGCCATCCTATTATCCTACAGCACCTCACTGTTCATCTTTTAGACTTTGTGGTAGGAAGGTGTTCACATTTGAGCTAGATTAGTTAAGTGCTCTGAACTTCAAAGAGTTACACTTCCCCAGGCAAGGGCTGGAGAGTGATCGGTCTCCAGAAGGTGACTCAGAGCACTTCAGATGAATCGCATGGTGTAATATGAAGATTATCTTTGGTATCACCTACCCAGAAAATTAAAATTCTCTCTGATATCAAATGATGTTATGGGACTATTTTCAACCAGACAAAGAATAAAAGAAAAAAAAAAAAAAAAGATTTTGAGAAGAGTGAGAGAGAGCGAACAGGAAAATACTTCAGGAAACCTGAAGCTGGTATCTGATTCAGGCCAACAATTTGAAACTATGGCTTTTAAAAGCCAGGCATTAAACACACTTCCTAGACAGCTTCTCTTTAAGTGACTGAATATTTAACTATTTATACCACGTTTATAATTCTAGTTTGGTGGTGGTGGGTGGAGGGGGGCACAGCAGATGTTTCTGAAAAAGGCAGACAGGGTATTTTTACATTAATATATGCAGACAAATTTCTGGCTTAGGAGTTTCACTGTTACCATAGCACTCTATAGAGCTAAAATGAATATATCTTCCCTCATACATTAGCAAACAGGCAAAGGAGCTCTCATCTGTTTATACCTTTTCACGTAGATATATTGTTATTCCCTGTGAATGACATGCTTGAAACAGAACTACCTAGGTTCCAGTCCCTGGTCAAAATCAGCTAGAAGGGAGGCCTAAACCTGGTACTACACACCCATGAGGAACTCCCTAATTTTGGGGATGACAGGTATTTGAGTTTGAGGGTCTGCTGTGTCCCCACTTTCATCAGAAAGTTCACTCCTGACAAAAGTATTGTCTGAATTTTCCTCCCAGCAGAAACTTGGGTTACAATAAATCCTGATTTCCAATTAATGCATTCTTGAGAAGGCCTAATGGTTTCTAGGTATGGTCCTGCTCATGCTCAATGAACATCGTGGTGAGAGATTGTGGCTCACACGAAGACCCTGTGTGGTCAGTTGTCATTATGGCCCCAGTGTAGTCAATGACAGATTTCCTTCTGTTTTAAATACCACATAGTCAGCCTTCAAGAGCATAATTATTAGGGATATCATATTGAGCTGTGGGTGTATTCAACACAGGCACATTTCAAACAGTTTCTTCTCAAAGTTCTGAAACTCCTTGAAAAAGTTCCTATTAATATCTTCTTATTAACTTCCTTTCTCCCACTTAAACCCAAATGGTTTATTTGAGCTTGACTTTTGAAAACCTAACTGTAGGGAGCCCTATATATCAAGGAAACATTCAATGTTTCCTTAAGATTATATCGCAAATTGCAAGGCAAATTACAATATAAATGCATACAACATATGCTATAAGCAAACAGGAAACTGCTAGAATTATAGTAATTCAAGAAAATAACAAGCTATTGATCTGTTGAATCTAATCAGAGAGCCTAACAATTGACTAAACATTTGGTATCCCATTTTAACCTTTTTATGAACAGGGCTGCCATTAAAACTTATTTACATGTACCCCATTTCAATACATACTGTATAGTTAAATAAGAATGAACATTTCTAGGGAGAAAATGGAAAAAAATATGTGTTTGCATGCTCACTTCAATGGAATAAAGTAGAAATATGATGGGGGAAACACAGGTCTTTGTGGGTGTGTTGTCATGATTGTAAATGTCTCCCCTCTTCAGACTGTACCATAAATTTTTTTCTGGTTTTTGTTTTTTTAGGAGAGAGAAAGAGTGAAATGGTGGGTGCCAAAGGATTATTCTCAAAATATGAACCACAAGAAACATCCCTGATTCTCAAGCAGGTGCTAAAGAAGTGCTTCTATACACATGCACGTAGTAGTTTAAATGAAAGATCCAGTTTTGCTAATCCGTACAAAACAAAAAAGGCAAAATCACTGCTTAATTATGAATTTAAAAGGTTAATGAGAAGGCACAAGTTATATACAGTAGGAGTAAAACATGGTTGTTGTTTTTGAATAAATAGGCATGTGGCTAATTGTACATCTACCCTTGTGCTTCTAAGATAAAAGTTATTGTAAGAATCTCAAACTGTTTTCAATGAATTAAACCCCTCCATCTAGCACTGGCCTAGGGATACATACTAGCTGTGGATATATTACATGAAGAAGTCAAACAGGCCTTTTTTAAACTGCCAAATAAAGCTTCAGGGAAGTCTAGTTTTACTATCAGATTTTACAAAGCACTGTGCCTTAAACTAGCCCCAGATGCACAGTTCAGGTTCACGCATCTCATCTCTCCTTCCTACTTTATATGAGGTGATAATATCTTTTATTCACAAAGCTGTGAAAGATGTCCTTGAATGTACCAACCATAGACATTTATATCATTAAGACTTGATTATAAAATTCTCCCCCAAGATCTGATAGACAGGGACCAATCCAGCTTTATGAAAGTTTCATTAGCTCTGGAAAAAGTGTCTCCATCTTAGCAGCCAAAATAACTTACTTAGAACCTCTGCACTAGGGCACTATTTATTAGCCATAATGTAAAGGGCAGATTTGATCTGTCGATTTTTGTTGAAGATAGATTAAAACCAAGAATATGTCTGAACTGAATACAGTTATTTTTGTATTCTAGTAGAAATTAGAGACCTCAGCTGTGGGTGGTGGAGTCTGGGAGAAGCCCATTTAATGAGACACTATGCATACCATTAAAAGACAGTCCCTCTCTCTAAAAGCTTGTTGTGCAACAACCCAATCGACAGTGCATTGTACTCTGATGGAGCTCTGCATCCGTCTTCTATAAAGAAGTCCTTCTGGGTGCCTGTCTAGCCATATACCTGGAAAGGAAGGAACTATACTTACACCTAGAGCAAGAGATAATGTGGCGATGAGACAGACAGATGGGGGAGCACTGTGCACAGGGAGATTTATGACAAGTGTAACATAAAGTAATTAATCACTTGAACATACATTTGTGGGAAAAAAAATGTTAATAGCAAATTTTCAGCGGTACAGTCCAGCTTTTCCAACCTGTTTAAATACTTTTAATTTAAAATTAGCAATCTGGTTGCATTCATAAAGGTCATGAAAATATTTATAGTTCAGGCCTCTTCACATTAACTGCAAGGCGACTTGGCACTGCTGTCAGGAATGCTTTCATACCAATAAGGGACTCTTAGGTGCTACTACTAGAGAAGTATGATTGTGCTAATGAAGTATCTGCAGGAGGGGGAAAACTGCCATTTCATATAGATGATACTATAATGTTTCTGCTTAAGCCAGTGAAATCATTTCCACATTTATTACAATAGCTGTAATTATAATAGCTGTATCATCATTAATAGCTGTATAATGGCTGTATAATGCAGTTATTAATACTGAGGTACAAAATCAATTTAAATTGTCAGAACTTTTGTTATTATCCAGCAGTTATTAAGACACCTTTTACCTACAACTTTAATTTGCCTCCTGAGAATACTGCAGAGTTGGGCTTGTCGATATAGAATGGTAGATAATGAAAACACTGAAGTAAATCCTAATTTTTCAGAAAATCTAAGAATAACTTCAGCAAGTCGTTTTCAACCCTTTTGTATTACAAACTCACATCAGTTCAGCAAACCTGCCCCTCTAGTCACTACAAAAGGCAGAGTGGCCTGCTGTGATTGTCCTAACGGCCACACCTAGAAATCTGCGGGTTCTGCTGTTCTTCCTTCTCCCTGTGCAGCTTTCTCTTTTAGTGGAGATGTTAGGACCTTTTATTTTCGTAAGTGGAATCTAATGAGCAATATACAACTTGAATTTCTCGATGAATCAGTAAACTGCTCCACCATGTAAGCTTTTCGCTTCTTGCAGAGGAGGAACACAACCTTGTGGAATTGTGCTGAACAATCCACCTAACTCCTGAAGCAGAATGGCTTCACCATCTCTTACGAAGGCACCGGATGCTCAGATTTCTCACCTGTCACACAAATATGAATTCATCAGTCCTGTGCACAAAATGCTGGTATTCATTGTTACTGGAAGAGAACATGTCCAGTCACACTGTAAAAAGGGTCTGTATTTTGCTCAAGTGACAGGTTGCGTTCAGTTGCATACGAAAGAACATGGCTCCAGCCATGAGAGAACACAACAGCACCATTATGTATCAGGAGCTCTTCTTTGAACGAAAACCATGTAGCTGGGTCACATGAGGAACATACCTTACATTCATGTGTAGGGTAGGCACGAAGAGATTTGGAAAAAGGAGGCCAGGAGCAAACAGCCATAAAAATGCATCTAGACAACAATTCTCTCTCTGTCCCTATCTGAAGAGATCCAAGGAAAGAGAACGATGGTGAATAAGCTGTGAGTCAAATGACTTTTTTTCTAGTGTCCTGCACCCCGTATATGAGGGACATTCTCCCAGGAAACGGATCAGACACCTTTATACAGATAATCCTTCAGAAATCAGAACTGTATCAAAGGACATAAATATCTCCTACCATTAAGCTTCATATTTAGCTTTTAACTTTCGGACTATGATTCTGATCTAGATTGACAAATACGACTTTTTATGAATCAGAAGTCAATATTACTGCATTGATATTCATTCCTGTTCTAGGACTGTGCAGTGAGTACGTCTTGGACTAAATGCTACCTTATCCACATCTCAAGGACAGTACAATCTTATGCCTATATCTATTAAAGCAGGAACAGATGTGTGCCATGTGGTTGGGACTGGCCCCATGAATTATGGGACCTAAACTGAAGGGAAGGATTATCACCAAGCAGTGGTAGCTCACTCCAGAAGAAAGAAGCAAGAAACAGTAGTGCAGATCAGAGAGTAGTTTTGCACGGAGTAGAGAAATTTGCTATGTTGGGGGTGCTACGCCGGCAATTTAATCTGTGTTTTATTTAATTCACTATGGTTGCCTTGTCTTTTGCCTTTTGACATCCAAGATTCACAGGCCCATAATGACATGCATTAGTTAATTAGTTAATGTTTCTAAAGCACTTTGAAAATGTAAAGCACTGTGCTGAGCACTACATATGAGAAATTGATATGAGGATACATTTAACTGTGGGAGTGGGAAATGTACTTTTCAGATATGGTAATAGGGGAGAGATAAATATTTTTGCATAATTAAACTAGACTGTATTCTGCTCCCTGTAAATATAGAAGAGATGTGTTTGTGTCATACCATGCAGCTATAATATCCCTTAGTTTATATAAGCAGAAAACCACTATTCACTTGCTCATTGGAAAGAACACTGTAAATCTGTGGTTATGTGTAAAAGACGCACAGGTTTATGTAGTATGAGAGCAGAAAATTGTTAAGAGACTATAGCCCATATACTATACGTATGCTATATGGACATAATATGAGATTGCATGGCATTTTTTTTTTTAGTGCTATGAGGTAGTACTTACTCTTCATTTTGTGGTGGGGACAGGGCTAAAGGGGACCAAGAAGAAAAGAAAGGGAAATTTTGTATAGGTTTATGTTTCCTGACTGCAACAGTCTTTAAGTTACAAAGACTTTTTAGGAACATCTAAAAAGTATCACCTGTGCCGAGGTGCTCCAAGGAGCAGCATTTAAGGTGTCAGCACCTGTGTGCTGGCAACTTGTACAGGAACCTGCTGTGTGCAGCGATCTAAAGACTTATGCATATCGCACAGGGCACTGATGTGCCTGAGTTAAATACGGAAATTGTAAATGAGGATGTGACCAGCAGGTACATGAAACAACATGAATGCGCTATCGGCCGGCATCAATCACACTAATACAGGGCAGCTCATATTCAGTCCAGATTCCAGTACTAGACAGATTTGGCAGCTCCATGCAGGATAGCAGCATGTCATGTAGATGTAGTTTAAAAAAGAATTAAGAGACCCACTAAACATTTATCGGTGTTTCTAGTACAGAAGTCAGCCCATTAACAAGCATTTTTCCCATCCAACCACCTCTGTGTTCTAGATCTATCAGGCACTGATGAGACCAGATAACATTTTTTTTATGTTATCGCTGAAGATAAGTGCAATTTTTAGGCAACTGATAAACAATTTGCAGCAGTTGCAGTAGAACGGGTGCACACTCTGTGTCAACAGCACAGTTAGGTTACCCAATCTCATGTTCTGCCTGAAGGTCCATGAAGAAAAACACAGACAGATGCCTGCATCCACAGAAAGTAGGTTCAATACAGTCTTCTAAGTGAGACTGACCACTCTTAAAACTCAGAATCTGGTTTCTTAACCTTCCTTTTAAGCCCATACTGCAAGTAGCAACAGAAATCCATTTATGGGAAAATAAGAGAGAGGCCAAGTCAAAACAAATAATAATCTAGGAAATGTCAAAGATATTAAAGTACTCTTTTTCATTACAGTGAAATTATTTTGGCTTTATTTTTTGTGAAGCACTACCTCTTAATTTGGAAAAAAATATTTTGTAGGTGCAGATCAATGTCTTGATTTAGGTAAATTTACCTGGCATGTATCTGTCCATCCCCTCAATATGCTTCAAGTTCATTAGATGAGTAGCTTCTGATGGAAAAACATGTCAAATTTCTTTTCTAACAGATCAACTCATCAAAAGTATTTTATATTGGTAAAATATGAAAGTATATCACAGGGAGATGTATTTGCAATTAGTAAGTATAACGATGCTAGGTTCATTAAATGCTTTTTGATTCTGAGGGTTCTTCAGTGTTAAAGTGAATGTACAAACTATGCTGACTCATGCTACATCTTCCTGTGTATCATTAATTGTACCATCTCATTTCCACCTCTTTACACATTTAAAGATTGATGTTTATTGCAAATAGTGTATTCAGTCCTCACTTTCTTTAAAAGCTGAAGATGGACCTCATCTTTGTTAAGAGATACATCAGGTCTTATCTGTATTTTCAGTTCACTTTTGGCTAATGAGAGAGAAAAGTCAGACTCTACAGCAAGCAGCGAGTGGCTAGGTTTGCATTTCCTCAGTGGGGTCAGGACTTTTCCCTTTGAATTTTTGAAATTATTACTTTTTCCAGAAGCATTGAAGCCTTCCTGTGGGCATTGGTAGAACTTGATTTTTATATCTGGTAGAGGGCAGGACCTGTTCATCTAGTGGAAACACGGGTGGGCGTATTCCAGGAGCTATAGATGCCCCTTTATACACAGCCTACTCCAGAATGGCCACCCTTCTGGAAAACCGTTTTAGTCATCTTGCCATGCATAGATCTTTTCAGATGTAAAGAAACTATTTTGCAGTTTTAGGAGGCTCTCTTAACAGCCTATTCTTTCCAGGTTTCTTCACAACAGTGGTGAATGTAGCGCTTTTTATTTCCTCTTGTGCTGTTTAAGAATAGGCTGTTGCCTGCTACCCTTTCCTACAAGTGCTATTTGCTCAATGCCTTACCTACTCAACAAGCATTTTCAGTCTTCCCTGAAGATAAGAAGAAATAAATTAACAGAACTGCTAATACTGAAGAATACAGGGACAGAAATTACATTCTTGACTGAAGAACACCAGCACAAAACTTCTAAAACTGTTAATGTATTTTGTTATCATTTTTCCTAGTGCAAAAAGTTGGCTCACTTTCTCAAAGGAATACTGATTGATAAGTTGACAGTATTTAAGTAACAGACATTTCTGAAAATGAATGGTGGAAGTTTCTTTCTCAGCTTTTTTATATCAAACAGATAAAATATAGTGTATACCTACAGCTACACTGAGTCACTTTTTTCTTTTGGAAAATTTTGAAACAGATGACCGTGATCACCTAGAGCACAACAACAAATGTTACACTAGGGGAAGGAAGGGTAGGCACGACCTGTGGTTTTTCTCTGTCTGTATCACTAGTTCCGCTTTATTCACAGCCCAGCAAAGCTGTTTTGGAGTCACCTTCTTCAAGTGAAACCATGTCTACCTTTCTTTTCTTGCTGCGAACTACTACATACAGTCAACCTGTGTATCTGTGAAAAGACAGACATTAACCTTCCAACTGTGGTATATCATATTTTATCTTGTGCTTTTCCTGCACCACTCATTACATCTGTTACTGTTCATCCACAACTGGAGATTGTAATATATCTGTTAGTTATCCTTGGGCAGATATCCATTGTAAATATGCTGCCAGATTCTACAAAGATATTCTGTAAACATATCTGGAACAAACAAAAGACCTTTATCTGGAGGCAATCACATTCTCTGTCTTAAACAAGGCTACCCAAGCTCAGCTTTATTCATACCTTTCCTAGAAGGTATTAGGATGCAAAGCACTGTCCTAAACATTTTTGATGTACCTGTTTGATGTGATGCTGACCCAGACTATAAGCAGGCCACTTTACAGTAGCAAACATTTCAGCATGTATCAGTGCAGTAAGGGGGAGGAGGGTTAGTGTAAAAAAATAATAATTGTCAGGTATCACAGACTAGTGATGCTGAAGAGTGTAATGCACAAGAATGATACCACCATTGTGAATTACGAGAACCTGTGACACTCATGACAAGAGTTTAAGTGACAGACTCCTTATTACAGCATTATAGACAATGGTGGAGAAAAAGATGTTTTAAAAAAAAACAGTGGCCAAGAAGTTGTGTGATAAATAACATTTCAGGCTCTATACCATCAGACAGGCAGCAATGCACAAGCAATGTCTAACAAAGGCCCTTGATGACGACAATCCCCTGTTACGTAAAATCTACTTGTCTCTCTTCTAGCCAGTTCCTTACTCGCTCTAGAGTTCCCTATTAATACCCATTTTCTTCAGTGCAACCAATAATTTCCCATGCTTCTCTGAAGTCCAGACAAATTAGACTGACTTGCAGTTCTCTTATCAAAAAAATTAATTTTCTTACCTGAGATAGATAACAGACTGCTCTGACATGATCTATGAGCCCTTTGGTTTATGCTGTTTACTTTCATCTCTTCTATATCTTCAATATTTTCAAAGTTTTTGATTGAGTCACACTGGTAAGTTCGTACCAGCCTAAGTTACCTATTTTCTTTCTTGTCTTAAATGTAGTTACTGTTTATATTACTCTACAATCTTATGGTGCCACTCAGATTTGTTAACACATTCTGTCTAATTGTGATTTTATATTCCAATATTTTGGGAAGGATGTTACCTTCTTCTTTCCCAGTCTCCTGTACACACATACAATAAGGTCAGAGAGCTTTGTTTCAGCAAGCCTGCCTTTGCTTTTGTACTCAGCGTTGGTCCCATTAAAAACTGAAAGAGACATCAGTTTTGAATCTGTTCTAGGTGAAAGATAATGATAAGCACATGGCAACCCTCCTCCTTCTTTGTCCTCTGTTAAGAAATGAAGAATCTTGCCTTATCCCATGGTTTTCTACTCACCAAAGCACAGGATTCTTTGTTGTTTTCTTTCCCCCATTTCTTATAGGCTTTCTGCTTAAAGTTAACGTCCTTTTAAAATTCATTATTCAGAACAGAATTTGGAAGCATTCCTAACAGTTTTTCTTCTTGGACTAGAGTGTGAATTCCAGGGAATTTTGGCACCTTTGACTGGAAAAACTTTAGCTTCTTAGAGACGTTAAGTTCCTGAGCTCTTGATTCCTGATGATTTTTCTTAATTTCTTTAAATTTTCCCTTTGTAACTGAAAACAGGTGCATAATAAGGCTAAGCTAAAATTGCAAGAGTGGTTCCAAATTTCTGAATAGTAATTTTGAAAATTTATGCTCCTAATGATTAATATTTAGCATAAAAATAAGATAATTTCTGTAACCTTCTGGGTTTATGAGAAATTAGAAGTATTGGTAGTATGTATTTTTTTATAATATATCTTTCTGCCAGAACTTCTTGATGGGCTTATCTTACTGTCACAGTTAATTCATAGTGAACACAGGTGTGTATGTTTTCTCTTTAAATCAGAGTTAGGCATAGATGTCATAGAAATCAAAATCTTTCATTTGCAGCTTGATCTAATAAAATACAATTACAGTACCATCAGCATGAAGGAATCTCCCACACAGCCTGGTGAGCACCCTGGGGGGTATGTTTTAAGTATGGTGCACAGTAAATTAGCCACTAAGCACCCATTAATGCTAATGAGAGCTCCATGGTTAATTTCCTGAGCACTGTGCTGAAAAGGTACCTGTAGGTATTGGTTTTAAGCCTGGCTACCATACATTTAGACTAATAAAATGTACTGTAAAAAGTGAACAGACCATCTAATTCAACCATTAAATCTGTCCTTACAGTGCAACTTGCACAAAGCAAGTTAGTCAATCTGCAAAATAAAATAAGATCAATGCGGATTAATAGGAGACACTTTTCAAATATGGAGTAAATATAATATTTGCATACAAGAGGAAAATCAAGTATGCAAAAGGAACCACAAAAATATGTTTTAAGACTGTGATTAAAGCTCTTCTCTCCTGCCCTGATAACTGTAATCATCAGACACAGTGGGACAAATTTCTAATGCACAGAATAAAGTTGTGATAACTGAGTCTGTCAGTTCAATTGAAGTTGTATATCCATCATTATTTTTATTCTTAATTCCATTTCAGTGGTGTAAGTCACTTAGCTGAAGTTTCTTTTCTCTTTTAGACTGTATTCTGAATGTTTATCCTTCAAGATATAATGACAACATTTAAGCGGAAGGGGCAGCTGTTATATTCTTCACGGACGTTATTTCCAACTCATGTGCTACAACAGCCATCTCTGATTACACCAGCATTAGCTAAGTTGTCCATAAGATGAGACAATGCTATTATGTAACAGGATCAAATCTCGAGGAAATGTTTTGCAATTTCATTAAAGTGGAATATCATTTTCCTTCCATGCATTGGTCAGGACATGTAGGACACCAGCCCCAGAAACCCTTACAATTTAAATAGCTTTAACTTAATTAAAAATGAAACACATTTTAAAATATCTTGCTTAGGTATAGATAAACATTGACTATGTTTATATTTGTTTGACGGTCGTGTGGCTGTAGTACCTTTGCCAACTTACACTCATCTCTCCATAGTTAAGCTCTGGTTCCTTAGCCCTTAGTGCTGAACATACAAGGACAGAAACCCTCAAATGCGGTGATCCTTTCCATGGCCAGTTCTACCACTGCTCAACACCTGTGGTGGTTTGGAACTGGCACTTCCATCCTTTAGCGCCTAGAAAATTTTGCATCAGAGAAAGAGAGAAGAAAGCTTTCTAACATTTTACTTTCATTCTGAGTATATGTCTTCAGTTACATACATTACAAACAGGCTGTTTCTGTTTTCCTCTGGCTTATCATGACCACATTTTGAATTGTTAAGATTCTCTCCGTGCAGAAAAGAAGACATGCGTGTTCTTCTAATTGCAGAGGTAACCATTTTACCATCTGCCAGAAACCAAGAAGTGCTACTACGGGTTCTTTGGCAACTGCCCAAAGTATAAGCAAATCCATTGATTTCATTATTCTTATAACATGCACTAATCAGTAATCAGAACCGCTGTGCAGGTGGAGTATAAATGAAAAGTCTCCCCAAAAAACTCACAAGATAACCTCAACGTAAATAGCTAGTGGAAGGTTGTTGGTAGGAACTTTAACACAGCCTCACTAGTGGGCTTCAGTTATTACATACATCATTCTGCGCTGACAGAGACTGTGATAGTTTTGCAGCCTGCACAAAGTCTATAGTGAAAATAGCCAACAGCCAGATTCACTCAGATTTATATTTGGACAATCAAGTCACCAACTGAAACCAGTTGCAAAACCATGGCATTTAATTATATTTAAATACATTTAATATTTTACAACTTCTCTGTTAGGTACCAAGTAAAGTTCTAGTAAGCTCAATGGTATGTTGATATGCTGGTTTTGGCTAGGAGAGAGCTATTTTTCTTCATAGTAGCTACTGGGGGTGTGTTCTGGATTTGTGCTGAAAACAGTGTTGATAACACAGGGGTGTTTTCGGTACTGCCGAGCAGGGCTTGCACAGCGCCAAGGCCTTTTCTGCTCCTCACCCCACCCCACCAGCGAGGAGGCTGGGGGGGGCACAAGGAGTTGGGAGGGGACACAGCCGGGACAGCTGACCCCAACTGACCCAAGGGATATCCCATACCGTATGGCGTCATGCTCAGCATTTAAAGCTGGGGGAAGAAGAAGGAAGGGGAGGACGTTCGGAGTGACGGCCTTTGTCTTCCCAAGTCACCGTTAGGTGTGAGGGGGCCCGGCTTTCCTGGAGATGGCTGAGCACCTGCCTGCCCATGGGAAGGGGTGAATGAATTCCTTGTTCTGCTTTGCTTGTGTGCGCGGCTTTTGCTTTACCTATTAAACTGTCTGTGTCTCAGCCCATGAGTTTTCTCACTTGTACCCTTCTGATTCTCTCTCCCATCCCACTGAGGGGGGAGTGAGCGAGCGGCTGTGTGGGGCTGAGTTGCCTGCTGGGGTGAAACCACGACAGTTGGGTATACAACTAATATAATACTGGGCCCCTAAAAGGCATTTAGATTACCCTTTAACATGTATTTGGAGGTGCCCTATTTCTGAAAATTCAGTGTACAACTCCTGCAGTGAGAGTGTGAGCTCTGGATTTTCAGTGTCTTCTCCAAAAGGCTTTTTAAAAGGCTTATTGGCTAGCAGCTGTTCACGGAATGAACCATCATGGGTTTATGCACATAAAGAATCCTTAGATTTCACATTAATGTCACTCCTTTTAAACTCAGTCATGCTATTCAATTTCTCTAATGCACAAAGTTAGGGAAGCATACAAAACTACAGATCTCTCTCTCATGGTAGAAGAAACATATAAACAAATATTCAGCGTACAATTCTCCTTACCAGTTCCATCCCCCCTCCAAGTCACATCTCTGCTTAAGCTATTTCGATTGCAAATGCAGGTTTGATAAATAATTGGATACTGAAATGCCAGTTTGAGATGCTTCTATCTGTACTACCATCTAACTGCTTACAAAATTTTCAGATATGTTCTCTTCACTTTTTTAAATGTTCCCTCTGCCGTATTCTTTCCCACACTTGCTTTCTAGTAAGTCAAGCACAAATTAGCCAATTTTCCTTCCCTTCAGCGTGCACAGACCAGCTCCAGAATCTTAGTTTAACTTACCCTAAAATGATTTAAGAAACTAGGGGTTCAAGGGATTGATCAAAGCTACTATATTTATCTTTAAAATACTCAAACAAATGTTCATCAGATTTTTGTTTTCAGATCAAAGTGATACAGCACATGAAGCATTTCAGCTACAATAATGCAAAGGTGCCCTCTGGGAAAAAGAGGCTAGATTTTCCATGTTAATGCTCATCCATCTTCTAGATGATGTTGTAAAGCAAAAATTCAGGATGTTAGTCACACTTCAGGTTTCTCACACCAGGTTGGATTTTTCCATGCCTTCATGGGGCAAATGTCAATTATATACCTAATCCACAAATAAAGCTGATTCTCTAGGTTTACAAACAGAAGTATAGGTGATCAAATAGAATTCTATAAGAATAAACACCAAGAAAAGTCAATATTTCTTGTCTGAAACCATATCTGTTTCTTAAGACTCTCCAGACCTGTGATGGTAAAGCATAAGTATTTTAATAAACATACAGCAAAAAGATGCTGAAACACAAGCTTGTGAAAAAATATATTTGGGAGCAAGGAGTAAAATGTAGATTATTCTTCCTACAACAAGGTATTTCCAGGATGCTCCATCAGAGAATACTAAGTAGTTTATTTTGTTTGGAAGAATAAGAGGCAAAAGAAAGACATAGCAATTCTTCCACAGGAAGCATAAACTCAGTGGAGGCTGGACTATTTCTTAGCAGTACATGCTCTACCACTTGATAGCAAAAGGGAAAAAAAATGCTGGCACTTAAAACTGGCAGTGTAGCTATCCATTTAAAACCCTGTATCAGATTACCATTACCATGTGATGTCTTATATAAAGCTGGATAACATTCATGATCAGTCTGTATCCAGTACAAAGCTCCTCATAAATAAATAGGGCTAGAGGCATGTTTTGATGGCAGAGGGCATCATACCGCTCTGTTCTTATTGAAAGATGGCCCTGGTTTAGTAAAGATATGTTTTGTTGGCAAAAAGTCTGCTATCATCTGGTTAAGTGGAAGGATGTTCAGACATGAAGCTGAAGCAAACATTTTAGCTTAATCTTTAAGGCAAGTGATTTACTTTGTAGCATTTCAAGGCTATTTATTTTACAGTACAGCAGCTTGTTTGCCTGGAATCAGTGTGACTCACAAAATCTTGTTAAAATGGAGTATTAGGAGGAGGAAAGAGAAAAATAAAAAGAAGAGGAAGAATCAGAGAGAGAGTTAGAAGGAGTTAGAAATATAAGTAGAAGAAGAAGAATTTAAACAAGAGGAATGTTAGAGAATAGGAATCTATCAAGTAAACATAAATTTAACTTTATCTTCCATTTGAACCCTTTAATGGAGCCCTTGCTTACTCTGGCCAGCAGTTTCTCTTGCGAATAGCTTCATAGGCATCAGTGGGACAATTTCTAAGAGTTACTGCATTTTTATGTCAGTAAGAAGTGGACTGTATAGTCTTTCAGATGATAATTAACAGAAATGACTACAGAGTAGTCAGTAGGAAGGGAATATATATTCTATAAATGGAGGGTTGTTTTAAGCACTGGGAACCTAACATCAGTCAGTCTTTTAATACATTTGCATTTATTTCACACACACACACACAAACTTTATTTTTCATGCTATTTTTACCCATTATTTTTCTATAGTGAAGTTGAATAATTAAAGGAAACTCTAAGTCCTAGACCTTCCCTTCCCTCCTGTTCCCCTCAAATACACCTCTTTTTTTTCCACTGGGAAATCATACTGCAGCTACTATTTTAAATAGAAGAAGCTATTAATCTGGGAAGATACCACTTAACATATCTAGGAGCAGTCAACACTGCAGCTTTTACAATCACTGCTTTGAGCTGTTCTTTCCCTGATCAGCTATCTTTTTCTGTGTTACATGAACATGGCTAACTTTAGCCTATCATGTGAAGACACCTTCACTGAATTATCTAGATCTTCATAAAATCTGTCAGTAATGTTGCAAAGAATCTAACTTTGATATCAGCCTCAGTTAAGGAAACATTAGGTAGTCATTTATTCTGAGAGTCAGATTTCTGGTAATACATATACACAGCAATGACTGCCTTAAAATTTATCTCATCCGAGATTTCATTTCAGATTTCTATACTAATATTACATTTTGCAAGACCATTTCAATATGTACTATACACCTCGCTAGTCTCTCACATCTTTTTTTGGCTTAGCTTCTTTTATACGATAGTTTTGCTGTGTAACTGGCTTGCTGCTGTAGCACAGTGAATCAGTGATAGAGTACATGACAGCTGAGGATCTGTTTTTCCATTTTCAGCAACCCGTGATAGTGACACTATCCTTAAAAAGGGCTCCTTTGATGTACAAGTTAAAGATGCCTCTGTCACTGCAAGTCAATGGCCAACAGCCATCATTTCTTCATCATTTGTATGTAGGTGTGACATCCTCCATCTGTCTCGGTTGCCAGTTCCCAAGCAATCACGGGATTTAGGGAAAACATGTAGGTAGTTGGAAGAAAGACGTAAGACCTGTACAAAGGATGGATTATTCTCTTATCTTCACTGATCACAGTATTAACTTTGGAATGGAAATACACCTAACAGACAGAAGAAAAGGATTCAGAGCACTGAGGGGGACAAATGAAATAATCTCACACAGAGCTCATCGCTGGCTAAATTGGTCTCAGTCACATCCAGAAGTTGTGCTGTGAGGTTCACATGTGAGGCTATCAACCACATGAAAACCTGCTTTTCCTACCACTGAGGACTACCACAAGAACAGATTTTAAAATCAGTTATCAGACTGCTTACTGCATTTGGCTAAAGAAACTAATCAAGCTCTGTCTATACCAGTCCTTATACAGAGGAACAACTGATTCCAACTAGTTCACAGTCTCCCCTTTCACATTATTCAGTGCTTGAACTCCCCCCATTAGTGAAAGAAAAATTGAACATAGGAGGGTTGTATGTGCAGGTTTTTTTGTAGGCAAGACCCAATGATATCTAACAAAATGAGAAACAGGACCAATGAAAACTAGAGGTCTTTAAGCAAAAAGACCTTTAATCAAAACAAAAGGATATTATAGGAATCTCTGAAAAAAGCTTTCTACAGATACACTCATTTTACTCTCTTAACATTTGTTATTCCAGTATTTGCAGTTTTCTGGCATTTGCTTTTCTTATTTTTCAAATAATTTCACTATAATTTGAATAATTTTTTATATATTGTCATTTGGACAGATTAGCCTACAAGAAAAAGAAAAAAAAATACAGGAAAATCTATTTTATTTCTAAAATATTAAAAAAGGGCACAAACAACATTGTCTTACACTGCTTATTCATAAATAAAATGCATTTTTTTCTTTCAGTTTCAACTAGGAGCAATTATTCAGAATTTAAGTATCCTTCCTGAGTGCACAAACTGAGATTAACTTTCAGAGGAAAGCAGCAGCAGTACTATTTTATACTTGCAAAAACACTCATATAAACAACCAAATGTGACCCTTTCAGTTCTATTCTGCCTACCACATTTGATGAATTTATCACTGCATTCTTTTATTTAGTGTTCAACATTGAAGACATTCTTTGGTTTTGTAAGAAGCAGATACGAAGACTGATTTAATTGCAACATAAATAAGACCAAGTTGCTCCTAACATCTAGGTATAAAGCCTCAGAAATGCATTAACAATAAAAAATAACTTGCAAAGACAGAACAATGCAATGGCATTAAATAATATGTGCAGATGCATTAGGAAAGAAAATTGGTGGAGAAGCAGAAAGTTGCAGATCTTCCACCAGTCACTGCTCAGAACCACTGTAAGAGGTGCCAGGTGTGGCTCCCAGTAACCTGCAGCATCTTTTGATGTGGGGCCTTCAGAAGTCACAGGTGATCTAGCAGCAACAAACGGTGTTTCAGCAGAGGAAAGGAGCAGCTGGTTTGCCTAATGGATCTTACAATGAATGACATCAGCGGAATCCCCCAGCAGGTTAGGGGTGGTGTGACTGGTCTTTCCAAAGATCAAACATGCCTAGAGACACTAGGAAGTTAGTGGCTAAATGCATTGGTTGGACCCTGGAAAGTCATGGATAGGGAAAGTCAGTTTATCTGTTTACAGTATGGCAATCCTGTCTAGAACGGAACTGAAGAAGATCCCAAGGGCACAGTCCTATTTCTTTGCAAATGCAGATGATCATAAAGCTAGACGGAAAACTGATCCAGAGCTCGGTGGACACTGGCATTGAACAGGACTTTTGAAGAGCCTTCTGTGGGACCACAAACGTGGATTTCTCTTCCATCAGAAAACTCATGAATCATTCCTGTAGATCAGACAAATCAGAAAAAGGCTGCAGCTATGAAGAAATTATAGTAATAGGGAAAAGGAGTAGGTGGAAGGCCTGGCACAAGGAGTTCCACCGTATCAGAGGCCTAACAGGCATGAATGGCTTCAGTGACAGAAAACGACCGAGGAATCTAGCTAGGCTATGCATCTACAGACAATGATATTTGAATAGAGGGGTCCTGAATCCTCCATAAGTGCATGCTCAGACAGGAGACTTATGTACAGAAAGCAATTATTCCTGAGCTAGTCTTTGCAGATGACCGCAGTCTCCTGTCTCATGTCCCCAAGGACATGTAGTTAAGTTACTGGCCCATTTGGATGTTCTGCAAAGCTCTTTAGACTTACAGTTCCTCTAACAGAAGTGTGAATTCAGTCAAGACCAGATAAGGCTGATTCTCCAGTGTTCACAGATACGTGCAATTCAGGGTAATGAAAAATCCCCGTGGTTGTCTGCATTTCAGATGCAACCCTGCAGATGCAAGGGCAGACGATGGTAGTATGGTATATTGGCTTGCCTAGTAATCAGGTAACATCTAGGGAGGGGATACGATGATGATCCACAAGGGAGGGCTGTCACATAACGCTTGTCTCTACTGTGCCTCACAGCTGGGAGATTTAGGCTGCATATCCTTGATAGGCATAACCTTGCTATTATGTGCTTCCATCAGCTCAGTCCCCGGGCTCTTCCGTGATTAGCTGAATAATTCCATTTGCAGGACATGATACCTAGCTCTGCAGTTCTGGGGCACTGTACATTACTGGCACTGAAGTTACGATAACCACAGCTGAATGGTCATGAAGCTTGTCTACATGATGACACAACCCTTCAGGTCATTATTTGCAGAGGGCTCCAATCAGAAACTCAAATATTACAATAACCTTAAAGCTAATCTTATCATGTAACAAACAGACTTTTGTGGCAGAAGGTTACTGCTCTGTCCTGGCAAACTTGGACAGTATCTCTATTGTTGTACTGAACTGTGGCTATGAACTCTATAAAGCAAAAGAAAGAAAAGCAAATAAAAACCAGGCACTCAGTAATATCCTGTCTCCTCTGTGATATACCTCTGTATCAGCCTCTGCTCTCACCTTAAAACTTGTAAAATGTCTTTTACGAAAAAGAGATACTGAAGCTTTTATGGTAGTTTCGAGAAGATACTTCATCATCACACTGACTGGCAGCAGGGAAAAGCAACTCAGAAAACTGCTTTTTCATGGAGTAGGTGAGCAATAATCTATCAGGAACAAATTGTGATACCGCTACAGCAAATGCAGGGGACAAAAATTCGGAACCGTCACACAGCTAATTCAAATTGAAGGGTATTAAACGGGATTTGCCCACAACTAGCTTGCACATTTTCTACACTGCATTCTTAAAAATATTCCTTCAAGATGTGCAACTACGAGGCTAAATTGATGAAACTCTTTCAGATATCAAAAAAGAAAGAAAAGAAAAATTGCATGGGTTGTGAAAGATGATTGCCAAACATACTGCCATGAGATTTTCAAATTCCAGTCATATGTTTTAATATTAAATTCAGGGTTGAAAATATACACATTCCTTCACAAAATGCCTATATGGAGTTTCACCATTGCAATCTGGTTACCTGATCTTCAAAAGTGCTAAGTATTCAACAGCATTAAAGGTGAATCAAAAAGGAATATATTCAACCCATACAGGAGTATTTGTGGATGGCTATTTTATAGTTGAAGTTTTTACTGCAAACCAGAAATGCCAAATTTAAAATGGCTGAAAGGAAAAAAAGAATTTTTGCCTTTTCTACTTCTCAGTCATGAATATGTCATCATAATCTCTTTTCTTTTTGCTACGCAGCTTTATTTCAACATCGTGAGCAAGCCTTTTCTAGATACGAAAATATTGTTGATAATTGCTTTTTTATTTATGAAATGATAAATTCTCCCTCCCAGGTCCTCATTCTCATCCTGCAGAAATCTGATTGGCAGGTATACCTAATCCAGCAACTGTCCCTGTTAGAATCCAGGTGTATGATACAGAATATGCTTCCTTTCGTCATGATCATGGTAATATGAGCACAGAATGCAGTCTTGCTATGTAGTGTGAGAAGTTATATAGGTGATCTATCTTTCCATAGAGGGTTTACAAAGGCATGATTTCTCTCTATAGAAATATTTTAAAATCCTTTTTAACTGTTAGGATTATATATGTTGACAGAAAAGGGTGCTTTTGATTTTCAAATGTCTGTTTGAAATTTGCCACTAATTTGTTGTGACTACAGCTAAACTGCGAGGTTCATTTCATGCATTTCTGTAATAGGCACAAAAATTTAAGAGAGGCATCCTCATGATTTTATGAGATATGTGAACAGTACTAACTTGTTCTTTGTTATCACGATATCACGTCTGTCAATTGTTAGGTTCACAGCCCTTCAAAAAACTCAAAAAATCGCAAATGCCTAATTGTTGCATTGGTTTTGTTGCTCTGCTGATATAAAAGGCAACATTTCTTGTGCAATAGTAGCCTGTCCTTTTTCCCACACCCGCCACGCAGCGCCGATGAAGTCAGCAGGAATGGGACGTGCCGCACAGCTCCAGGCTGCCAGCCATGGGCCAGCAGGCTCCTGCAGCCGGGGCTGCGTGTGCTACACCCTGTTTTACAGGGGCCATCGCTTTGCTGGGAAGAACTTCCGCTTCCATCAGAACAGGAGCTCAGGGAGCGTGAGATGCGATGTGTTTCAGAGGAAACGGTCCGCCTTTTTATCAAGCACCTCGATACCAGCAAACAAAGCTAGCAAGCTTGTTCCAAAATGAAGCTCGCAGGCTGAGAGGAGAGGAAGAGCATTTACAATATGGAATTGATCCATTTTAAGCGTTCTAGTTGGCAAACGTGTTAGAGGAAAAGAAAAAAAAAGAAGAAAATTAGAGTCTGCAACAGATAATCTGGCACGAATCAGGAACAATATTTTGTAGGTGGGCCCAGCACAAAGCAAGGTCCATTAGGCTCAAAGGACACTGCAACAGAACAATGGAAGCAGACAGGAAGTCTGCACTAATAAATATGCCCATTGGGCCAGTGCCACTGCCTAGCATGGCATAGATACATACAGAAGGATTATACACTAAATGGTGCAAACACAGTCCAGTCCATCTGTCATAAACATTAAGTCCAAAGGCCACAGGTGCAGATGGCACTAAAAAGTAAAAATTACACCCAGACAGAGACCACTTCATGTAATATGGAGAAGGAAAAAAAAAAAACAGCAAAGCAAAACAAAACAAAACAAAACAAAAATCCAGTGATTTGTTTCCAATCAATAAATGTTCTCAGAATGTCCTTGGCAGTCTCTGCTTCTTCCTTTCCCTCTGTCATTGTACATGCATAACATACACTTTATTTCACAAAAGTCCTGTGAGCATTCAGGACCATCTTTTATTCAGTTAAATAAATCTACTTGATATTTGGGCAAAAAGGCAAATAATTTAAAGTAAGATTCAGTCCTTCATTCTAGCGTGTTGAGAATAGGACGTGTTTTCCCTTTGGAGATGGAATCTGTTAGGCTCCAGGTATATCTTGCTCCATAAAAAGCAGGAGAATGTACTTCTCTCTCTCATAGTCCAGGTAAACAGACAGGAATGTTGCAAGAAGTGAAGATTTTCTGCTCTTTAGTCATTTTATATAACACTAGCACATGACACTGATTTCTCATACTGAAGTATCTTTAGTATGTTCACTATATCTCTGTAGATTACGTACATAATGATGGCTACACACCACAGAAAACACCTTATAGAAGGGTTTAATCTGTCATAGTTTTCTTTTTTCACAGTCACCACAGGCTAGTGGTGTAACCAAATATCCAGGGCTAGTAACCAAATATCCAGGGCTAAATGGGAGCAGACCACCAAAAAAGGGCTCTAAGAACAGTCCATCCAAGCGAAATGAGTCCCCCGATAAAGTACTGGCACTCCAAGATTTTATCTTTAGTTACCAAATCAAATGTATCTCAGATTTGTGGAAATCAGAATTTCAAGTTTGTCCTTTTCCAGCCATTCTTTGATGCAGTTGTATAACTTATACAAGCACTTCTCAGGTTATCAGCTGATTAAATGAGGGATGCCAATTCTTTAGCAGGACTTACAAAAGAGTTTAAAAACTACAACCAAACGCATTATATCTTTGATGGAGTGTTGGATAGTGTTAGATCCCTGGTTTAACAAAGAAACAAAAGCCATCCAAGAATATCATCATATTCCAACTGTATAATTCCATTTAAATTCCTGGCAACCCTAGCGTTGTTTCGGAAACAGAAGTAGTTTTATTCATACTAAAATCTCTAGAACTTTTTTTCACTACAAGAACAAGCATTATTTTTTTTCATCTTTAGTCAGCATTGTCCATTGTGCCTCATTCACTTCACTCATGAAATCTGACCTCCAGAAATCACTGAATAAACCTGATGCCTTTGTGACGGCACTAGCCATAAGATTATATAAACAGGTGCATAGGATGTGCTGCGTTTTCTCTTTCTTCTGGACAGATTTTTTGTAAGTGGAAAGCAGACTCTATAATCGCAGAAATGATTAAACATGCTATTTCTTTGTTGTACTTGCAGGCAAGTACCATAAATATTTAGTGATACAGAAATGAGTCAACTGAATGTTATTTCCAAAATATTAAAGAATCATTCAAAAACCCCAAGTTCTACAGCTTTTCATTTTTAAGAGGTACATATGCAACTAAGCAAGGGTTTGAGCATGATGACTACAAGAGATGACAATGGGAACCATCAATCTCTTTTTCCTAAAGTCTCAAAACCATTTAGGAAAGTGTGTTTTGTTTTGTTTTGTTTTGTTTTTTTAAGGTCAAAAAGTGCAAACAGTGATTTTGAGACCTATTTTTTTACCTAACACCAGAGGATTATAGTATTCCAGTTGTGATTTTTGCCTTCCAGCTGTGGTGAGGTCCAGTCTCTCATAACCAGAGCACATTTCCATTTGATTAACATATGACTACCTGAAGTCATCTGGGTTAGCCATGGATTAGAACTAGGGACTCTTCCAGCATCCAGTTTCCAAGTGTTTATTCCCACCCTGATGCAGCATCGATAGCTGTGACTTCATCTGGTCCTACTTGCTCTGCTTCCCGCTGTCCTCAGCAACCAGGAACAACGCGAAGAAAGCTTCCTCTCTCATTGACTAGGTCTGCTTGTGCAACTGTAAGCAGATGAGACCTTGCTCTGCCAGATGTCAAGCCAGCCAACTCTGATACAACCACCACAGGAATAAATAAATGTGACACCATCCCCAGCCTTGCAGCAAGGCTTACTTATCACAGTCACTGAGGTGACACCTCCTCACACAATGTTAGATTACTGCCTTCCTATTAGCTTGGAACTTAGGCAGAGTTTTCTCCCGTTTCCATTCACACACTGTAACTCTGGAGTAACCCTGACAGACAGGTTCCTGTGCCAGGATGTACGGAAGGAACCTAAAGAGGCTTCAACCATCCATCATTAGCCATCATCACCCATCCCTTATCTCCTATTCCCTTCACCATGACAGCGGCAACAGACATGGTCCTGACTGCTCAGAGCTCCTCCGAAGCTGTTGTATCGTGTCCTTGTTCCCTCTGCAGATCCCTATCGCATAGTCACAGAAATCACACATGTAACGTCCTGAAGTATGGCTGTCCCACTGGACTGTTAATTTTTAAATTCAGTGTTTAAACCAAAAAAGTCATATAAACGTGTTACTATTTTTCTGAAAGTGAAGATGCTACAGAGTTACACCAATTACTATTAAATTCATTGGTTTACTACCTACCTTTTCTGCTACTGTACACCAATAGCATCAACTAAGGATGATGCTACTGGGGTTAGGGCTCAGGAAAGCAATGAGGCTGCTGCCTGGGCCCTGCCTGGAGTTAAAGCTAACTGAACAGGACATGCTGACACTACCCATGCAAACATGAACAGAAAATGAGAAGCTATTGAGAGATAACAAAGTGAGAAGCTAATAAACTTTATAGATAGTGCAGTGAAGAATGGCTGGATTTCACAGGCAGTTGAGAGATTTACATGATCAATGGCTGAACTTCACATATAGTTGAAGGGGAGCACTGGGGACCTTCTGCTGAGCACACTCATGCAAGGCCACCAGTACCCAGGCAACTGTAGCAGAAATTCCATGCCAGGCCACAAGTACATCAGCAATGGCATCAGAAATACTGAACCGGCAAAGAGATATAGCAAAGCTGGCACCAGTGTGGAGAAAGAAATTGGGGCAGGCTGTTTTTTGGGAGGAGACTGAAGCAGGAAAGAGTTAACAAGAAAGATGAACAGGAACACCAAGAAGTAGAAAAGGAAAAGGGTAAGAAATAGAAAAAGTGATTAAAAGTTATGCAAGTCCTGTGAGCGGTGCTGCCTGCTGGGTACTCCTGCGTTTGATCAGCACAGCCGGAGTCAGGACAACAAACCAAACCTGTAAACATGCAATGCATATATCAAACTTGCTTCTGCGATCAGGAGGAAGTGGGTTGGGCAGAGGATCTTTCCCTGGCCTAACAGGAGTACGTCTGGATGGGACAGACTGCACATTCTGATGCCACTCTGTTGGTGTCCATTCCAGGGCTGATCACATTGGTATCTTCCCAGCCACTTTCTAATATCTTCCAGAGTATAAATCCATACAGTACAAGATTGATTACAATGTATTCCACTTTCTCAAGTAGAGTATTTTCTACCAATGACCCACGAGACCTCACGAACCCTTTCCTTTTCCTTTTAGCCCCCAGTCCTCACTCTTAGTCCTGTTGATTTGGCATAAGGAAAAGATAGGCTTACAAATTTCTGCTGATCACTCCCTTTGTTCTACTATTTTCACTTCCAAATAAAAATGCACCAGATTTCTTATGACTTCCTTGACACACTTCTTTCCTCCTAAGCAAAAATATTCACATCAAAATTCAGGGTAAAAGAATAAAAACAGGGCATGAGCACCATCAAATCAAATCAAGGCACAGTTCAGAATCTATAGGCCATTGGTTCCGTACGAGCAGTGTTCACTATCCTGGTCAAACACTTGTATTCGGTAAATTTCCAACATCCCAGGAGCGATGGCAAGGGCTGTTCTACAGGAATAATCCTCCCAGCAGGCACAGAAGGTTCAGAGACCTGGATAAGTCATCGGATTACATCTGGGATGCCAATTTTTTATATTTTCCGTTATTACCCATGTGAAAAAAATACGGTGCCCCTACAAAGTCGTGCAGCACTACATCTACTGCCTACACTGCAAGGGAATCTCTTGCAATATTTACAGATTCATTAGAGCTCCTTAACAACCCAAGCTCACCTGATGCATGGGAATGGGTGATCTTCCTTAGGAGGCAGGAGGCACTATTCACTTACAAGGAAAATGTTATTTCAAAAGTTGCAATACTATTATTTTCTCAGGATTGCTCTGCCTAAACATGATTTTTTCCTGTAAGCATCTCTTCTCCAGGTTAAATATGCCCTGCTTTCTTGGAGTCTCTTCACAGGGCATATGCTCCTACCTCCAACTGTCTTGGTAGCTCTCCACTGAACTTGCTCCAGTTGATCAACATTTGTCTTGTGCGGGGGTACCCAGAACTGGATGCAATGTTCTAGATGTGGCCTAATTAGTACCAAGTAAAGGGAAATAACTTCCTTTGACCCACTAGCTATTCTGCTGTTGATACAGTTCAGCGCTTTGTTAGCCTTCATCACTGTCAGCATACCATGTTTAACCCACTGTCCACCAAGACACTTACGAAGTTATTAAACAGGATGGGTTTCTGGACAGTCCCCTGGGGAGTTCAGGCATCAAGGCAGAGTATGAACCATCAGCCACTACCCTTTGAGTCGGATGATCAATCCAGTTTTCTACTCATCTAGTAGTCCATCCATCTACTCCATAACAACCCTGCTTGAATGTGAGGATGTTGTGGGAGATGGTGCTGAAAACCTCGCTAAAGTCAAAGCAGATGAGATCCCATGCTCCCCTTAACCACAAATCCAGTTAATCCAGTCATCTCATCATAGATTGCAGTCGGGTCGGTCAAGAATTAAAATGCATGCTACACCAAATAACTTTTTTAAGTATACCAGGTATAAGCATTCACATTCTCTGTGGTCATCTTTACCACGAACATTAAGCTACCAGAAAATCTTTACTCATACATTTTCTCAGAAATAGTATAAATCTGCTAGCAAAATGGAATATTTTTTACACATGCAATCACATGATTAACACTTCTATGGGAGCACTACTAAGAAAATTATTACTGAGAAAAATAGATAAAATATTTCTGTGAGTCAGGTTCATGGGAAATGACATGTGTTTCTGCTTCGTGCTGTTTAAAGCTGCAGTTAGTATTTTTTAAGACTTTTATCCGTATTCCATCTAATTTTAATTAAACATTTCCTTAAGTTTAACATCTTAATTCCTGGAACAAAATTAATGTCAATATGAACTTGTTGAAATCATAAAAAAAAATTAATGAGCTCCCAAGTAGTATTTTCCTGTGAAATTTTCATAATGTTCTGTATATGTTCATAAACATATATACACATATAAAATATGAGTGTATTGATAAAAACACAATATATAAAAACATAGACTAAAAGTTTTCAGAAAAGTACATTTCTTTTTCTGGATCAACATAAAACCTCCAAAGAATAGCCAAACAGTGTAGTCAAATAACACTCTTATTCACTGTATTTTTACAATGTTGGGAGAACCTAGTGCCTACAATTGAAATTGAGATATGCCCTTAAAGTACAAAAGGAAAAAGTAAGACTATGTACTTGTTAAATATTTTCTATTCTGGGAAGCCTATTCTTAATATCCTCTTGCAGTATATTGAGTAATCACATATACTACAGAATATCTTTTTGATGTATTACTATTTGTTCATAAAAGAGTTATTCTGTAGAGTAGAGCCTAACATAAGATTAGCTTTTGGAACAGACTTGTTAAAAACGTAAAGGTCTTCAGAAATTACTTTGTTTGCAAACATAATCATGAATATGTACTACAAAAACTGAATTCACATTTATGTGCTCTGCAGTTAAGGTGATAGTGTGAATATTGACCGCTTAGAAGTACATAAGTATAAGAGAAATGATTGAGAAATTTTCTATGAAAAGGAACTGATTTTCAGAGTTTCTAGAAAGCCTTATCTCCACCTGTACCTCAGGTTTAACCTTGACGTTATAAAGGCTACAGGTCCTCAGTCTCAGGCCACCCCATACAACCAGGTTTTTTCTGTTACCACGATATGTAAGACACTCAGGCCTTGGCTTCAGCATCCTCTTGATTTCAGTGGGAGGTAAAGAATATCAAGGAGAGACTGGAGTCTAAAGTTTATTCTTGACATATGAGAAAGTAAGGAAATGAAAAAGAAAAGCCTAGTATTGACTTGAGCTACACAGTGAAAAGGACAGGTAACAAATTACCAATAGAACTCCAGGAACAAGCGAAAAAAAACCCAAATCCAGCTATACCATCCAATGTAATAGAGTAAAGGAAAAGCACCACTTCCAATCCCTAAAGCACCTTAGAAGCAAAGTTGCCTCCATAGATATGCTTCACTAAAATGGTAGAAACACCAAAAATGAAACTGTTATATTGATATTTTCTTGTGATATAGAGTACATTTCCCAGAATTCTACCAATTCCTTAGGCTGTCCTTTTACTCCCGAAATGGGTGAAAAATCTATCTTTTTTCTCCCTGTGGAATGTTTGAAATTACAATTTATTTGCTTACATTTATCATGATAATTTATTGGCTCTAATTTATTTTAGGTTGTTTTGCAATCTGCAGATTGATAACATAATTACAGGCAAGGAACCTTAATTTATTCAATTGCTTGTGCAAATGTCACGGATTCCTTGTTTATATGAAGAGATTTTCACTAGTGCCACTATCTCGATTACTGATCACCACTGACTGAATTGGTATTATTCCCATCTGGACACAAGCTCACCATTTTTTGATACGTGCTTAAGCAGAACACACAGCTTTATAGTTAAATGACAGATACCTCCACATCAGGTAATGCAAAAATGTTGGAAGTCAACCCTGTATACACATACACTAAGAATGGAGAAATTTATCCCTGACTTAAACAAACATAAAACCTAGCTATATAGTGGTAGGATAATTTAACTATGCATAGCTACTTTGCAGGAAAGAATTTTTAAAAAACAGCAAACAAATAAACCAAAGACATCAGAAAAGAGGGAGAAGATAAGAATATAATGTTACTATACCTGTAAAAATGTATGAATGTAATACCACAATCAAGAAAATATCAAAAATTAATCTACCAAGAGACTGAGAACTTCAGTGATAAAATAGACCTTCTGTTCCTTAATCATGAACAGCTCTGCTGTAATCTTTTATCTTTGGTCTGGATACAGATAAGAATAGCAAACTTCTAGCATAAAATTATACTTGATCGAACTACACATTTCCAGCAACATTATTTTGGTCCCTGAATTTTGGGGGTTTATATCCCATATGTTACAGAAAAAAAGCAGACCAGATGTTCATGAAATTTAACATGTAAACAAACTTAATTGAAGCAATAGAAATACTTGGACTTTTGGACTTCAATGTTGACTAGCTAAAACCAGGGCATTTACTATTATACGAACCACCTTAACTCCAACCTTTGCACTACTTTTCAGGAAAAGCATTTGAGGAGGAGGGCTCCCTCTCAGCAACAACTAATGAAGAGTATTAGTTACTGTAAATGAGCAGTTTCACTGTGGCTCAGCAAAATACAACTTCTCACACCCTTTTTGCCCAATAAAAAATGAGAGGTGAAAAAGGCAATAGGAAAATATTGTGTGCCAAAATGGCATGGACATCAGAAGTTTACCTGGGGAAAGAAGGTGGGTTTGACTTTCAGATTCAAGGTTATTTTCTCAAAACGCTATCAAAGCCAAGAGTGAAATCAGTACCAGAAGCTGTTTCTCCACTTCCCTTTAAATGAGGAAGAACTGAATGGAATTGAATGGAATTGAATCCAAGCCTTTGCCAAGAAATTTGGACTCAAAATGGAAATTGTCATTTAACATGCCATCACTCATATGCCACGCTGTTAGACTGGACCCTGTGTTATGAAAGAAACAAGACTATTTCTAAGTTTCCTTTGCCTCAGGAAAAAAAAATGTTGAAACAAGCCTGTAGAGCTCCTGGTCTCACCACTGTTTCAAACATCAGGACTTCCACTGACTTCGCCAAAACCAGGATTTTACACTACGCGTGTAAAGGGAGACCTTTGCAATAAAATTCAGCTGGACTGGACTGGAAGACCTGTGTGTGACATTACAGTGACAGAAGTGTGGGAAAATACACGTCACGGGTCAGATATGCAACAGCAGTTTATGACATCTCCACCTCCTTCCCACCTCAGTTTATACTATGGATAGCTGTTAGAGTTACCAGGGAATCCCTTCCCTGCAGTAACCCTCCCTTAAAGCCCTCTGACCTGCATTCACACTTACGCCATCTGGCTCTAATGGCACACAACAGCAGTGGCCCTGAGAAAGGGTTGCGGGGTCCCTGTCTAGTTTTTATCACTTTTAAGTGTGTGATAAAGCAAATAAAAAGAAAGTATCATTTTCAGAGATGCTGGATATTTTCCAGTGCCCTCATAAACAATTTAAAGAAGCACATGAAAGGTAAGCAGAACAAGTCAAGAGGGTTTTCAAAAATATTCACTGTTTGTATAGTTCTGTTCTCTCTCAAGGTATTGGGAAATTTCTCCCTAAACTCATAGACAGCAGATGTAAGTCAATATTAGAATCAAAATAGAACACGCCACATTTATCTGGTGATAATTTTTTGGTAATTCTTTAATATTCAACAATTACCATTCAATAGCAAGGTAGTTTTCAAAGTACTTAGTTAAAGTACAAGGAAACCGAATGGGGACAGACAGGTTGTTCTTTCTAGATACACAGAAAGCAGCTTGAACAGAAGCTTTTCAGAGATGAGCTTTTGCAGCTAATATATGTTGAAGGATCTTTTCATGCACAGACTGTACGCGGTGATTCTTTTCCTTGCTTTAAATCACAAAAGGAAACCACGAGCGAACAATGGCTTTAAAAAGTGAAACAAAAGATAATTCAACTTTATATACAGAGTCTGCCTGCCTCTCCCTCTCTCCCTCTCTCTCTGTGTAAAAATGTGCATATACACAAAGAAAAGACTTTTAAAACAACACTTAACGTTAATTATCCAAACTTGTTACCTAAAATGAGAAAAACTCTTTTGTTACTTTAACCTCAGGTATCTGAAAACTTGTTACCTAAAAATTATCCCCTTTCTCCTATTTTTTTTGCTACATAACCACCAGCTAGATGCATTTGTCACTGCAATATATGTAATAAGTATTACACATTGGTTTTGATAATGATTCCACTAAATAAGGTTTCCAGCATCTCTGCAAGCTATAACATGCTAAAAAAATGTATGTTGTTGCTTAAATTACTCTGTTTAAGCAGTCTGTCATTATCATACCATCCCAAGTATTTTTAATCTACCTTTCAAAAAGTACAGGAATATTGACTGTAAGCCACTGTAAGCCTTTACCACATTTTAAAGGAAAAGTTAAAGATGGGAAGTGCAGAGCATAAACATACAAAGCCTTGGCACTCCACTTCCCTTTCCACACTCTGTACTGACCTCTACTGGTTTCTTCATCGTAGCTTTCATAAATATTAAACAGCCTACTTTACTCAACTTTTGCATTCTCTTGTTCAAATTCAGGGATAAAGTAAACTGTATCCCACCCTGCCAGCTTCTCCCTGCCTGAAAGTGAAAAGCGATCAAGCTTCCAGCTATTGGTGACAGTTTACCTGTAGCGGGTGAGACTCTATGAAACATCAGCAGTTAAAAAACCCTAACAGTACTTATACAGCTGTAGAAAGATATTAAAATCAGAAAACTCCACCTTAATACTTTGGGTGTATTTTTTATGCCTGAATAATTTATCAGATTTGTTTTATCAACTGCTGTCTCATGTCTGTATCATTAGCTGTTTGGTATATAAAATCTGGTTTTGTATGGTACAATACCCAGCATCTGACCCACGACGAGGACCAAGTATTACTGCAACACATATACCAAAGTTGCGAATATAAATTCATCACCTTCAATCATCCCCATCTGACAGACTTCTACTTCAAAGAACAAGCTTGTCTCTAGAAGCTTCTTCAGAAGAAATATTTGCTCTGTTAGGACAGAGCTTGCAGCTTATCTACCACATGCCAGTGGATCAAAGTACAGTAGCAAGTTTGACATTATAAAAGTATCACTGTAAATGCTTTGTCAAACCAAAGTCATTACCCTGTCTTACTGGGAACAATGATGCGCTCACCCTATCTTTTATACTACTAAACAGGTTCAACCCATCCACTTCCTAACTGATCACAAGAAAAAACAAATCTCTAGTTCTTTATGTGCCTTACAGTAAAAAGCAACTCTAGTTAGTCATAAGTAAATGAGCAAACTTTTCCATTCTCATTTACCAAAGAACACTTACATTGTCAGCAGCATTCAAAACTTTCCAATTTTAGGTTTCTTTGTTATGCAAGTCTTCAAGTATGAATAACAGTTTTACATATTGTGAGAACTTGATTTCCTCTCACTGCTCTATCAGTGACTCCAAATAATTTTTTTTTTTCTGTTTTTTTGTCAGTCACCTGTAGTGCCTGGAAAAAAACAATTGTCGGCCACAAAAACAATGAAGCTTTGTTGTTCTGTCAGTATACATCGTAAAGCAGATCACATAGTGTTAACTGAATTTCAGAACAGCAAGATGCCTGTTATTCATGAAGCTGTTTTGTGTAATAATGCATTTTTCTATCTTTTTCATACAACCCTCTTTAGATCCTGAATGTAAACAAAACACTCAGACTGTCAGCACGAACCTGAAATACTTTTATACCGTATAAAGAAGTATCTGCACGACAGCCTTTTTTTTTTTTTTTCTTTTTTTCTTCATCACCTTCCCCGACTTCTTGAACACTCAGGTTTCTCTCCCTTCTTTTACCGCCGCTGAACCTTGCACTGCTACATCCTGGGGCTGTCGGTGCCTCGAAGCACCAGCGACACACAACAGGAACCCCGAGGAGCCGCTAGCAAGCAGGGCTTTCCCCCCACGGCTCCAGAAAGGTGCCGGGTCCCCCCCCGCCGCCAGCAGCCGCGTTTCCCAGGGGCTGTGACTGGCAGAGGGAGGAGAGGGGGTGCCCGCACAGCCCCGCACCCGCCAGGGCACCACAGCCCCCTTTGCTCTACCACCAACCAAAACTACAAGCGGCGGCCTCAGCTTTCACTTCTGTGATGAAAGCCCACGCATGATCTTACCCAGAAAAGGCACTGATACTGGTTTGGGGTTTTTTTTCCTTCTTACCTTTACCTAGTGATTGGGCACGGGTGTCCAGGAGGTCGCTGTCGCCTGGGCTTCCTGGGTTTGCCACCGCTCCGATTCTTGCGCTGCTGCTTCTAGGGCTTGGTTGAACAACTGGGTCTGGTCTGCTTATTCTGTTCTGTGTTAGAGAGAAAACATTTTGATGTTCCGTCACTAGAACTGGGCCTTTGCTCAGCGCATTAGGACAAGTACATAATCGTTCTGAGATTTGCAAATCAGCGTCTTTTTCCGTAAGTGGGAAACAGAAAATCTTATTGAGACTTTCTACAACTTATGAAGGAGTGAAAGACATTGATTTTCACTAAACAAGGTGTTGACTGGATCACCGTGAAACCATCTTCTTTCCAAGAGGCATTTTAAAGCAGTACTTTCGGTCAGCTCTGTGCAAAATATTCCACAACAGCCCAAATAACTTTTTTTCCTTACCTCTGGTATCCCAGTGAGGTCACATTCTGTTAAAAACATCCTGTCAAGCTTGGTACAAAAGGGCTCCAAAGAATCAGAATGCAGAAGCTATGCAACTTGCTGACTAACTTTGCTCTGTGTTATTTACCAACCACACAAAGAAAATGCTGTCTATTCAAAACAGAGTTCAAAACTCTCTTCACAGAAAGTGAGTGAACAAACAGTCCCATGTCCGATGCTGTAGTCACATCTCCCATGAGGCCCGGTGATAGCTCTGGGGCATGGGACGGAGTGACACCACCAGCCGTCACGACAAGGCACTTTTGTAAACAAGTTGTGTGTGTGTGCAGAGGAGGAGGAGGCGGGTGTTACTTTTTCTGTCTTAACGTTAAGCTACATTTGCTTTATCATCTCTAGGCAGAATGTCAGTCTTGCTTAGTCTACTGGGTACATGTTATACTCCTCGCATGGTATTTTCCTCACTATAACCTTTGTTTTCTTCCAGAAGGGATCTGAAAGGAACATCTGGCATTAGTGCAGGTTCCAGATTTGGAACTCTGGAGCTGGGTTACGCTAGTTAAGACCCGTGACAGAAATGAGGAAACTCAGTGGCTTACCCTACTTCACACCCAGCAAAATTCAAAACACCTGTGGCAAGTCTTTTACTTTTGGTTCATTGAAGGAATAGTCCTCAATTATAAAAGCCATACCCAAGTTTCAAGTGTTCAGTATTTCCATAACTCAAAGTGGGAATTCTGACCCAACTTCATGACTTTGCCTGATTGTGCAACTGAGTTCTTAAAGCAATTTGGGATTGCTCTAAATATCAGAGGAACTTTAGATTTTGCATTTCAGTTTGGTAATTTCAGGCATTCCTAAAACCCTCTCCACCCACTTTCATTATTTTAAACTCATCTGTTCTTTGAAAACTCTTACCCGTTAGTCACAAAGCCACACTTCGGCAGAGAAGCAGAAATGTCTTTTTCAGCTCCTTGTAGGAAGAGATGTACCATATAGACCCAGCACTTCCAGGACTGGCCGCTGGCCTCCACTCACACTAAGCCACTCAGTGCTTTTCTTTATACTTACAACAAATCACAGACAACAACGATTTCCAGATGGGGAAAGATGAAAAATTGTTCTCATTGATCTCTTTGTAATTTCATTCTTTAACTGTCAGACCAGCATTGGAATCCTCTTTCTTCCACCCAATCCAAACCATCCTTCTTTCTTATCTACATGGCAGCCCTTCCCATCCGTGCTTTTTTTTTACAACTTCCTAGTAAATATTTTTTCTTATGCTTTCAAAGGTCTAAAAGACAGGTGTTATAAAACACCTGCCGAATATGTTTGTGAGAGGACAACATGAGACATGGTGACATTATGTTGTAAAATAAACACTAGTCTGTTTTTGTTTTTGTGGGATCTGGTTCTGCAGCGTAAATGTGTATTCTGATCTCATCCCAAGTGAAATACCTTTATAAGATTGTACAGGTTTGTGATGTAGGTTCTTTCAAATCTTTATTCCGGGAATAAGGATCATTCCAGGTATGACATAAAGGACATTCAACTGCTGATATACTTTAACAACTGAATGTTTCATGACCAATAATTAGATGACAAAAGTACAGCTTTTAAAAATGTAAGAGTCTTCTAGAAATACACAAAAACTTAAAATATCTAGCTATATTTCTTTTATCAATACTTGAAAATAATACCTTTAAAATATGAATGGTGAATCATCTTGCAAGTAGAATTGTCTAAGTAACTTTCAGGATTTTTAAAACAAATGTGATTGTTTCTCAGTACCCAACAAACACCCAGTCTTTGGTCACAGTCTGCAGTTGTGCCTTGTCACACAGTACCATTCTCCAGAAGTAATCACTTAGAGAGATCAAGTGAACCTTCACTTCTCCATAATAGCTGAAGATACTACAACAGTTGGCCTTGCTTTTTCATGTAGACTTTAAAAAGAACTTGAGCCAATACAAAGTTTTCCACTGATCTTTGTATATTTATTTTATTTTTATTCCAAGATTACATTGTAAGCTTTTGTCATCTCATTAAAATTAGTAATATATTATAGAACAGTATACATATATTCTTCTCCTCGCCCAATAACCTCACTGTTCCACTTAATTATCTGTGTCTCAGGAACACATACCCTGCCTATTAACATACTGCAGTATACAGTAGGCTGATTATTTTCACAGTATCACTATGAGGTCAGAAAGGTTATAATCACTGTTTTATGGACTGGGAAGACCTCAGATAGGTCTTCCTCTTAAGCCTTTTCTGAGCTCTAGTACCTGTTTTTGAATAGGCCAGAACAAGCATTCAGAAGGCTGTATGCAAGAGCAAGGTCTAGAGAACATTAAGCCTCCTAAGTCCGAATACCTGACTGATTTTCTCCCCCCTGTTACTGATCCCGTACCTAGATTTTGAAAGGTACACCTTGCTTTTATAGGGAAATCTACCAAACTACATAAGTTAAACGAGTCTAGCATTTGAAATTGTGTTCAGATCATACTTCTTTTCCATACTATTATAAGCAAGAAAACCTCATTTTTATTTTTTTTTAAATCAGCAATACTGTTGCAAAAGAGAAAAAAGTGAAAAGGTCACTGTGTTATAGAGACAGTTTCAAGTCCTTTTTTTATGCTTTCTGTAAATTTCTGTTTCAGTGTCTTTGATGCAACTGAGATTACATGTGCTAGAAGCTCTTTTTGTCATTTGCAACCTGATATTCCATGTCCCACACACAAAATGGCACTCACTGAAGGGCACCTATTAAGCACTGTCTTCCTTTGGAGACTAATTGGAGATGGACACCTCTCCCTTGATTTTCTGAGGTCTGGGCTGTCAGTGGCTCCATTCAGCTTCATGAGGAGTATCAGATTGTTATATTTATGAGTCTCAAAACTGAGACAGCAAAGTCAAACTCAGAGTCTCAGAAGTTCCTCCTACCTACCTGTTGCAATCTATTAATTCTTTAAGAATACCAACAGCAGTCTATATGTGTGCTTTTCAAAAATTACCATATACTTCAGTCTCACGGAGAAAGAGATTTAGAAAGTTTAAGTTTTAGTGCTGATTCGCCAAATGTAGGTCACGTGGGAACTAAGATGTGAACCTAATAACGCATTTAATGGCAAAGACTCTTCTCTCTCTTCCCAACAGCCCCACCAGGAAAATGAGACCAAGCAAGATTGAGACTAATTATGTACGCAGAAGAGCCCTAGCTGCAGTCACCAGCCTGTTGCAGAATTCTCTGGGGACGGCAGGCAGAGTTGGCAAACAAAAGTGGAAGGGGGTAGAAAGAAAGATAGAAACAAAATGCTTTTTCTGGCTATTCACAAAATATACCCAGCACTTAAAAAACAAATCTAAATGCACAAAAAGCCCAGGCAGGCCATGCAAAAAACATTTAGTTAGGTGTCTGATAACTCCAGGAACAATGTTGGATACCAACAAGTCACATGCTCCCATCAGGTTGTTTAAAAAAAATAAAAGAAGATTTTAAAAATGCCATGCTTCCTCCTTTTCCACGTAATTACCATGAGTTACAGTTCAGAGTGATGCTGTAGAGAGGAGTGGGGGGAGTGAGGTGAATTTGAAACAGATAAAAGCTGGGTAAACCACTCCAGTAGTCAGGCTCATGCAAAAGTACTTAACCAGAAACAAATGCTGCTGATGCTTTTGTTCTGGTCTTTCACTGAAGCTTATTCTGGCCTTCTGATGTGCTTCCTATAGGTTGCCTCTGCCAGGCAACTGTGCATGTGCTCACAGTCCCAACTGCTAGCACCACATTTATTTATTTATTTTCAACCCAAATAAACTCTTAATGGCTTAACATAAAACATTTGGATTTTTTTTTTTTTTTGATGCACACTAAATAATAAAAAAAGCCAGAAGCACAACAGGCCATGAGGGAATGAAAGGGATGATTGTTCAAAGCCCTATTAAAAGGTTTGTTGCTTTATTTATGTATTTTTTAACAACACAATTTCAAAGCCTTTTGAAGAAGACTCCTCCTCCCCCGTTGCCTGCCAAGACAGTACTTAGCTGAGGGAGGGAGTGGCTGCTCTTTAAAAGATGATGGTATCTATTAGAGAGTGAGGGAAAGAGAGATATATAAAAAAGCTTTCCCAAAAACAGTTGCCCAGAAGAGCCAATGAAAAGAAACAAAAGGTATGAGATGAGGATTAAATGGAAAGAAGATGGGAACATTAAAACAGAAAGCACAGAGAGAGAGAGAAGAGATTTTTAAAGCAACCCCAGTTCAGTTAAGGTCCATTTAGTTACGCTATTGTATTAGCCATGTTCCGTATTTAGGCATCTGTCAGGTAGTAATTGTGAAGCACTTCACAAAAATTAACTCTGACAGCCCTCTTTCATGAGGTAGGTGAGGGACAGAGACCCACTTGCATGCAGGCAGAGACCAGGTTGTGCAGCTGGTTTCCACAGAAGACCAGAAGGCTCTCTGACAGCACACCACGTTACAAAGCAACAGGCACAGAAAGGTTATTTTTCCCCGTGGTGTGCTGCATTATTTCATTGCAGGTATTAAGTGATTTGTCTGGGTGGAAGACATGTCAAGTGCAGTTGAAGTATCTGGAGATAAAGCTGAGGTCCGTGTTCACTCTTCTTTCTCTTAGAAGCAAATATTACAGTCTAGGTCTCACTCTTAGGAAAACTCCTCTGCAACCCTCCTATTGTTTGAGAGCCTGTTCCCTCAAAATGCTGTCAGCAATCACCATCACAGATGTGATCGCAAACCCCCAGACAACTTGTGCAGAGCTGAGTAAAAGCCGCCAAATGAGGTTCTGCATTGGCAGTAGGGAGCCAGTGCTGTCGCCACTGGTGGTACGTCCATGGTCACCTCTGCTGCTAGAGGGTGGTCTGCAGTTTGCACTGGCTGGAGTTTTTCCACAGCTCGTGGCACCACTCCTAGAACTGAGGAATGATATATCCCTCTTTTGGGTATGAGAAATCTCCTGTGCAGTTAAGGATGGAGTGTGAAGAGCTCTCTCTTCCTTTGCTGGTGGGCTACAATCAGCTACATCAGCTGGCACTATCAGAGCCATTGGGCTCTGAGGCAGCCTACACCATGAAAGTGATGCAGAAGCCTTTGATACTTCCCATCTCATCTGTTAAGAGCAAGAAAGAAACTAGTCCAAGAGGATGTTTTCCTTGTAGCTTGGTGGCAACAAAAACAACCACCTCCTGAGGACAGCTCCATAAGAAACACTTCTATTTCAGAACTGAAATTTCATCCTGTGAAAATAACTTTCATTTTCATTTATATGTTTCTGATATGAAACACCCATTTCAGTGGAAATCAAATAAACTCTACTGAAAACATTTCAAGGACTCTTAGATTCTCAAACTGAGTCACTAACAGTATAAATGCTCTAGATTAAGGTGCAGATAGGTTCTTTGGAGATTATCCTTCTCCTTACCAGTTTATTCTTGCCTGGATTTGATTTTATAAATCTCTCAAGTGCTGAGTTTGAGTATATGGGAGGAAAAAGACTTTGAAAAGTGGTGTACAATGCCTCTTTCTGCATGACACAGCTCTGAGGCTGCTAGCACACTGACTCACAGTTCTGAGATCAAACCAGGGCAAACTCCAAAGCTAGCATCTTATTTCAGTGATACACAGCTTACTGGGCCTGTCCATAGAAAAAAGAATCTGTTACCTTATTTATCCTCTGGAGGCAAACTGTGCAATTTTTCTTAAAGGAACCTATGAAAAGGCCTGAAATAACCCAAGGTTGTATATCTTAGATTAAACTAACAGACTTCTATTGAAAAGATTATTGCTTGTACATAGAGTCACGTAAAATTTTCTTTCTTGTGCTATGCTGTTTTGTGGTGAAACGGTAACTAAAATGTGACATATGCTGTGAGGTGAGGCAGCTATTTGTAAAATCCATTAAAATTACTGGAAAGAGAAGAAAGCAAAACTGCGTCCAACAGAAAGTACAGAAAGACTTCAAGTACCTAAAGGAAATTTACTTTTTATGCAGCATGGCCAGGACACAGCCATTTCTCTTTACCATCCTGAAAAGACTACGGGATCCTTGCCACCTGAAGCTGTTGTGACCTTTGTTTCTTGGTGGCTGGAAGGAAGGGACCCTAGCAGTGCATCCGTCACCAGTGTCGTGCGAGACAGAGCAGGAGAGGCACACCCGTCCTGGGGAGTCCTGCCCCATCCAAGCACGGACTCTGCTTTTGACACTTAGAAAGACTACGGCTGAACAGACAACAGGAATGACTGCAGTCACAGGCACGAGCCTCCTAGACGAGAGGATCAAAATCGTTCTCTCTCACCGCTGTAAAGATCCACTTTCTTCAGCGGTGCTTCAGCAGTCTTTAAAATACAAGTCTATGCATGACACACGGTACATGGTTTTCCCCTTAATTTCCAGACAGGCTACTTAAACCCATTAGATGTCTCCAATGAATTCTGTGAGTAGAGAGTGTTCATGGTGAAGGTGTTCATTTCAGGAATCCTCATTTTAAAAAACAGTTTGCTTGAACTAATCACAATCTAATTAAAACACAATATGGGAACTGCATGTTGAAGTGCCATTAGCAGAAGAGAGACCAGCTTGCTATGGCTAATCAGAGAGTCCCCGAGGATGAAGGGGCCAACACCTGACTCACTAGACGTACAGCACCGTCTCATGAGTTTTTACAAAGCGCTGAGACGGGGAGGGTGATGCTTGGGGGGGGGTGGTGGTGGTGGTGGTGTTTCTTCAGCTACAGAGAAAGCCGTGGCTTTCGGGGCTGAGGAGATCTTGGGCTGCCACCCAGCGGAGGCAGGTCGCCATTTTGTGCAGGCTCAGCCTGGCCGCCGGAGGAGCAGGGGGCCGGCCCTGCAGCTCTCCAAGGAACAGCCGGGAAAGCGACGCCGTGAGGGGGTTCTTGCTTCTTGCGTACCACTGACTCTGGGGCACCGTGTGCCATCTAGAAGTTCAAACACGGCTAACCCAAGATCCTAGCGAGTCAGGCTGACATTTTGGCTTGCGTGTCTTCAGTAGTAGTTTCTGTAGGACAAAATTAGACTGCTGAATACATTTTCTAAGCAAGCAGTGTCAATATACTTGTTAAATTATGGTTTCAGCCATAATATACCTTTGCTTCTACGTTTTCTTTGGCAGTCTTACTTTACTTATGACCAAATATATGGCTTTTACGCAGATGAGATCACTCGCGATGTAATTCTGCTAGCAAAAAATGCACTGCCTTGTGAAAATATACAGCAAGAACAGAGGACGTTCCTATAAAACACCTAGATCAGAGTTGAAGTACTGCCAGGACAGATGAAAAAGAAATGTAAATCCCCATGTATTGACAATTAAAGAAAAATTAGCCACAGTTCAACATCTAGACTGACTTACATAGGTGCTACATCATTTTTTTATGACTCTCTCTCTCTCTAGTAACTCCCATCTGGCACACTGCCCTGCTCTGAGAAGTAGCATAAGCCCACTTCCTGATTGTTTTGCTTTTTAGGCATGTTTTACTGCATTTCAAGTGGTATTTCAAACATCTTTCTTCCGTACAAGAACCAGAAACTGGAACTTACCAGGGACAAAATAAAAGGAAGTAGTCTATTGCCAAGCTGTAAATGGGGACAAACTGACAATACTGAAAAGTTTTCCATACGAGCCATATTAAAACTGCTTATTTCAATTTATATTTTGTGCTATCTTAATCAAAATGTTTTTTCTCATATATTTTACAGATAGAAAGAAAGAGAAATAAGTTATCATAAAAACGCTTATAATAGCTGCTGAGTATTGAGGCTTACGAAAGCCCTGAGGTAACTATAAAATCGTCAGAGAAGGAGATTTCTAATCCCTAAAACACCTAAACTGCTCACAGCGTAGCTCACACCTAGTCCATGATCTCAGGCTAACTTAAATATTATCCGGTCTCTCTTACCTACAGTGCCCAATCCTGGAAATCCCAATTATCAGAACAGGTATATCAGATTTTTGGGAATGTGTCTAGTAACATGGGATTTTTTCCCCTCTTTTTTTTGACAGGTGTGCAAATCCTTTATGTCTGACTGCAAATAAGATCATTTTCCTTGTAAGCATTAGTCTTGTTTTCAAATCTCCACTTTATCTGACTTGGAGCAAGTGATGCTTAGATTTCTGAGATGCCCTTAACTAACAGACTGGGAATCCTGTACTGGCTCATTAGCAGCCTCTTCTGTTAAAAGCTATTCTACTTATGATAATTATTCAACAGACAAGATGACATTTGTCTGCTTTATAGCTGTATGGCCGAGGCATTCACCAGGGACACAGAAACTTCAGACTCTTCTCTTTGTCGTAATAAGACAGAATAGAGTTTTGAAGCCCGTCTGCCATTCTTTCAGAGGATGCCCCTTAACTCACACAGTTAAAAACGCCAACACCATGAGGCCAGAAAAGCTTCTCTGGAGCACCTCTTCTGGGTCAGGTTACATATGAGGACACGTCTTTTCTCAGGCTATAAGAGAACAGGTGAGTCTGAGTCCTTAGGAATGCAGCTAGAGAAACAGAGAGAGAAAACTCTGGCCCAAAGTCAAAGGGCGTTTCCCCTTGTTTGCTGTGTTGTTTTTAAAGTCTGGAACAAAACAGCACCCCAAAGACTTTCTTTGCTATTTTGAAACGGGAGACTAAAACTCTGTGACTGCACTGGCCTCTCTGGGTATGTGGTTATTCTGTCCTAATCACTGGCCTACGAGGACAGATGTTATTTAGGGGTCTAAGAGTTTGCTGCTGGTGAATTCTGCAAGCTGATCAGCCTCGTGTTTGAGGGACAGGTCTGTGCCTTCACTTCCTTCTGAACTGTGAACTTCCTGGTTGCACAACAGCTTCAATAGGCTTGGCACTTGCAAACTTTTTATTACCTTTGGGCACTCTGTATTCAGCTACATAGCAGTGATCTCTTAAGACCCGGGTTGTTTTTCCAAAGGCAGGTTATGCTTAAAGGAGCCCACTTTGGACAGAGACTTCTATATTGCTTTTTGTCTTTGCTGTGCTTTGTGTTCATCTCCAGCCTCTTTGGAGATGTGATACGTCCTTGGTAACTGTCAGTCCTGTTTGCCTGGGGAACGAGTGCATTTAGGTAACTATATTCAAAAACATGATCTACCAAACTACTGATATGATGTATCCCTTATCAGTCACTTTTGCAAGACAATTGATTGAAGACATTTAGCATTCTGTATAACATGGGCTTTAATAACAGGGAAAACTACATGTTACTTCCTTAGATAGCTTTTACTCTCTTGGATCTTCACTAAAAGTTGCCACTATATACCACCATACCCTGAGGTAGCATCCTCAGTTTTCCTGAAGACTCCTTAAGCTCTGAGATGATGCCTGCCATTCCTAAGAAAAATTATACTCCTCCACTTACATAGGCTAGAACTTTGGACTACTCAATGTGTAAAAACTGATAGAGAATCAAGCCAAAACTGATGGGTCTTGATGAGTTGACAGACAATTGAGTCTTCAAGACTTCAAAACCAGAAGCTAAAATTAAAACAAAACAAAACAAAATGTTTAAGAACCAAAAAAAACCCAGATTTTGAAGGGTTTTTCTTAGCTATCTGAGATGGGTTGGTTTTTTTAAGCTTTAAGACATCTCTGCTGCAGGTGCAGAGCAGAGACACTTGACTTGGTATTTATACAGCGACCCTGGAAGCAGAAGTCCTGGGAGGAATGTCGCAGGGACATTAGAGTAACCTGCATACAAACCACCTTGGTCCAGGAACAGGACGGCAGGGTTTGTCAAGCATGACACAGAGCTCATAAATTCTTCTTTCTGTGAGAAAATGGAGGTCTTCATATTCATTTGACCTTAAAAGCTGGGACTGAATACAGTGCAAGAAAACAAAAAGTTCAAAGTTACCCTTGTTAATGCTAAATTTCTTTTTGCGGGACGGTACAGTACAAACCCAGGGAGTTTAATTCTGGCTAGAATTTTAACTTGAAGCTTTCACTGCACCTCTAGGAGAATCCTTAACAGTTCAATTAAACCATCACACATACTGAGCATTAGAAAATTAACAGCAATGGGCAAATCTGAAACGAGGAAAGGCTGTGCTCTTTTTCAGTGGTTCTGATTCTCAACTGCTGGTCAAAATATTCTCGTGCCACAAGAGGGAGACACAGGCACATAATTTCTTCATTAAAAATGAAGCAAAAGGCTTAACATCCTGTAAATGACATTTACCAGGAAAGTTGTCTAGCTCATTCGCTCTCTCATGAACACAGTACCAGTTCTGGAACTGATGAGGCTCACATAGAGGAGTTTCTACTCCACACCAGCAAATCACAGAAAACAGAATTAAAATTCAGGGACATTAGACTTTCACTGAGGTACAAGGAAGGAAATATGCAAGAAAATTCTAAGTACTATTCCAAGGAAATAATACAAAAGCTGAACTTCTAAGTTTTCTCTGAGAAGAAGAGTTTGTCCTAGGAATTTAGATGTGAAAAGGGTGAGTTATTTCCCTTTAAATTGATCTTGCTATTGTATAAACTGGATTAGTTATGGGACCAGTATTTTATTTTAGCCGTAAGGGAAAGTATTTAAAACTGCCATGATAAGAAAGAGTACTTCTATAACTGTAAGAGGAAAAAAAGTTCAACTAGATGAACTGTGATGCTGTTTTTTATTAACACAGGTATCAAATTTCATAATTAGTCATTTCTACATAAACTTCTGTTAATGGAACAACTTACAATCTTCAAGAATAGAGAATACCCAGTTGTCATGTGGATATCTCTAAATCTGATCTGGCTCAAGGCAATGCCTTGAAATTCATTTCTCCACCACTTTTGTAGCTGGGCTTCTCTGAGGTGCCAGTCAAACGAAATTTAGCATTATTTGTTCTCCAGCACTGCCATATATCTCGGTTTTGTTAAATACTTCACAAAACAGATTAAAAGATGCACTAAATGTACTGAAGCATTTACAATTGAGTATCGATAGTGGTATAAATCAAGGTAAGGAAACACTGGGGTATTGGACAGCTATGTTGACAGCAACACATGAATTCAAACAATTAATTCAGCCCTGGTACTTGACAAGGGTGAACTAGAGAACATACTTGTTCTGGCAGCTGTAGAAACTCATATCTGTGTAATTTCTAACAATTTAAACTGATTAAAGAACAAGACAGGAAAGAAAGAAGAATGCAAAGCAAGAAAGCAGAAAAGGTAGAAAGCAAAACAAACACTCCTAATGTAAGTTATTCAGAAACGAAGGCAGCCCCTTCCCTGCAGTCATCACACTGAGCTGAATAATCTTAAAATTATTGTATATTCCCCTGTTCTTCAAGAGAATTATACTCTCTGTAAAAATCAGTACACAGCTAACACTGGACAACGTTCAACAATTTTATGTTTGAACACATAACAAAAGCAGTTTGTCTTGCACATTATTTCAATACAGGACCCCCCTTCATTTTATAGGTTGAATGCAATAGACCTGTGTTTCTTTTAAAAGGGACACAAACTCTGGAGTTATTCAGCTTGTTCTCAAAGGTCCTTAACATAATAAGTTGCTCTGTCTTGCAAAAGCATTTGTTAAGAGTGAAATAAATCAGCCGCTTGAAAGAAATCCATGCAGATTTTTGAGATATTTCCACATCAGGATTTGTAGTATTATTGCAATGCATTTCAAAGAGGCCAATAATTATTGAAAGCTAAAACTAAGTTGCTCAGAAGGCTGAATGAAAAGATGTTTTGTCTTGACAGAAATACGTTAAGGGGAAGGGGAGAAAAAGACAAGCAATGCAGCTCCCTAACGACCAACTTCTGTTTAACGGGAATGGTTGGGTTTCAAACCACCGAAATATTTAATTTTGAAATTGAAGCCAGTGAATGTAAAACAGTGCAGAGAAAACTGCTTTGGTTAATTTAATTTTTCAAGATCTCCATTTGTAATGAAGATTTTTTCTTTATAAACTTGAAAGACTGATGTGATGAGAAAAATTACTTCAGACAGGCTCTACAATGCTTTTGCAACATATACTTACTATGTTATTATGTTAAACAGGGAATCTGACAAATGAGGTAGAGCCCTGAAATGCAAAAGTAAGATGATGTTTATGAAAGTTCTATAAGAAAATTTCACTTTCTAAACACTATAGTAGAAACTACTAGCAGTGTTTAGAGTAGTGTAAACAATACAGTAGAAACACTACAAAGGTGTATAAGCCAATGGCAATTATAAAGAATCAAAAATTAATATCAGACTAAAAAAGAGAGAGAGATGGATTATGACCAAAAGCCCCTGGGTCTTCACAACCTAAACTTGTGTGTGAGTTTCATAAATGTACCCTGCCTCTAAAACGCAAATAAAAAACCCACCCTTTTTTTAATTTTAGAACAGTATAATCTGAGAAAAGCTATTCCTTTAAATGTGGTTTTGAGGCCTATAACTAAATATTACAGACAAATTATATCTGTAATCCCTAATGACTGTTCCATTCATTTTACTTTTTTCGTGGTTTACCACCAAGGGGCATTCACACTTACTGCAAATCTTAAACACAATCTCTCTAAGATGTGACAGAAAGCAGTGAGGAGCTGTGAACACATAAAAAGGCAGCATTTTTTCTGGAAAGAGAAGTCTCATGAAAGAGACAACATCTCCTATGTATAACATTGGTCCCCTACTGACCCTAGAAATCCCCTTTATTTACTTATGAAGAACCCAAATTTCTTTCCTTTGGCTGTGTTTTCTACAGTGGATTTTTCTTGGTTTCCATAATGTATTTCCAGTAGTCCATTTCACCAGAAAGAGTCACTTCATATTCCTTTCCACCTTCCTTCCAACCTACATCAGGTTTACTTATCTAGAAAAATCTCTGAGCCTTTCCTCACTGTCTGAAGGTGCACAAAGGTAGGCATCCTTCAAGCTACAATTAGGAGCTGATGACCCATAAGATTTCCTTACCGTACCATCAGCATAACTGGAACTGAGTAACAAGTTATTGCCAAAAAGCTACCCAGTATGTGCTCAGCTGAACGCAAGAAATGTATTAGAAAAGCAGAAGCATATTGAATGCCAAAAAAAGCATTACAAAAGCATGGTTTTGAAGGTTGTGCTAGCAGGTTTATCACAGCTTTTATAAAGCTAGTTGTTGCCCAACTGTACCTGTATTTCAGACCCAGGATTCCAAGATTCTGCTGTAGTTGCCATTTGTTTCCTTCTTCTTCCATTGAGCTTGAAGAAAGTTTCCCAGGGCCTCTTCAAAAAGTGTCTCTTCAAAAACTGTGTCTGCGAGAACACAAAGCAGAACGAAACCTTTATACTGTTCGCTTTCACCCCACACTAATGAATTAAATAAATAGAGTTAATTTTTCCCAAGTAGTGTCTGTTTTGCCCATGACAATAATTGGTAAGGGATCTCCCTGTCTTCATCTCAACCTAAAAAGTTTTTCATCTTATTTCCCTCCCACCCCCAGTTCTGTTGAGGAGGGGGGAGTGAGAGAGCGGCTGGGTGGGCATCTGGCAGCCAGCCAAGGTCAACTCACTACAATCACTGTCTCTCTTAAGAAAAATGCAACAGTCAAAACCATAGCACATCTGCGGTAGGATTCCATGTGTCCATGAATATATATTCTTTTTTGTCAGTATATGAATGCGTAGCAATGCAGCGGTACCCCAGAAAATGCAGTATGGCAAGTAGTGGTAGATTAACTGTTAAGGTAATTCACATTGTCCAGGAGTCGAGTTCAGTCTCAGGGTGTCACTTTCACACCACCCGAAACTTTACTGCTAGGACCTGTGTCCCTTCACAGGGGGTGGTTCCAGTGAACTGACGGGCGCCCCAGTTGACTCCTTGACACACAGTCACACACTCACACATTCATTCGGACGGTATTAGTCACACAGTTCGGAACCTAGGTTTCCTGCAGCAGAATCTCAGGCTTCAGATTCCATAAAAAATAATTTAATGGGGCGGTACAGCAGTGGGAACAGCTCAAACTGGGCAATTATACCTTTACAGTCGATGTACCCGCCCCGCCCACACTCTTCACGCGCCTTTCATGCGCCTTTTGGTCCAATGGAGATTTTTGGTCTGGGATCTTCTAACACCTTATTGGATTCCTTCTCTGTCTCCAGGCAGGCCATTAACTGTTCTTATCTTGTTGAGCTGCAGCTTCTGCTGATGGTTGGAGCCTCCTTATCTTCTGGTTTGCGCTGGCTCTGGGGGCCCTCTTTTGCTTAACTAGGTAAAAGTTCAGCATATCTAGGTGAAAGTTCACAGCTTGCGGCCTAAGGCTTCAGCAAATCTAGCTACTCATGCTAAATAAGTAATGCTAAACAAACAGTATAGCAAATCGCACAACGTTATGCTGTAATCCCTGCAGCCTAATGCTAAATGATTCACTCTGAGCTATTCATTCTATGTAAAACTTACTTATTTAAGCTAAATGGCTAGCATTTCTTAACACCTAGGCTGTGCTGGCATCCACAATGAATTTTGTGCAGGACAGGCCTCACAGCTTTTTCATCAGTCTATTTAGAAAGAGTTCCTGAACTGTTATTTTGAAAAATAGTATTAAGTGAGTAACTATCTAAAGATAACAAGTTGTCGGAATAAAGTTTTGGGCAAGAGTTCGATAAATCTAATAACTGGAGGAACATACATCTTCACTGACATGTCAAAACCCCATATAGCTTCTTAGGCACTCTTACCTACCCATACATTGTAGCATAGCCATCATATTTATAACAAAATGTAAAAACCCGGGATTTTTTGACATTAATTAGCATTATACTGGTATGTTATTTCTTCCTTCGAGGGAAATTCATATAGACGATCCTCGGTAACATAGCCTGTGTAACACCAGAAGATACAGTAGAGATGTGAGTGTGAGAGGTATATGCAAATGGAATACCCCAAAGCGAATACCCAAACAGAGATGCCTTGGGAGGATATTTGCCCAAACCCTGGTAACATTAAAGAGGAAATGAACAATGATGAATCTTCATGGGACAACTCTCAGATGGATTAAACAGTAACCAGGAGGTCATCCAGGCTTCTAAGAAAAGGAGTCATCTTGACAAGAGGTATAAGAAGCATGAAAATTTGTGATTTCGGGGAGAGATCTGGGAGTGGGAAAGCACTCAGAGCAGCAGTCAAACTGTGCCTGACACTGTCAGAAGTCACCGTGCTGCCATTGCGACCCTGTCTAGGCCTGACACAGCATCCTCCCCATCCCATGCAGAGAGCAGGCTGTGACCCAGCCGATGGGCTGACGGTACAGGGTGCTGCAGCAGAAGGACCCACCGCTCAGGGTGCACACCAAAACTCATGGGGTGTCTTCTCAGCAGCGCACAGACTGGTAGATGGTAGGGAGCTGCACAAAGTATGAGCAAACCTGTTTCCAGCAGGGTAGGCAAACAGGGAAACCCACACTTCCAGTGAGTGTGGGCATGCAAGTAACCATTCATATAAGGTGTGTATACAGAGGGGGAGAAACATGAGTGCAAGATTACAAATTTTGGCATTACTTTTAAAAAGGGTATTTAGAACCTTGTAAGCATTCATTAACATTTTGTAAGTATCAAGGGAGGCTTATCTGCTGTACTGCTAGCATTGATCTGGAATCAGTTCATTGTTTTCCAGTTAACTATATGTCACTAATTTATCAGAAAATGTTTAATTCCTGATTTGATTTAAACCACGAGTTGATAATTTTCCTATGATAACTTCCCATATGAAGAGAAGAACCTGAGCAGAATTGTTGGACAAGCTCCATATATTAAATGATCCACATATGATTCAGCTTTTCCATGTGCATATCTAAACTGACTTAGTTAAAAGATAACAATGTTAAGGGATGTGGCACTGTGGGATGGATGATGCCAGGCTGACTCAAAAGAGTAGAAAAGGAAATGCTGCAGCATTTTTCTCTATTTCCATGGTCAGGGCAAAATGTTAGACCTTGAGCAGCCTTGCCTAGATATTTCAGGCTCCTTGGCCACCTTCTGTCTTGATTCTCTGTGGTGCAGTCTTGTGTTGGGACCTGAAGATAGCAAGAGTTGCATTCTTTGCAAAGATCAAACATAAAACCTGAGCTTGACCTTGACCGCAGATCTCTCTCTGTTTTATCTTCTTACCAGTAGACTGTCAGTTCTGAACATTAACTCAGCAGAAGTTTGCCACCTTCAGGACACACACCAAAACTCTCAACCCTTTGCCCTCGTAGCCCCAAAAATGATTGAAAAAAAGAAAACAGGTATCAAGAACAAAAGCAAAACCCAATGACAGAACAAGAGCGGGGGGGGGAGAAAAATAAAAAGTATTTCTAGAGAAAATTATTATCTACTAATAAAAGCCATCAGATACTGCAAATGCTTTAGAAATCAGCTCTCAGATATTCAGGGCCAATAAGTGCATTTGCATACAAATTTAAAATCTAAAATTAATTCATACTCCATCTATAGAAAATCCACTTTAGGTAGAAGAAAGCTGTAGGGTGGAGTAGACTCCCATAACCACTGTGGATACTATTCCCTCCTGGGTGATGACTAACAGTACTTCTAAGCCTGACGAAGTACTTCAAAGAATCAACTGAATTCATGTCCCTCACAATTTCAGAATTGACTGGTGGATCCATCATGTTTATCTGTTGCAAGCCCTGGTAATGCAAAAACTCTGAGTCAGTGTAATTTTGAGCTAACAGGCTGTGACAGTGACTACAGCCGTACTAATAACTCCCAGTAAACAAACTACCGGCAGCGAGAGTAATAGAGCCAGACTTTGATGAAAGGGGTTAGGGCTGAACCTAAGAATAACAGCCGAGATAGGGAATTAGCATCTTTTTAATCATGACCCCAATTACAACTCAAGACAAATGACATCCTTTAATACAACACCTGGTGCCAAATGTGGCCACTTTAAATTTCACCCTCAAAGGAGCTGGTAATGGTTTCTAGGCTTCATGACAGTACTTATTAATTTCTTTTCTTATGATCAACTTCTCTGAAGTTGAAACACTACAAAGACCTTTTACATTAATATGGACAGGTGATAAAGGCAATTCTGCCAGTGAGAATACATTAAGAAATACAGAAAACACACTGGAGTGTGTTGGTTTAATGCACAGTCATGTTCAGTGCTTTCATAAATATGTAGGATATTTTCTTTGGCATATTTATACACAGAGACACATACAAACACAAGTGACCACACAATACTAGGTCCTCAGGTATTAGTGGATAGTTTTCTTATTTTTTCCTGCATTTGTGAACTTTAATTTTCCTGTGAAAATTACAGCTTACTTGCACAGACAGAACTACCTGTCACTTACTTAAAAATTAAAGAGACTGGGCCTTTGGCAGAAACCTCATATGCATTTCTGCACAACACTTTAGTCTCTGTTTTTCAGGTCAAGTTCTATTGCTTAAAGCAAAATATCAGCAATTTTTTTTCCCTGCCAGCTGAGACCCCGAATCTTATACTCTTTTATTACACCTAAGGAGATTTGTTGAAGGCAGCAGGCACGTCAGACCTGTCAGTATTGAGTTCATTGTGTCATGTGCTAGACATTCTCTGTATGCACAAATGATTTGTGAAAGCACACATCCAAAATGTCCAAAACCATGGATGATCGGTGCATGAGGTAGCAGATTTCCTTTAAAAGTAATGCTCAGTTGCCAAAGAACATTGCCTTTGTGCCATAGTTTACAGTTTGTGTCACAGTCACCCTAAACAACTGACTCTCATGATGGGAGTCTTTGGTTCGGTCTAGTACCAAAAGCACATACAGATATGTATATGTATCTCCCTTCACATACACAAGCTTTCAGAAATTTACTGTTATTTAGCTAGCTATCTCAAAATTATTGTTATAGATGGTTCATGTAAGAATGATGTATTATATACAAACATACATGGCACATATTAAAACCAACAATTAAGGAACTAGTCACAAAACATTTTTATTTAAATCTCACTAAATTTACTGAGCAAGAAGTAATGACATGGCTAATTGCATACCTAAGAGTAGCGATACTAGATATTGTCAGGAAAATGCATTAAGACTGTACTTACTGCTGCTCACAGTAAAACACTCAAAAGAAGTCAGCATCTTGTATGTTCTCAGACAGAACTTGCAACTAAGTGAACCAGAAATGTCTCTAGAGAACAAGATGCAGATTCTGAAAGGGCCCAGAAAAAAAGGAACTTTGCCAAATTTCAGTTGATGGCATACAGTATACAGAAAACTTGGTTATATTCAGAAGACTGTATTGATGTTTATGCTCTGCCAAGATAAGCTACAGGGAATTACATTTCATGTGATTCCACTTTACTTCTTCCTGTCCTGATCATCTCTTTTAGTTGTCATGAAGGAAGAACAACAAGCACAGAAGACTTGGAATGGAAATGCAAAAGTCTTTTTTTCTGGTTTTGTTTGTTTGTTTTATTTTATTTAAGAAAATCCTTTACTATTTCTTTGCCTCTGCTAAGCCTACTCAGAGAGCCAGCAGAGGAAAATGAAGCAGTTGGAATGTTCAGGAAGAGAACAGCAAGGAAAGCAGCAAACTATTCTCTTTTAAGGGCACAGTCAAATGCTCCCTTCCAGAGGTTGCAGAGAGCTGAGCAACCTTTTTAACCCAGACACCCTAGTTTACTTGTTCACTTTTTAGACATTCCTGAGATTTACACAGATTTATTTGGGGTTGTATCTTAACAGCTAGCAGATTATAAATACCTCACTACATTTGCTTTCCAGCATCTAACGATATTAAATTATCTGGGAATGTCACATCTGGCACTTCGGAATGCATTATAATTTGGGAACTGTTTCCATTTCATCCCTGATGTTACATAAAATTCAGCTGTCTTCCTGAAAAGTTTGCCTTGGCTTTTGTCATTGTAATGCTGTAAGGTCCAGTACTCAGAAAACCAGAAGTACCACCATGCTATAAAATGCAAATACACCGCCATTAACTTTAAAAATTCACAAGATTTTTTAAAAAATGTTTTGTGGCACTCACTCTTTTCCACCACTAAAGAAGTACTGATACTAAACTTTAATAAAAGAGATAGGCCCTGAAAAGTAAGAATTTTACTAATTATAGTCCACAACCACAGTTCACAGCAGCAATTAGAAAAAATGTGCTCTTTCTGTACAAGATCAAGTACTTTAACAAATATGATAGAGCATCTACCTAAATGATATCTAGGTCATATAATGGTTCAATGTGTATTGTAATAATATGAATTTGCACAGAAAAATTCCTATCAACAAATATACAGTGGTGTGTGTTTTTTTTCCCCACACTGTATGAAGTGTATTTCAAGAGAAGAAATCTAACTCAAAATACAAGGGGGCAAGAATATCTCTGTTTTATGACACTTCTGTTGTTGAAAAGTTTATGTATCAGATTTATACCTTACTACACAACTTCAGTGGTATTCATTTTGCACTACTGAAGATTTATGGAGCACTACACGTATTGGAATTCATTATATGATTTAAAGTAAAGCTTTAATGAAAATTATGCTGTGAACAAAAGGTATCTATTAAGCAAGAAGAATTCTGTCTTGAAAAATTGTGTTTGCAATAATTTATCTAAGATCAGTACTTTTAAAACAATTTGCAAAGCCAGAATTAAGACATGAATTTCAGAAGTCTTAGCAAAATTCTCAGCTGCAGTCTTATACAAATTATCCAAAAGAGACTATACAGTGAAAGCAACAACTGCCAGCATGGCTCCGAATCAGAGGGTGGGGGTGACACCAAAGTCTGTGAATAGCAAAGTACATGTTAGTCTGATATGAAAACCAGAATCTTCGCTATTGTGCCATCTAAAAAAAAAAAAAAAAAGAAAAAGAAACCTTAAAAGCACTTCTCCAAAACAAATGATCCCTGTAACTTCTTTCACACTGGGGCTCTCCAGAAAAATTTAGCTCTAGAGGAAATTATTTTTTTTACAGAAGAAAGTATCAGTGAGAAAGTGATTTTCACTACAAGATGTTAACCAAAGGTTTTTTCATTCCAGCCTACCTTAACTGAGACAATAAATAAAAAGTCTTTTAAGAGAGAGGATAAGAGTGGCCCACCCTGCTTACAGAAAGGTACACCGAATGGAGAAAATCCTGGCTCAGACGGACAGCTCTAAGGTATTTATAGACAGGTCCTCTCAGTGCTGAGAGATATGGAGTGTCCGCCACGCTTACCTCCATCACCACAGCTGCAACTAAGTGGAGTCTGCATCTCCCATCTCTTTGCCTCTCGGGAAGAAATGGCCCCTTTCCCTTCCAAGCACCTGCTAGAGCAAATGGAGCACACTCTGATACAAACACCGCAGTCACTCAAACAGGTCACGAAAAGATTCAGCAAAGGCACAGATTACAAATGTCTGGGTTTTATCTTCAGCTGTGATACTGCAAGAGGGAACAGGTATCCCCTTCTTACAGGACCAGACAGCAAGGAGTGCCCACTGCATTGACCAGAAAGATGGCCCAGAAGACCAAGCAATCACTTAGAGGGATGGCACCTCCAAAATCTGCCTTGGACAGAGGACATAGGCAATCCTGTATTCACCACATTTTCCAAAAGCAACAGAACCTAGCTGTAACAGGGAGGGATGTCTATACTCGCGGCAGGCAAACACATGATACCATGTCTCCAACTTTGGCATCCCACAGTCTAAGGAGAAGCCACTGAAGCAGCGAGTGGCTTCACAGTATCTCTCCCACCTTGTAAAACCACGTTAGCAACCTGCCAGAGTCAGGATATGCAGCCGTCACACTCCTAAGTAGTGTGCTCTTGGGGCAGAAGTGTTTACAAATGGACTCCACTAGCTCCCTAATGAGTTTGTGCCAAATAACTATCCAGCTCTTTAAATGCACACAGATCAAAACCCGGATTAAACAAGGATACCTAAGAGTAAGAAACAATGAAATAAAAATAACAAAAATATAACACCATTCACCACAAACAGAAGCTACAGGAGCTTTTATCCCTAGAAAAGATGAACCAATATATTCGCAGCTGTTCTCTAGAGCAATGCATAGGGTCTCTTGGCTCAGTAAGACAGCAAGGATGGGCCTTGCTTACCTTTGCCTTCTGTGCAGTCATCATGCGTGTCTAAGGCACGGAAGAAAACAGCAATAGAGGTGGCCCAACGCTGTTTCAGTTTTTCTCTATAACAGTAAGCTGTGGTTGTCTTGCTCTCTCATGGCTTCACAGCCTCCTTGTTCGATGACAGGATCTATTCAGAATTCCTCTACACAGCATTAAAAATAATCTGTTGGGTTTGCCTTGTCAGTTATACCACCTTCATTATCTCAGCAGTTAAATAGCTGAACAGTTCCTCAGCTTTATATAGATGCCATATAAAGGTGAATGTTTCTCCCAGGAATGAGGTAAAAGTAATTATTTGCAATATATTGATCCTAAATAAAGCACTGACTATCATCTGTCTGTAAAAAAGGAAGTTGCAGAGCTATAAGCAATGGCAAGATAGAAAATTAACCATGAAAGTTGTTTTACAGGAAGAACATGGATCATTTGTCAAAACAAAATCAGTCCGTTACCTATCCTGTCATTAATCTTGTTATCTTGTTATCTTTGAGGGACAAACCCCGATAAAATACTGAACGCTGGGGTAGAATTAAACTTTTATGTCCTCTGACCTCCACAGAAGTTTATATCATTCAAGTTAATTGCTTTTTCTCCCACATAACACCTGGGAGATAAGAATGGAAACCCACACAGTGGTGCAGTTCACCCCACAAAAGCCGTGCATGTGTGCAGGCATTGTACAAGGGGTGCCAATAGTTAGGACCTGACAAAGGCACCAAGGGATATTTACTAAAGAGATACCAAAGTAGAACAGCAGTTCTCTGCTGTGTCAGGATTTACTGGTGTAATAAACTGAAGGAGGTAGTAGCAATGAGTTATTTTGAATATAGTTCAACACATTTAGAAACAAACAAATACACATTTGATACTGCAGTGTGCATTTAAGCCTGTGCAAAGTATAAACAACTGTGTCCTGATGTTTATTTCCCCATCTCAACATTCGATTCCTTTTCCAAAGGAACTCCTCAACACAATCAGGATTACCTCTGAAAGGGCAATTCTGATGAGGCCGACAGGAGTTTTGATATAAGAGGCATAAAGCTGTGCTCAAGGAGCTTTCTTCTACCTGGAATCTCAGTCAACTTCATTTAAGTTCTCAAGAAGGAAAGTCATCAAAGGCAGAGAGTTTTTTGGTTTTGTTTTTTAAGTGGGACCAAGGCCTACCAGAACTACTGCCAATGCATGAAGAGATCAAAGACCATAAAACAAACCCTGTGAAGCAAAGTTAAAAAGCAGTTATGTGTTTCCTTTTGAACACTTAGCACCCAGGCCTAAAAGACAGTAACACAAGGTGAAAGTCAGGTAATATAAAAAAAAAAATGCAGAAGCCAAAAGATTTGAAAAGTCACAGTGAGATATCTAAAAAAAATTTGAATATTACAGGAATAGGACAGTTTAGAGGAACTAAACTCTGCAGGGAGAATTTAGTAAGAAAAGCTGATGTTAGGACTGGGAGGTGTTTGAAATGCTTGTTCTTACAGTGAAGACAGGTGGCAAATCAGAAAGGAAAGAGACAATCTCAGTAATTAAATACTACAGCAACAGACATTATGGATACAAATACATGTGTGAGTAGAAAAGCAAAGCCCAGTCTTAGAAGGCAGGTGGTGCCGAAGTATTATTCATTGTGGTGACCTTGAGCTGAGGCAGCTGCTGCTTTCCTGGAATACAAATTCAAATCGTTCACATTTCTGACCTGTCTGGCAAATTTTAACACCTCATCCTGCTGCTCTCTGATGTCAGGGGAAACTGAATTTCCTGACTCCTCCCTTCAAACACCCACTAAGAAAAACGGCCCTTAACATCACCACTTAGCTGCCCACAGCAACAGATGGAAGCTGTTAAACTGTACAACTTTGCACAGAGGCAGGGCAGATACTGATTGCTCCCTGAAAAAAGATGAGTGAGTTTAATGAAGCTGTTTTGGGAACTGGCCTCACATGCAAGATGTGGATCCACCCATAACCTGGCAGGCTACTGTCTCAAAATCCTATATCCCAGAACACAGTGGTGAAATCTTGTAGGATGACACTGATTCCAGGATGACACTGGTTCCAGCTGACTCGACTCCACCTTAACAGACAGGAGAGGACAGTACTTTCAGCAGCGGGGGTGTTCAGAAAGACAACATCTATAAGAAAGTTCTTATTGATAGCTCTGCAAACAGGATGAAATTGTACATGTGTTATTTCTGCTAATTTTCATGTTTTATGGGATTATTTAAAAAAGCTAAACTTTCTAATGGTGTTTATTTTGAACTGTGATATTAGTAAGTCTGCTAGTACTTGGCATAAATTCTGCCCATTAACATTTTGTTGGCATGGTCATTAAGAGAGCACAATCAATAACAAAATGTGCAGCACAGAGAAGACTGTACATAAATGATTGGTGTGTGAGCAGGGTCATGCCATGAGAGAGCTGAAAATTTTGTCTAAGGGTATAATTACAAAGATAGTAATTCCCCCACTTTTCGAATACAACCAGAGTAGATAGGGAAGGTGCTTTTCTTTCAGCCACTTTCCCATTTCATTCTCTACCAAAGGTAAACTGACAAACAGAGTATCTCATGGATCTGTCTGGAGGGGAGATAAAGATGTGCTTCGCATTAGAATCATTATTGTCATTATTTTAAAAATCATAAAACAGTGCCCACTGTTCCACTTCAAGGGTTCTGAAGAATTATTAGTCTGCAAGTAAAATTACTATTTTTGAGATTTTGCACCATATGATGAGGAAGATTTTCCCAGGCAACGAATTATGTGCAGGTGGCAGAGCATGGTAGATTTTCTATCTTCATGGAACTGGTTTCTCCTCAGCCCCTTACTTTATTCAACCCCAATACTACCTCTCTTGACACTAATAACACAGATTAACACTTTCTATTTCTGCAAAAGCAACTTGAACAACAGAGAAGAAAACATACTGAGCACCTATTTAACAGTGCTGCAGCTGGGATTTTTTATAATGATATAAAATCCGTAAAGCTGGCTTTGCCAAAGTAGTGAACATAGTTTCATCTCTGGTTATAGTGCAAAGAGGAGAGTCAGTAACTCAGAAATGACTAAAAAAAAAAAAAAGAGGGCTGCTTTTGCAAAACATTGCTGACATGCAAAACCCAGACCAGAAACTTCTGATCTCATTTTATTTGGACTTGAAGTTTTGGACTGTTTCGAGCAACTAAACTGTTGCTGCACAAAATTGGAGAAAACAGAATATAAACCATGCCTGCCCCTTTATGATCCTCAGTAGTCACTTGGTCCAAGAATTGCCAGGAGTGGCATCTCCAACCAGTCATGGAGTTACAAATGTTTTGAACACATTCTTGTCGAAGAAAATTTTTTAAAATTCTTTTTAATGCAAACACCTAAGTCATTCCTAAGAAGATTCACCATCTTCATGTTTTGTACGTGATAATAAGAATGAGCTCCTCAATAGCTCCAATCATTCACCTGTTATCATATATTAAAAAAAATATTTTTGATAATTCCACTGAAGGCTGATTAAAATTCTAGGAGAGCACAATCTGCAAATACTCTTTATCACAAAGGATTTGGCAGTGGGGTAGTTTTCTCTGAGAGACGTTCTGGACACTTTTTTGAAGATATCCACAAGTACAACTTGTAGCTTGAGTGTGAGAATAATCTTTTTAATTTCTCAAACTATTTGAAAGAAATAGAGACTGTGGTGCAACTCACCCTCCTCAGGTATTCACATATTTTCATGTGGGACTGCAGCATAGTGACAAAAGCTACTTCACAAAAGAAGAGTAATTCATTTCACTTTTGAAAACCCTTCTTTTGTATTTCAGTTCACACTGTCTGAACCACTACCTTAATTCCAAGAGAAAGATTTCTGCTGTTACCCATCAAACTGAAAAATTAAAACAAGTACAGCTTTCCTTCATTGATATCCAAGGGGAAAGTTCCCACTCTAGTACCATACGTCATGTGTTCATGTTTTATTATCTAAGAAAAAACAGATCCCATTCATTCTGAAAACATAAATTTCCTATCTGGATCTACGCAATGTCTTTTAGTCACAATTGTCTCAAAAACCAAAGACAGTGTTAAAGTTTCTGTCATGTAATTATAAAATCACCAGGTTGCTCTGTTTCACATTAACTTTTCCTCTTCTTTCTTTAGCATTTTGTCCTGGCTCCCACCTTCTTCTTTTAAACACCCATAACAACACCATTTCACACTAAATTTCTTTTCCTTTAAAAAGAAAAAAAAAAAGCGCCTTACTTGTTAGAAGTTAGAAAAACAGCTCCAAGGGCATGGTGATACTATGCGGAAGGGAAGTTTATAATGACAAACTTCTGAAGAACTCTGATCTTAAAACCTGACCCTTACACAGACACACACACACAAATGTTTCCACAAACTTTGAACTCATGATCAGCTTTATCCTCAGCAGCAGCTTCTCCTTTTCTCATGTACTCATATTCAAAACTTCCACTCCAATGTACACAGATTTACTTACTGCATGCAGGTTACTTTGCATTTACTTCCTCCTTGTGATCTTTATTGTTTACTGCTAGTCCTCCAGCCCTGCAAACACTTCTATAGGTCAATGCAGTACACTACTTACCTAAGAATGTTCTCCCAAATAACTGTAGCCTTTTGGTGATTACAACTTAGGAAAGTAGAAGCAACACCACTAAACTTTTATTACTTAGTTAAAAGTTGATTTTCCGTTGGGCTCAATGATCTTAAAGGTCTTTTCCAACCTATATGATTCTATGATTTTATTAAAATATTCCAGGCAAAATAGAAAATAAAATCCATGACATTTTTTTTGGATAATATCCTTGTAAACTGCCTTAGAAGTGGACTTTGAAATCTGAAAGTCAAATGTAAATGTCTCCTTGATCTTATCTTAAATTCAATATTGAATATGTTTTAGAAATTATCATTTTATCAGTTCAGTTAATACTTGATTTTATAGTTGGTTTATGTAAGATATAAATCTTCCCTCAGAAAACCCTCTCTTTTTTTGTTCTTCAGAACTTCCTCCCACTGTCTTTTTCTTGTCAAGCCCACCTTTATTATTTTACACTCTTCAGAGAAACATGGGGCCAAGAAAGGTTAATGAACTGTGAATTTCAAATGCTATTATGCATATGCTGAGTGCATTTTTTTAAGTCATAGAACTATGGTCTGATTTCAGCTGGCTGGTTTCAGTGTCCATGTCTGTCTATAGCAATTAGCACAAAATTCCTGTCTCACACATACACTGTAACGATATATGCTGTTTTAGGGAACTTTTCTTGTGTCCAGACTGGTCTACACCAGAACTTAAACATCAGCATAGCATATCATATGAGTATGCAGTAACATAACTAGAGGGGAAAACATATAGACATTCATACATCCTTACTCATATATCACCAACTAGAATTACCTCCATCAGATTTTCTTATTAAGCCATGGCTAAAACTAGTCATAGTCTAACGCAGCATTACATTTAACAATTTTGTCCAAAAAAAATTTCTACAATATCTACAAATGCTCAGAATGATTTAGAAGTGACATCTGTTATAGTTTGATATAAAATGTACATAAGTAGGAATTTCTCCATTGACAATGCTGGAATAGGCTCCATGTGAAGAGCTTCCCTTTCCAGAAAACTTTACTTCTGTGTTGAAAGTGCACAGGAACAAGTTCCAGCACTTTAACTTTTTGTATCTTAGCCACACTGCTTATACAAATAATACAAATTGTCAAAGAAGAATTAAAATAACATTTGTTTTCCTGAAAGTGACATATACGAAGAACCAGAAGTTGAAGACTAATGTCTGAAATTCTGTATTACTTCCTCCTCGCCTCTGATTATATTTAGTGTCTTATTAGTCATATTGGACACAGACTCTGAATATATTTTACATATAAAGAGAGCAACACAAATAAAGTTATTCATTTTTTAATGGTGGGAATGTTGGAACAAATCTCAAACAAAGACAGTAGATTTAAAAAGTTTTGCACCCTCCCTTGTCTCTCATCCTCAGAGGCTTTCATTTATAGCCTTTCCTTACAGATAAAATATGGGAAGTCATCTTTAATCTTTAAATACAAATATTTAGGTGAACCTGTAGGACCAGACATACTCTCCATCAGGTCTTCTGAGCATAATTTTTAATGAAATGTAAAGTAAACAATAACACATGAAAAAAATCATCGTATAGTTCCCCCGTTTTGCTAAAAACTCTAGGTTGCTAGCAACTTGGAGTTTGGTGCTTATCTCAGGCAAATCTATGTGTTTGCTTATCTGAAACACAAATAAAAATTGTCATAAATTAAGGGTGAGGTTAGAGGCTTTTCACAGCATTCTTGACAAAACCATAGCCTATCCCACAAGTACAACTTAGCATAAATTTGTACCATCGTACCACAATCTCTCTGTTAATTAACAGAAAAATGTAACAAATGTTTCAGCTACTGAGAAATATCAAAGGCTAGAAAAGGCTTTTATTCTGAAGTCTTCTAATTTCCTCCCAGAGACTAAAGCATTAAAAGGGATTTAATGTCTACAGTAATGAAGGGGGCTACTTAAAATGGGGGAGGAGGGGACAAACTAGCCTAAGGAACAATTATGCAGCATGCTTCTGTTCTGTCAAATGCACACTCTCGAACTCAACTGGGAGGAGAAAGCTGGTCAAACAGACTTCCCAGTCTTCAGCACCGAGGCTGTTGCAATGGAAGATGAACCTATAAGATAATGAGAGGAACATTTTGGAAGTCTGGACATCAGGACCAGAGTGGGCCAGTGTATAATGAATTTACTGAGATCCATGCACTTGGGAGGTTGCAAAAACAGAATTCAAGTGCAATAACATTTGTGGCAATCAGGAATTAGGAAATACTCCTTTATATAACAGCCAAAACATCCATCTGCTTTCTAGTATATTTGCATGAAGAATTTTGCATTGATGGTGATTAAGCGTTCAGTGTTTGCTTCCACAAAGCTTGTTCAAAAATCATGATTAAAGTCTTGGTGTAGTGCTGACTATGACGAAACGATCACTTTCCATATTTCAGTGGAAATAACTGTGGGGGAGGAAATCTCAACATTCTGAGTAACGCTACTGGGAATGACTGAGCAGACTAAGACATATTCACATTATTGGCAAAAGGGAACTAGTCAGATAGTATCTCTTCTAAGCTTCACCAACCAAAATTCCCAGCTCTCTACAGATCTATGCTGTGGGTATTAGTGCTGGCGTATATCACGGTGATTACCATATGTCACATGCAATAGTTGCTGTCCTGAAGTGATAAACTGGAACAAGAGTAACAGGCCTCACTGCGTAATGAGCACAGTATAGTAATAACCACATAATTAGGGTGTTAGAAGTCACTGAAAAAGAGAGGGTGGGACTTTAAATGAAAATCTGTATTAAATAGAAGTTCCTTAAGGGACACTTAAAAGTAACAGTGACAGCAGCTGCAGAAATAGATGAACAGAAAACAGCAAGCAATCATAAGTGAGTAAAATGGAAGAGCAAGAAAGAAGAAGAGAAGCAAATATTGCAATGAAGTAAAAACATGCTCATGCAGTAGAGAAAGATAAAAATGTGGAAACGAATAAATGTTAATCAAGTGTGGATTTTGCTTTTAGAAAGGACATGGGAGAAAGCAAGAACTACCAGTATAATGGAGGTTAACATTTAAACCCCAGGTGTTTGTTTATAAATGGTACGCATCTCCTAAAATGGAATTAAACAGAAATTTTTTTGGAAAGTGGGCAGCCTGTACTCATACTGATGATTTTTTAAGGTGAGGCACAATAAATGATTACTAATAATACTGCACAACTGAGGTGCATGCACTTGTGAAGGTGAATACAAGATGCAAAGATTAAGCTTTGAATTCAAAAGTGGATTCGTTGATAAACATAAAACATACATATACAAATTTCATTAAAATCATTCCTAAATTTGTTTAGGAAAAGCCGGTATTTTAAAACTGTCAGATAAACAAACAGGCCTGTCTGCTTATTGTTTCTGTTCTCTGATGTTCCCGTAGATTTTTTGTTGCGGTGAACTAGAGCATTTCTGTGAAAGTAACTGACAGCTTCTGAAATGTCTAAGCTTTTGTGGGAGCTGAAGAGAGAAGGAAGTGAAATGCTATTCTGGGAGGAAGCGGCTCTTTGTCAGCAGCAGATGGGATTCTTACCCTCACTACCTGGGCTAAGCTGTGAAAAACAAAACCTCAAAATTGTGGATCAGATTCTCCAGCCTGTTACAGCTACTCCAGAACTGCTTCTCAAAAATCCCCAAAGAAGGCATTTTTCATTTGTGAGGAACAAAATATGATCATTCTTTCCAGTCTCTGTAATAAAAAGTTGTAGCAAGCTCCATCAACTTACAAAAGGCATCCTAGGATCACAGGACAAGTACAATACCCTCCACAGTTATTAAAAGTCTTTCAGATTTTCCCCAGGAATCAAGGTATCAGAGATTAGAACAAGGAACTGTCAAGTCATTACCTTGAAAAGAGAAGAAAGTAACAGAAATACACTGGCATAAATCCCCTTTCTTGCTGATGGGAAATGACCCCATACAGCCCAGAAAATAGAACTGTTGATAATTAAATGGACTTGGACATAGAGTCCTGGTTTTATCTTCACCAGTTTCAAAATGGCAGCCCAGAATTACACAACCAGAATCATAGCTGGAATCAAATATGCATTATTATATTTTCTAACTGAAGCACCACAGAACATCTTGGTAGCTTTAAACATATATAAGTTCTTCCCTTTCTTATAGGCACATTACTCCATGGAAATGGAGTAATAGAAAGGTCAAATAAATGACAAGATCTTCTGAATCTTCAATTTCATTTACCCAGCCCTCCAAAATACTAATTAGATAAATTAATTAGACATTAAAAATTCAATATAGTCCATTAAAAACTATTAAATTAAAAATAAAATTTCCTAGAGGAGATAAAATATTCTATTTCTTGTGGCTAAAATTAACACACAGCCCTCTTCACAATCTCTAATTATTCGTGCTTTACAAGGAGGAAAGAGGGATTCATCCTTTTGTTTACCTATCTGGCAACAGCACTACAGCACACTTGCTCTGTTGCCAGACTTACTCAAACATGTAGATGGGAGGAGTATCTGTACACCTCCTTCTTTCTAAGTATGCACTTCGAGTTCATCTTCTCAAATACAGCCTCCACTCTCTCTCCTCGAAGGCTGGTGGTTCCATCGCTAGCTTGAAATAGAGAGACTATTATCTCAGCTCTGCAGCCAAAGAGGGGTACAAAACATCAGTGCCTCTGACTGTGCCCCTGGGAGACCATGAAGTAGACAGAAAAATGAGGACATTAAATGTATGGTTGGCCATCCATTCGCCCTCACAGCTACGTAATCTTCAGTTAGAGCCACAGTTTCAGATATTATCAAAAACCGAAAGAACAGATACCCCTCCTATTTCTTTGCCCTATTGCACCATGAAAGAAAGCAACTTTTTCAACACAAAACAGACTTAACACAGTAAAGCATACTTTTATGCCACTTTTGTGCTGAAAATTTTTTTACTTGCCTGGTGAGTCAGTGGAACTCAGTCTTTCTGGGCTGCTCTTTTGATAATTTATGGCACATTTATCCGAGTTGCTTATGGAAGGCACTGTAGAGACGCAGATTTTATTCTCTAAGATATAAATTATTCTCTGGCCTGTAATTCTGAATTGTTTCCCTTTGTGAAATATCATACAGAATTCCTTTGTTTAGTTTAATAATCAAGTGCTCTGAGGTTCTTGATTTGGGGTTGAGATACAAACTTGGGTGAGTCTCTTGTGCTAGTGTTTTCAGAACCAAATTTTAATTTCTTCTACACTTGTATACAAATTATTGATTTCAGTTCAAGGACCACTGTGATCAGAAACTCGGAGTAAAACAGAAGAGTCAAATACAGAGATAGCATGAAGTCCCTCTGCCCTTAAAATTATTACACATATATATCAAGATTGCATATGGCTTAAGGTTACCCTTATGTGCCATTGTATATTGTAGCAAGCTCAAACAGTTTTTCTGAAAGATTTCTTAAGATGCTTAATGTACAGCATGGTTAGAAAATAAGAAGAAAGATAATTTGTAAAAGAGAATACACTCCAAGTTAATAGAGTTCCTTTCTTTACTAAAGTCAGAGAGAAACTAAATACTAGATACTCATCAGTAATCCAAAAGAAACATAGAAAATATAATATTGTTAGTTAGAAAATTAATCAGGAAAAGACATAATTTAGAAACACTGGAACTTTAGTTAATATTAAAGAGAAAAGAAATGGTCTTGTATTTTCTTGATTTTAAAGCAGAATGAAGCTAAGGGCTCCGTGACAGATAGCGCATAACAACTTGTACTACTCTAATATGTATTTATGTTTATAATTAAGGAATTATGCATTTCCTGCTGTCAGTAAAGAAATCAGGATCGTAAACTTTTAAATATTGAATACTGACTTTTTATATCATATCCTGGTTTCGGCTGGGATAGAGTTAATTGTCTTCCTAGTAGCTGGTACAGGGCTGTGGTTTGGGTTTAGTATGAGA
>JAVKLA010000027.1:10235969-10250005 GCA_034782735.1 Sagittarius serpentarius
TCTTGTTGTTGTTTTTTCCTGGCCCCCCCCCCCCCCCCCCAAATTTGTGTGAAATTGCCTGAATAAAAGTACAAAGCAGACCCCGGCAAGACAAAGGCTGATTCAGTACTACCAGTCAAACATAGACAAGTGCCTTGTCCGACGTGTTCATTCAAAGCCCCTGTACTGAGTGCAGTTCCTTTAGGGTACAATACTGTACGAGTATAAAAGTGCAATGCCACACTTATTACTGAGAAAAGGAGCCAAACTATGAAACTTTGCGCTCTTACAGCTCAGGGAACAGTGTAGTGAGAAAGATGAAAAACAGGATATAAAAGCCCCCCAAGAGATGAGTAGACACCTCCTCTCTCCCAGCAAGAACAACGTGAGAAGTAGAAAGGTGTGCATGTGAGCACGGTGAGCCAAACCCCATCAGTACACATGGCACCAGAGTCCCCTTGCCCTGAGTAACAATGTCCACTGCCTCCCTCCGAGGCTGGGTGCCAGGAGGAACACGAAGCTGGGAAAGCACCTGGGGTTGCCAGTGCAAGTGTGGCTGGAAAGCTGAATTGCGTAGTTTGTCAAAGCATTTTAATCCCTAATATCAACTTGCAAACTAATTTTCAGGGTCTGGAGACCATCTGCGATCTTCCCTGTTTCTGACCAACTTTGCCTTTTTTGTGGTTTGCCTTTTAAAAAACCAGTCTGCCTCCCCTTCAAAAACCATGCCTACTACTTAGAAATCTATTGAAGATTTAGATACATTGCTTATCTAAAATAAATTAAAAAAAAGGGGGCAGAAAATGTGAGACACTATCTGTTGCTATCAGGGCTAACGTGAACTTGAACTTGGGAAACCTTCACCATAAAGCAGCCCCCTTTACGCTGCCTGTTTCATCCAGGAGTCGCAGGTGGGTCTTTAAGTGCGATCACAGCAGCGGTATAAGGGACAACGAGAATTTTGGTGGGAAACGCTAAACCTCGTATGAGATTGCAGCACATCTGTCCCCGGATTCCCCATGCTTGTGGGTAGAGGAGAAAACCTCTTTCCACTAAATAAATCTCAACCGAGTGATGCCACTAGAGGGAGAGCTGACCATATGTATTAACACTGTCAAGCTACTCGTGGCTCAGTGGTACCACTGGCTGGATGAGGGAGGTGGGGGCAAAAAAACCGAACCCCTTTGACTCCAGACAAAGAGAACCTCAATTAAAAATTAAACCACTACAAACATATGTGTAGGCTAGATTATGTCAAACATTTGGGAGAATGATAAAGACAAAAGTAGCGGGACTTTAAAGAGCTTTTCCACCCGCTGCTAGCAAGACCAGATTCATTTATTGCACTCCTGGCAAGTATCTGTTGAGCTGTTCCTAAGAAGCCCAGTGACGACAGCTGGAGTTTCTGGGCAGAACATGACTGGTTTGGAGATCACAGGAGCCTATTTCACTGTTTAACAGTCACCTACGCTGCAAAGGTGTTTTCCTCCTGCTAACCTAAACATTCCTCGGAGTAATTTAAGCTCAAGACCCCTCTTCATCCTTTCCACAGTGTCTGTGGGGAAGATTTTGTATTCCTCTCTCTCTTTGTTAACAACTTTAAAGTTTTTAAAGGTATCATCAGATCTCTCCTCAGTCTTCTTTGGTGTAAACCGTTCTAATTCCTGCAACTGGTCCTCACACAAGGCCATTTCCAGACCCCTGGTTGTTCTCATTGCTCCTCAACTCAACTTTCGCTCGGTTATCAACACCTTTCTTAAACTGCATGCCTCCAAATGCAGCCAGCAACTTTTATACGCACTACTGATTGTTGTTACCTGGGTGTGATTCCATACATGTGACTAATTAGACTTGTAGCTGGAAAAAAGATATACTGTTCACTACAGGAAAGGTCATCCGAATGTTACTTTACTTTTAAAGACAGTTTGAATTCCTAATGCAATGATAACAGCATATTTGGTAATTGCTTCCGATTCCACCTCCAGGCTAAAAGTGGAACGTATTGACCAATACTAGAAGCATAAAAGACCCTTTCAGCGTCAAATTGAATGTGTTATTTTAAAAGTGTGTCCCCTCTCTCAATTTATGCACTTGTATAAGAGATGCCAAGTTTTATTTTTATCAGGTATCCATTGGTTATGACAGTGTATTCAGCAACTGGGTCAAAATACTTCTCACAGTCAAAGTACTGTATTAATTGCTTCTCCTCTATGCAAAAGACCTATTAGTTAGTTTTGGAGGAACGTTAGGTTAGTTTAATCTGGCTAGTTCCTGGCAAGTCCATAGTTTTATTTCGTAGGTGCCTTACAGTGATTTTATCCAACATGTTTTTTCCAGGAATTGAAATTAAGTTGAGCATTCTTCATATTTCCAGCATTACTTTTTGAAACTTCAGTGAATCTCATCAGGTCAAGTGACTATTAGATCAAGTAACTATTCTCTATTTTATTATTTTCCTCTGCCCACTGGTGTTTTTAGCTCTGCTTCTGACAATGTGTTGGCTGCCTGATTAGAGCAAAAGATACTTGGCAGCAAATCTCTCTTCCCTTTCCTTCTGGTATGTGCCTGAGGAATACCTCTTGCTATTATTTTGCAGGTCAAAAACTGGTGGTAAATGGGGAGTAGTTCCTCCCTGACAGTGAAAACTATAGCAATCAGCATCTAGTTGTTGATCTTAGGGAACAGTTGAAACTTGAGTGTCATGGGAAGCAAGAATTTGGGATTGGAACAAATGAGTGAAGGAAAAACACTTAATGATACCAGTGGAAATTCTCCAGGAGAGGGAAAAAAAAAATTCAATTCCTAATGAAGAAAGAATGATTAAACAGCCACTCACTCTCCTTAAGGTCACTAAGAAGTTAACGGCACCGATATTTCCAGGAAGCTGTCCAACAAATCAGGAAAGAGTGACGAGCAGTTATGGATTCTTTGATACTTAGAATTAAAATCATACTCACTTCCTAACTAGCAATCCCACTTTGCACACTTAAAATTGTATTCAGTCATTATGGGTGAAAGACACATACAAAACCCCAATCCAAACCACACAAAAAAGCCATGCCAATGTCAAAGTCCTGCTGAAGCCCAAAACTGCTGAAGCCCAAAAAGCCAACATTTATTTCTGCTGTTGTGAATGGCAGAAACCTGTGAGTTGTCTAGAAACTCTTCTGAGAAAAAACACATAAACTGTCTTCCTCATTTGCACATTTTTCGTGCTTTTAAGTTTGCTCTTTTTAAAAACTGCATTAAGAATAACAGAGTATGTCAGCTCATCATTCATTTCCTGTAAGCCACTTTTAACATCAAGCATTATATTTTAGCATAATATTCTGAAAAGCTTTCCTGGCAGAAGAATGATTTATTATTTAACCATATTTTCTTTCTCTGATTTTTACATTTACAGAAATCATTATTGTGGAAGTCCTCTCTTTATATAGGTAGAATTCCATCATGAAATCATAAAAATGCTTCTTCTTTTAAATCTGATTCCCCAAGAATGCTGACATTTAAGAATTTTGGAAGGTAAATAATAATCTCTTTTTCATTTTGGCTATTCAAGATGGCCAAAATCTCCTGAAAAGAGCTCAGGAGATTTTTGGCTCAGCCAAAGCCAAATCAGAATCTTGTCTGATTTAGCCTTAAACTGACAGGGATGTTAACCTAAAGCTGATCCAAAGCAAAATGCTGTATTTGTATCTTTCCTATTAAAAGCCAAGACTAGTCAGAACAATTCTCTATTCACGTTACTATTGTTTCAGGGGATTTTGATGGTGCCTTCTCTAATCTTACTCCACAAAAGCAAGAGTTGATAGTATTTATATGCCTTTGAAATTTCATGTTTTATTTATGTTATTTGTGTATTATACTTCTGGGCTACTGTGATATCAGCCCTTGGGAAAAATAAACCCTTTTGCTGAACAGACTCCAAAATAGGTTTGGAAAGCAATGCCACAATCCATGTTTACTGAAATACCATCCTTATTACTTTTTTTCCATTATTAGCAGGATCAGTGATGGCTTTGGCTGCATCTGGAGCAAGGATTTCGCTTTCTAATTTAAAGAATGATAAGCAAGGGGAAGATAAACAGCTATGCAGGAGAACAAGGTAACATGTTTTTGCCATTTTTGGCATTAGTTTAACCATTGCCAATATGGTGAATGGAGGGGGTCAGACAACTGTCAGCAAGGAACAGATGGACTAAACAGCAGCAGAACATTTTAAACAGTTTAGAAGATTATTACAAAAGTCAAAGGGTCTACAGAGTAGTATTGGGGAGTGGGGGAAAGACATGGAGAGGGAACTAACTGGCTCTTTGAAATTGTTCAGCAGGTGGTTAACATTACCTGGTACATGTGATGTAAGAGTTATTGCATTAGACGAAAAGTGGACGCGTGCCTGGCAAGAGTTCCTGCCAAAAGCAACTTTTGCACAGACTTTTCTGACCCACTCATGTTCCAGCAAAAAGTTTTCAGTCATTCTTTAAAGCAGAGCTTCACGCCAGCAAGCACACTAGAGGTGAAAGTTTCATGCAGGTACCCAAACTGCAAGTGAGTGGCTGATAGCTACATTTGTTACAGGAGGTCCTTCACAGCGAAAGTCGTGTGTGTTGATGCTTATACCATTTCATCCTATTGTGATTTGAACACTTGCAAGAAAGAATCACTTACAAATACTGTCAAGTTCAACTACTGTTTTTTAGTTCCACATGGTGTCATTTTAGATGCAAAGAAAGTCACTGTAACCTTTATTTAAACATACAAGCTAGACTGGTCTTCTCAGTCAATATCTCCATGATACAATATCCAGAATTATAAAAGAACTAATATTATAAAACCCAGGAATTTATTCTGGGAGTTCTTATAAAAAGAACACTTTTTTATAATACAAAATACACCATTACACCCACTTACATAGCATTTATTTAATGGCACGTTTGCCAGCAGCTTGGAAGAAGATTCTCTGCTCCAAAACTTTGATCTGAATTTTATTCAGATTTCTACTCCTCATAAGCAGTTCAGCAGCTTTTCAGCCCATCTCTCCATTATTGCCAGTTCTTTGTAGGAATCATAAGAAACATAAAATCGCTTTTCTTTTTAAAATGGGAGGCTCCTTTAAACTCTCTGTGGTTTTCTTATATTCAGCATCATGTTTCCAAAGATGGAAAGTTTTTCTCAAAAAACTTTCTTCCAACAGCCCTATGGATTGGGGTATCCCTGTAAATACTGAAGTTCAGGCTCATTTGCTTTCTTTAAAAAAAAATTGTGAGAGGTTAATTTTTCCAAATCACCATCACTGAGAGACTGGCAGGTAGTAAACAATAAAAATAAAAACAGATTGGAATGAAATATTCCAGAGCATTTTTCACCTGCAGGCAGGCTAAAGTAATTATTTCTGTCTGTGTCTTGATCCATCAAAAATAGTAACTACATTGTACTTCCGCAATAATATAAATAACTATTGAGTAGATCGGGGGAAAAGCTCTCAAGGCAGTCTTGCCACCAATCACAACATCGCAGTTGCTGAGTCATGAAACTTCTAAAAAGATAAAATAATACCTTGCTTGCTAACAACATTGCTTTCACTAATGAAGAATCACATTATTTGATTCTGTCCTTATTGGTCTTATTAGAAGATTGTTTTGGAACCTCACTGCTGGGATAACTGTATAGTGTTGTCTAGTTTTCAGGTTAAAGTAATTTCTGATGCGTTTGCACACACTTCTTGCTGTGCCTATTGCACCTTATCTCATACACCTCTCCTTCCACTAAAGTATTTTTAGACAGTGTTAAGAAAAATGAAATTTGATAAGGATCTGGTCAAACAAGAACATTCAGATCTCTTCCCTGCTTCATCCTCATAGGCCTTCCCCACACTTACTCCAAGTTGTGTTCATCTTTCTTGAGTATCAGTGGCAATAATCTTGCAGAGCATCTGAAAAGAACTTATAGCTGTCCTTTCCACAACGATGCTACATGTGCCTACCTCTGCTGAGGTAAATATAAATTGAATTTACCATCTCATGGCACTATGATATGACTCATGCTCACAAGATAACTGATTCACTGCTTCATGTCCTTCTCTCCAGCTGTTGAAAGCCAAAAAGCGCCTACTTTACATCTGTTCTTGTTAACTTCTCAGCTTAAATATTACATTTTATACTAATCACTTTTATTCCAATTCTGTTCCTTGAGGCTTCAAGATCATCTAGTTATTAGTGTCTTTGAGATCTCAGATGTCCTTTATATTGATCATACGTCCTAGCCCTGCATCCTTAGCAAATTTCACTGGCACACTCAATAAGTGAAAATAGCAGAGTTAAGCTCCCTGAGGATTTAGTTTAATAACACCTTTTCTTGCAATCAATACTCACCTTTCAGTACTGCCAGCTTTCCCCTCCTCATTAGCTGGCTCCTAAACCATGTTTCTATCAAGAATCTAATATTCTCTGTCCTGACTAGTCATTCTTCATAACAGACTGAAGTTTTGGCCATAGCAGCTTAAAAATGTAATGAGATAAGGCTTTAGGGAAGGTTCATATTTCTTACTCAGTAAACTGATCTGAGCATGGGCATAAGGGGAAACACACAAGCACTCCAACACTCAAGAAGAGATCAAACAAGCGTCTCTTCTCATTACTCAAAGAACAGGCTTTGTGTGTCTCAAAATACAGCAAATAAACAGTTTGTCCTATAGAACATTACATACGTTCCACTTCTCCCTACAAATAATACCTCCCTTACTGCAACTCAAACTGGCAGATCTATTGTATCCCTCCATTACTGTCATTTGGTGTATGTTAAATTTCCAACATTTATTTAATAAACAATAAATGCTCCCCTTGACATAAAAAGGTAAAGATAAACCAAGTAATTTGGTCCTCAATTTTCAACCTAATTCTTTTCATTAGAAAGATGGAACTATCCTTCAAAGTATCAGTTACTTCTCTAGTTCCTTTTCATGAGTATTTAGTTAGAAATATATAAAAGGTGTAATATAAATTATTTCAACAGAGTTTGTTTATTCATTATCCCTTTCCAAGCAGGTTCATTCTGCCCTGAACTGCACAGACCACTACATAATTAGCAAATTGTTATCTCCTCCCATGTTCTGTGGTGTGAAATAAATTTATCAACAGCATTGGAATAGCACAAGTCTTTCAAAGATAGGCTACTTTTGGTCAAATAATGAGGGGGGAAAGAAAGAGAGGTCAGGACAGGAAGAATAACTTACCTTCCTTTGCACTGGGTAAACCATTTTGTTCCTTTGACTGCTGGGTATGTTAAGGACTGAAGGAAGAAGCAAATCAGCACTGTATGGGTTGGCTTTTTTTTGTTTTTAAGGAGAGACACTCTGTAGGAGAAAACATGTTCTTTTTGTTTATAATCATGTTCATACTGAAACAGTGTTCTTCTAAACAGGACTTAACCATGTTTGTTCTCCTGTTTTCCTTCACTATCTGGTACTCACATTTCAGGAGCACATATCTATTTCCCATTGCTTTGTAACATTTAACACATTTTAACACTTGCAAATAAGTCTTGACAGAGATATTTATACACCTCAAAATACATTAAAAAAATGTGAAGTTAATAAGAACATCACTACCTCTAGAATTAATTGTTAGGCTGTCCAAGAAAGATATTCCTTAAACATCTGGAAAAATAAATCTGAATATTGGTACCATGTACTCCTTCTTATGTTGTACTTCCAGCTTTTTAAATGGCAAACAGCCCATTCAAAGCTGTATTGCTCCCTATTATATTCCACAACAGTAAATAGGAAGGATATTTTTTAAAAAGTCAAGAATTATGCATTCTAATATTTCTACACTTACTTTCGTTTTCAAAAGATATTGTCAACAAGCGTTAGTAGTCAGTGCATTAGCACTCGGTCATTACATTAGTATTCAGTCAATAGAAACTCAGAACAAATGGCGTACGTAAGCTCTGCCAATCAAATTTCAATGGCCTTCTTTAGAGATGCCACAGACTGTCTGGTTAGGTAGCTTTATACAACATGACACAAAACAGAATGGCTCTACCCTTTTTTCACCTCAACAATGGCCAAAAAAAATCTACAGCTAAAATCTTCAATGAAGCTGAGATCCATGGTAAGCCCATTGGACTTCATGGCTAAGTTACCTGAGTAAAGACTGGCTAAAACCCTTGCCACACTGAGTACTAACTTCCTCTAACGGCAGTGCTTCAGCTCAAAATTTGGGAAAAAAACGGTGATAATGGCCTCGAAAATCATCCATAATTTGGTAACAAATACTGAAGGATGGTGAGGCGGTAAGGCATCCTTCAGTCTGGAGCTGGTGGAAATTAATTATAATGTCAATAATATATACTGATGTTGCAAATATTGTGTGAATTTTTTAAACAAATGTTACAGTGATTACTGCAATTGATCCAAAATTACACTAACAGCAGTTCAGCTATGCCTGGTTTTTTTTCTACAGAATGCCGAAACTCAGCTGCATGTTTTCACAGCTCTGCTCCAGCCTATTGCCAAACTGACTGGTAGTTCTTGCACTCGTGACAATGGCGATGCAGCTGCTAGTTTCAGCTAAAGAAGGAATTTTTCAGTGAAAGGTTTTTTCTAATAGAAGTAAGGAGGAGGTAGTTATGCTGGTTCACATTTACTTTTCTTCTTTAGTATCTGGTTTTATTCAAATTCAGCTACATCTAAATGCCCATCAGTAAGGTTATTTTTTCTTCATTTGACACTAACTTATACTTACCATTTACTCAAGTTTTCACCAAAACTAGTATGTATGGAACCCAAGATACTGGCAGTCACCTTCTTATAATCTGATGCCATTAGTTCTGCATTCATTTCCTTTCCTGTCTTTACCATCTCACACACAACCTACTATGTGCAACTGCTATGAATCTTACTTAAAGCCTCCGGTGTTAGTGCATGATAGTTCTTGCTGCTTGGAACACTGGCTTTTCTGAAACACAGTCAGACTTGGAGTGTTTGCATGGACAGATGCTCACAGGCATTGTGCTGACTGTGTCACAGGGGTTTTTGACCCTTTTCACAAATCCATTTAGACCTGCTATTTTACTAGCACAAAATGCTTCCTTTAGCACTTCTATGACCTGAGTGTCTGGCATCTCCACTTTGAAATTTTCTCCCTCTCTTCACAAACACTAGAGAAAGGGTGATTCTACCCACCCAGTATTTATATTCTGAGCGTAGAGATGTTTTCTTGCAACCAAGAAATAAAACTCTTAGAAATTAGTGTTGTGGTTTAACCACAGCTGGCAACTCAGCCCCACACATCCGCTCACTCACTCCCCCCTCAGTGGGACGGGGGAGAGAATTGGAAGGGTAAAAGTGAGAAAACTCATCGGCTGAGATCAAGACAGTTTGATAGGTAAAGGAAAATCAGTGCGTGCAAGTAAAGCAGAACACGGAATTCATTCACCCCTTCCCATGGGCAGGCAGGTGCTCAGCCACCTCCAGGAAAGCCGGGCCCCCTCACGCCTAACGGTGACTTGGGAAGACAAAGGCCGTCACTCCGAATGTCCCCCCTTCCTTCTTCTTCCCCCAGCTTTATGTGCTGAGCATGACGCCATACGGTATGGGATATCCCTTGGGTCAGTTGGGGTCAGCTGTCCCGGCCGTGTCCCCTCCCAACTCCTTGTGCACCCCCAGCCTCCTCGCTGGTGGGGTGGGGTGAGGAGCAGAAAAGGCCTTGGCGCTGTGCAAGCCCGGCTCAGCAGTAACGAAAACATCCCTGTATTGCCAACCCTGTTTCCAGCACAAATCCAAACCATAGCCCATGCTAGCTACTGTGAAGAAAATTAACTCTATCCCAGCCAAAACCAGCACAATTAGTTTAAAGTCTATAACTGTATGAAAAGCACAAAAACTCAACACAGGGCACAACCAAAGGAAAAACATTATGAGAGTTTTAAAGGTGAAGTAAGTTAATTTTGCTCTGAGTATTAAACTGTGCAGCAGCAAAGTAAGTATTTTTTATTTAAAAGAACAGCAACTTCTAGAAGTATTCAACGAAGTACTCTATTGCATAAAGTGAGAGGTTTGAGAGCTGCAGTAAACTTTCTTGGTTTTGGCACATTTATGATCTACTCTTGCTAAGCATAGAGTACACTCAAAACAGACAACAGAACCGAGTTTCTAGCTGGGTAACCTGGCGCAATTCCTTTCCCTTCCACTCAGTCTGCAACTTGTGTAGAGCTACAAGTCAGAGCTTCAGGGTGCATTTTCTCACACGTACTTTTAATAATTTAGAGGTGAAATTAAGTTGGCAAGTCAGTGCTCGGCAAGAGATTACAATAGATCTCAGAACATTCTTGCTCAAGGGTGGCCTTCTGCTTGTCTGAACACCTTAAGCTGAAGCTGCCTGAACAGACTGTGCTGTTTCTGGCAGGTTAGTACTGCAGTACTTTCCAGGTGCACAGAAATTGCCATTTTTGTCACAGTGTGACATCTTGTGGACTGCTGGTAGTACTACGAAAGAACTCACTGTTCTTAAATACTACTCGCATCAAGTAAACTAGTACATGGAGTTCCTGTTTCTTTTAAAGCTGACTGGGTCATATACACAGCTGTCATCTATTTATGGATAAAAAGCATTGCAGAGGATAAGCTTGTGAGAAAGGAGATACATAGGCAAAACCTACTTAATGTACAGGCAGCAAGCCCTGTGATGGCAATGTGCAGGGCTCAGGATAGGAGAGCGCCTTTGGTTGCTCAGCACTTTACTGGCAAGGGGCAGGCTTCCAAGACTGGCTCATTCCTATCTCCAGACTACTTTTTTCCTTAACCTAGTTTCTGGCAAGCGGTGGGAAAAAAGGATAAGGATCCCTTGACATGTTGCCTGGCAGGCAGGTGGTAGGTCCCTCTTTCCAAACCTCTGAGGAATGAAGAATGGGAAAGGACAGACAATATTGAAGAGCTTGTGGTTTTGTGTTGGGTTTTTTTTTTCCCCTTCATTGCTAAAAATGGATAGTACTCAGGATTATTTTAAGGTTTAGAGCATGACTAAAAACCTTGCTTACAGGACACGTGAGCTTGCCTGCTTGTATCACTGGCCCGTGTCACTACCACCTGATTAACAGTAATGGAAAAAACCTCTCTGATCATTAAGCTTCTGACTACATTTGAATACATCCCTGTATACACTTCATGTAAATCTCTCCTGACTGACATATTCAAGGAAAACCTGGTGCTTTGTTTCAAATAACAAATAACAGCACTAAGTTATGAGACAGCAGAAAAGCTGAACTGTATGAAATCCATGGTCTTTTTTTCACAGGAACTGAGGCCAATAGTTTTAGACAAGATGTCCCTTTGCTCTCATATCCCTTTGTTGCTTTTTCATTTTGCACACAGGGTCTCCAGATCTATTCCCTCTGTTTCAGGCCATCCGTTAGCTCTTCAGATGTAGGAATATGCCATACACCATTCCAAACAGCAAGATATTGTCAAGTGTGAATGTGGACAAGGAAAGGGAAAGGAAGCTGTACTTTACAAAAGAACAAGAAAAACAATCACTATCATTATTTAGATTATACTGTAAAAAACATGTAGCACAAACAGATACATTCCGTGGAAATTGTGAAACATACCACTGCTCCTGAGGGTGGATGACTGAGATACTGTCTTTAGACTTTTCCTCCATAGTTGAACTTACCTTTACAGTTTTGACAGGGCGCGGAAATGCCAAAATACTCTGAGAACTTGGCAGGAGCTTCCTATTCTAATTTTATGGGTTTGAGAGAGGTGGAAGTTTTGTCTGAGTGTATAACCTCTGAATCCCTAGTCTAAATGCAGGGAAATTCCGAAGCTTTCTCTCCTCCATCAGTTTAATTTTTTTTCTAGTGGAAAGGTTCATCAGCTTAAGAATGGCTTTCGAGTTAAAGTCTCAGCAAGTGCAGAGCAAATGCTTCAAAACTAGAATAAGATTAGGGGTAGGATTCAGCCCAAGATTAAGACTTTGCTCATAGTGACTACATCTCCACAGTACTGGAAGCCCAGACAGCTATCATGCTTTGGAAAGCTAAATTCAGCTGTCAGTCTCAAGCTGAATCCCATGCTATACTGAACACAGAGAAAAAGATGTGTAACTTGCTAAGTAACTGTCAGTGCTGTACCAGTTTTGCAGACACATAGATTAAAGACGACCAAAAAAATCACCAGACTAATAAAGTACAGTATCAGAGTTAGGTATGATTATTAAAGAAAAAAAAAGAAAGAGATTTCTTTTCAAGGACATGCTACCAAAGTAATTGCTCCCAGTTGAATTTGACCCACATTGCATATTAAGCCTGGCACAAACAAGTATGAACATAAGGGGAGCTAAGAATGATGACGTAAAACACTAAATCTAGCCGTCAGAGGAATCTACCAGCCTCACAGGGTCAAAACCTCAGCTTCGGAGACCAGAGGGAAAAGTAGCCTTTTTCAAATATTTGCAAAACTAGAATGTTATAAAATCTCTTTGACTCCCTGCCTTAGCCAAGCTTTCTAGTTCTCAAGTGATTGCTTAAGGAAGAGAAGCAAAAAAAATCATGTCCCATAGCTTATACATATTTATTACTAGCAGGCAGCTGAAAGTTAAATACTTGTGTCTATATAAAAAACAATGGTAATAAGTTAGGAATTAGTAAAATGATAAAGACCAGAAATAGTAAAAAAGAAGTGATCAGTAATTATTAAAAAAATAACACATTGCAGTTCAGTCTCCAGATTTCTTCCCTTCCTTTCTTTTCTATCATTTTAATTGGTTCTGCTAATCATTAATCCCTTCTGTCCCTCTGCCCAACTCCTGACTGCAATTTGCACTGACCATTGGACTCGAATCAGACCAGTCTGCTAGCTGTAAGGTCTAAAGAATGTGAAATTACTTTGTTGCTGCTCCTAGTGGTCTACTACACGTCTTCTGTGCCCTATGAGGATCTGAACCTATATTACTGTTTCAGAAACAGATTTCCCAGCATATTTGAAAGGGGTGCAGCACCTCCCTGAGGCAGGTAAATGAGGGGTGGGTACCCCCTCAGCTGCCCACTAACTAGCAGAGACTGACTCAGTGCCTAGGAGAGAGTCAGGCTGCAATTCTGAGCAACCTGCTGAAGACAGCCATCAGATCAGCTCTTCAGAATTGTGGATACAGAGGTGTACTCCAAATCTATGTGCAGAAAAATCTTCTGAGGAAGAAAGAGGCTTGAAAAGGCCTGGGAAATAGCAAGTGTTTGGGAGAGAGGATACTGGTAGTTGAGTGGTATGCAATCTGTAGCTGAGATGGCTGGGGAAGTACCAGGGAGATATGGATACAGAGAAAAGGAGGAGTTAGGATGTAGGGAAAGTGGGGAGGGAAGGAGAGATGACTGATAACTATTTCCCAATCCAGAGTGTATCTCCTGGATAAAAATCCACTGTCTGTTATCAGCTGTTACAAGCAGCTCTTACTAAGCAGTCACCAAAAAAGGGAAGTAGACAAATATGTTTCCGACAGTTAGCTGCTCCAAGCCCCAGGATGAAACTGCACACATTACAACAGCACGTCACAACCAAAGTAGCTTCTTGCTCACAGGCAGTTATACTTTGCAGTAGCCAGGTATTATCTACTGCATACTTGCGCAGGGTATGCTCACTTCTGGTAAACCAAAGTCTTGGAATTGTTTGGAGTTCTGCACAATTAGTTTACTGGTGGAGACGTGATTAATACAGACATGCTTTAAATCCCAACCATTAAACAACTATGATCCATAAAATTCTAAAGTCTTCTACAGTTTCTATAAGAAACTGTAAATTAAATGGATAACACCAAGGGGAAAAACATCCCTCCATCTAGAACTGAATTCCATGCAAGAAGAACAAAATTAATCTAGACAACATAACACTTGAAGTTGAAGGACACCTTCTGATATCAGAGAAAAAAAATCTTGTATATTCTTGAGCACCAGCAGGATGGTATTCATAGAATCATAGTATCATTCAGGTTGGAAAAGACCTTTAAGATCATCGAGTCCAACCATAAACCTAGCACTGCCAAGTCCACCACTAAACCATGTCCCTA
>JAVKLA010000027.1:10250105-10278738 GCA_034782735.1 Sagittarius serpentarius
CCTCTCCTGTTCAGTCAAGGAGGGGGAGTGAGAGAGCGGCTTTGGTGGGTACCTGGTGTCCAGCCAGGGTCAACCCACTACAAAAAGATCACAGTGACAGATGGAGAAGTCAACACAGATGATACAATGCCATAATGTCACTGACTGAGCAGTAAGACTTTTCTGAATGAGAATTTTGCATCAGATGATACCTTTATCATTGCAGTCAAAGTGCCACTGCATTATAAATTATAATTTTGCTTGATCAGTGGAAAATGTGGTAGTCTTTACCTATAAAGGTTATTTTCTTTCCTGATTGTATCTCTATACTTCTAGTATCTTTTGCAGTATCTACAACTGCTGCCTTGCAGAGAAACTTTTATCTTCAATTTGCAGAATTTATTGGAAGCATAAGAAACCACTGTTTGACTGCCTTAGATTATCAATTGAATACAAGAAGATGGAGTGAAAAACTGAGATGAGATAATGAGTTAGGCACTAAAGATGAACCATGCAGTGACTGAACTGGGAATTCAACTGAAACTGATAGTTCAACAGTTAAGCAGCAGATAGTCCAATCCCTTCCAGACACTTGATCACAAACTTCCTTTCCTTAGCAAATCAGGAACCCTAAATATCTGCTCTATTCTTTACAAACCGAAAAAGTAGGTGAGTCATATACATCTAACAGTACTTAATCAGATCACAGACAAATTGATGCACAGTATTTATTCCTCAAAGGAATACAGAAGTATTTTTAAGTGCTAGAGAATACTAGCATTTATTTATAATAAATAATATATTTCATATTTTAGTGTAGCCTTTCTTTTGACTTTCTTAGCTCATCTTATAAATACCTGATGTCCCTGCAACAACTACTGAAGAACATCTTTGGTTATCTTGGAAATTTTCCAAGGTACAAAATCTTTTACCTGAATATCTCACCAAATCACTTCCCTACAAGATGATCTAAAAGGCTGTGTCTCATTGCTCTAGTGGTTTATTTAGACCATACTGTCCACTGAAACTGGTGTTGCTGGGTCCTATTATCATACCCATACAGTTATGGATATTTATTTTGTGGTTCACTTTAAGCTGGAAGCACAAGTTTCCTCTATAGATCCAACCTTTACGCCTTGGAAGCCTAATCCTTGTTGTAACTCATTTAGGGAGGTATTCACAAGGACAAGCTGTGATTTAGTAGAATTTTTTTGTTAGACTTCTCTCTGGTGAATGGAGAAAGAGAAGGTCATTCAGAACCTTACTGAAAAGAGATTCTAAACTGTAGGAGTTCAGAGTTGTTTGACTAGCTGAGGTGCTAGCCAAACGTGTTCTGAAAAGAGGATGTAAGGTTTGGTCTTTCACTGCTGGCTTTCTCTGTTTCAGTGCTATAAACTTTTGGAATAGTTCACAAGGTTAGTTTGACCTACTGTTCCTAAGCATCCAAAGAAAACTGTAATCACACATTATTCTACCTGGCATGCTGAAACTGAATGGAGAAACTAAAGAACAAATGTGAAATCTTCTATATATTTTATTCAGTTTTCTATTCCACAGAAGCAGTTACATATGGAGATGTGTGAGATTTTTCATTTGTTTTGAATGCAATTCTTCATGAATGTAGTTTAGTTTCCTGCAAGTTAATTATGGGTTTTGCGAATATACACATTTCTTAATTACTCTTAATGGTTTGTAGTTGCTTGGAGATTACCTCATTTTTCAGCTCACATTTCTCAGCTTCATAGTCTTTGGCTGTTTATGTGTCACATCACATCTGTTCTACTTTCCAGTCTGAGGAGGGAATCTCTTTAAATATGGAAAGAATGAACAGCAAGCAATCCTGTTTACCAACAATTATCTTTGCTTGTGTGTTAATATAAAGAAAAGCCATTTTTTAAAACTTTTACAAAATCCTGTTCACCTCAGTTTTGCAAGGCAGTCTATTGTAAGAAAAGATGAATGGAAGAGGCATGAATTCTGACCTACTCTTCCGCACATGAAACTTCCAAAAAAAATGACAGAAATGCCAGGATAACTTATAAGGCAATACCGTATCGAGTGCTTCATGACAGATATTTCCACAGCCCTAGGCTGTGTCCCATATGGTTGTAACCTGGGCTATCTAATTGAAAACACAGGGCACTACTAAAAGCACAGGAGTCCTCCTGGTGCAGTGCATCACTTTACTGAGTACTCAGTTCTAGGAAGGACTACCAAATAAGCAAGCAGAAGTTATGAAGAGCTTAATTCTTATTTGATATGGTTCAAATATGACATACCACATCACAATGAAAACCTCAATCCTGAATAATGATTTGCATGGGCAAATAATTTTGCAATTTTTTTTTCTCTATCAGGAACTTTAGCAAGAAAATACATATAAGAATTAAAAGAATACTTACGCAAGAGTTACACTGTAGTTTGTATATCAAAGCTATTGTCTATGACAATTCTGGAAAAAACAGACAACTGAAAGAGGGCAAGATTAGGTCTCACTAACTCTTTTACAGTTCATTCATTTATTAGTCATGTTACTACCTCATGACAACCCATCCTTCTCCCCTCAGGCTCAAAGACAAACTTCACAACATTGACTTATTGAGACGTTTTAACTTTGCCAAAAGGGAAATAAGAGAAGTGTTGATAAATTTTACCTTTTTACTTAATAAAAAAGGAAATGCCGGTCCATGCACTGCACTGAGCAGTACTAAATGCTTATGTTTTACAAAGTATTGTTGAAATGTCTGAGTAGTCATACTCTTGTTGAAACTTAATGATTATAATGCTGCCTTGCAATGTAATCGTATACGTTTGCTTTTATTTGCACCAGTTCTAATTAATAATTTTATTAATATGGGATCTTGTAAGAAATTTTAGGTTGCGTTCAAGAGAGTGTAACAACAGATGTATGGATCAAGGTTTATATCTCCCCTAGATATTAATTACACAGTTATGTTTAAAAGGCAGACAGAAGACTTCTCTACTGAACCTAAAAAAGTTTTTAACTTTTTCATGGATTAGGGTGATCAGTAACAGGTTTTGTCAAGTAATAAAATAATATCTATAGATAGCTGCTCTGGCTCCTTGTGGAAGACTCAGTCAGCTTCAGGTCCAGGCGCTGAACCCCTGACGGGAGGCTCAGGCTTACGGCGAACAGCAGAGAGAGAGGTAGTCGCTCTCACACCAGTTGGTGCAGCCGAGTCCAGCTAGGATGTCGCTGCCTGGCCCTGGGGCTGAAGAGAGAACCTGGGTCATCTCCCCAGGGCTGGGAAGGCGTGGGCCTCTCACACAGGGAGTGCACTGGGAGTCACCGGCTGGAGCTGCTGCAGGGAGAGGTGAGCAGGCTGCGCAGGGAAAGCGAAGATACTGACTGTGCCTTTGGAGAAAATCTGCAAAGGTAAAAGCCTGGGCCATGCAAAGACAGCGTAGAAGCAGAATGACTTTGGGGGCCATTTCAAATACCTGTGCTTCAATGCGTATAGCGTGGGGGATGTCTGGGAGGAATCGTGAGTCTGTGGACAGCTACAGAAGTGCGACCTCATTGGGATTATAGAGACGTGGTGGTGTAAGTCATGAGTGGAGTGTTGCAACGGAGGAATGTGGGCTCTTTCAGAAAGATAGGGAGGGTGGGCATGGGGGAAGGGTTGCACTCTTTGTAGAGGGGTGGCTTCAATGCATGGAGCTTTCCCTTATGGCAAGTGACAAGGTAGTTGAGAGCTTGTGGGAAAGGATCAGAGGACAGACCAGTGCAGGTAAAATTGTAGTAGGTGTCTGCTACAGATATGGTCAAGAAGACCACGCAGATGAAGCCTTCTTTCAGCATCTGGAGAAGGCCCCACAGCCACATGCCCTGGCACTCATCAGTGACTCTAACCACACTTTCTGCTGGAAGGCTGGTACAGATTTTTGGAACATATCAAAGGCAATTTCTTGATGGAAGTGATGAAGGAGCTGACCTGGGGAGATGCTCTGATGTACCTGCCATACAAAAAACAGGAAGAACTGTTGGATGAGACAGCCTTGGCTACAATGACTGCGAGGCCATGGTACCTGGAGAGCAGTAAGTAAGACGAGTAGCTGAATTGCAAGCCTGGACTTCAAAAGAGCAGGTTTTTGCAACTTTAGGGATTTGGTAGGATCCCATGAGAAACTGTCCTAGAGGGCAAAGGGGATTAGCCAGGAGAGATGGCTAATCTTCAAGGACAGCCTTCTAAGAGCACAGAAACAGTCAATTTCAATGAGCACAAAGTCATGTAAGCATGGAAGAAGGCAAGCAGGGATGAAAATGTTGTTCCTCGCTGATCTCAAACACCAGAAGTACACAGAAGGTGAAAGCAGAGACAGGCTTCTTGGGAGGAATACAAGGACACTGCCTGCATGTGTACTGGTGGAGTCAGGAAAGCCAAAACTCAGCTGGAGTTGAAACTAGCAAGAGGAGTGAAGGGCAACAAGAAAGGTTTCTAAAATTACATCGTTAGCAAAAGGAAGGCTAAGGAAAGTGTAGGTCCATCGCTTAGTAGGGCAGGGGACCTATTGAAAAGGGATTGGGAAAAGACTGAAGTACTTAGTGCCTTCTTTGCCCCAAATTTCCCTGGTAAGGCATATGCTCAGGCCTCCCAGGTGCTTGAGACTCATCGCAGAATCTGTGGGAGTGAAGCAGTATCTCCAGGAAGAAAGAGATCACTTAGCCCACCTGGGCATACACAAGTCCGTGGACCCAGATGAGCATGCATCCAAGGGTGTTAGAGGAGGTGGCTGATACTGCTGTATCTCTGTCATCTTTGAGAGGTCAGAGTAATTGGGAGGGGTTCCTCATGACTGAAAAAATGCAGGCATTGCATCTGTCCTGAAGAAGGACAAGGAGGAGGACCTGGGGAGCTACAGGACTCACCTATTTTCAGCCTCGTGTGAGTCCCTTGGGAAGCCATTTCTAAGTTCTGTGATATTCAATTACATTTAAAAATTCTAGAGAGTATTCTGAAAAATCTGGAGATGTATTTAGAATTTTAACCAGAATTTAAGAAGTGCACGTTACTTTTGTGTTTTAGAAGAGAAACTACTGTACCAAAATAGTAAAGGGGAAGTTAAAGAATTAGGTTCATTACAGCAAAGAAAAGCATTTTCTGGAAGAATGATGGATAAGAGCTAAGGAGATAATTAAAATGAGATGAGAAAGAGTAGAGTAAGAGTAAACAACTAGAGTATCTGCATGGATTTTCCAATAGAATACATTACCAATGCTTATATATTACTAAGAATAAATATTATACTGCTTTCTAGTAATTATTGTAATGGTAATTCTTTTTTAATCCTTCCACAAATTGAGATCATGAATAATGTTATACCACATAAATATGTGCATTTCCTAATAAGAAAGAAAAAAATACAGTTGAATTCAGCAAATGTATTATCTAGTTAACATTGTAATTTAGTTACTGTTATGTGTTACTTCTGATAAACTTTCAAATGGAAGAACATTCAAAGTTTATCTGAAACATGATTTAAAACCACCATATTTACTTATCTGAAGATAAAAAGCAAAAGGAATTTGCAACTATGATTGGATAGTTATTCATTCATGTATTATCCATGTATGCACGTGAATGTGAGCTTTTGAAATGCATTTGCTTTGAAAACTAAAATGATTGTAAAAATGTGTTTTCTTGTAAGCTTTTACATTAGTTACAAGCTGAATTTTCTGTTCCTCAGCCAATGAATTTCACTTACCTCTTCCGTAGTAGGATGTGTTGCTCCTACACATTATCTGCCAAACTATCTGGCACATTTCTAGTCACAGGGAGACCCAAAATCTGCTAGTTAATTTTTGTGGAGCTGGCACCTATGCATATTTGCCTGTAAAAATATGATTGCTTCCTTCCTTCATTTATTTATTTCCTGACTTTAACGGTTTTGGTTAAAACATTAGTGCAAGTGCCAGGGAAGTTATTGCTTGAAAAAAAACCTCTATGACCCAGAGATTCAAAATATCAAGGGGGCATGTTTTTTTATATCATTGGAAGAAACTCTTCCTTAGCTTTAAATGCATATGTTCCTATCCTAATAATTTACAAAACAATTCATATTTTTATAAAATAAAGTGCAATGCAGTATTGAGATTATTGTATAAAAGCGACCAGTACCAACTAAAATGAAACCTTTGTCTCATAGGAAACATATGAACAAAGTTTACCTTCTTTTAATACTGCAAATTCACAGCCATAGCGTGGCAGTGCATTGCAAAGTTTCTGAAGACTAGTACTAACAGGATCAGATACAGGCATGGGTGAAGTAGGCAGCTGCCTGGGCAGCAAGGCATTTACTTCTCCTGGTGGTACCAAGAGGGTAACACCTGGGATGGTTCTGCAGTCTAGCTCCTGCCAATGTGGTGTGGAGAGGAAGAGTCAGCTAATATGAGCCTGGTTCTGCCTCTTTCTCAGCAAGGATAGGCCCTGTCCAAGTCCTTTGCCTCTCTAGCTCTGTAGCTGCAACCTGGAAGACTGTGTGAGGCCAGCTGAAGAAGGTGAGTAAAAGTCAAGGGAAGGAGAGAAAAAGGAAGACCACAGTTAGAGGAGATGGGAGGGCTTGTGGGGGGCTTGGGCAAGAAAGAGATGAAAGTCTGGAGCTCTACAGGGGCAAAGGAATTGGTAGAGGAGAGGAGATACCCACCCCACACTTAGTTCCTCCCAAACCCTGTCCTCAGTGAAGCCTGCCAGGGCTCTCCTGTCTCACAGCACCCAATCTGCTACTGTTAGGAATTTGAAATCCTCTTCACCTAGCTCTCACCCAAAACCCCACTGACCTTTTTTAGACTCTTTGCCTTTATCATTGTACCCTCATCAGCCCCTTCACCAAATCATATATTCCATTTCAGTACTACAGTGAGATGGGATTTCCCTAAGAGGCACTGAAGTAAGCATGAAATGTAAATACTTCCTTTATACTCAGGAGCCATGCTGCCAGTGAATAAAAAATTAAATGCCCTCTGGTCTCCACAAAAGTGGTTCCTCCACCTCCTGTCTCACCCAGCCTCTGCTGAATCTTGGGACAAGGTGCTGCAAATTCTTCTACTGCTTAATTGACGCAGTTGTAGAATTAGTGTTAGACCGAGATACGGGCTCAAAAGGGAAAAGCAATTCAACTGTGCAAAAGTGTTAATGTATTTTCTGCTTGGGAGTTTTGGTAGTTTACTTGAGGTCTATGGATGACTATTCCTTCTCAGGACTCAATTTCATTTCCCTTTTAGTTCTGTGTTCATTTCAGCTTTTAAACACATTTCCTTTTATAGCTGATGTTTGCAAGGAATTTAGAAAAGTAGGTATGTGTCAATGGTAAGAGGCTAACAGCCTCCCAGACCTGCTCTTTGCCAGACAGAGGAAGTTTGATGACGTTTATAAACTCCACAAACCATTGAAAGAGACAATGTGGGGAACAAGAGTAGGAAGGAGAACATAAAAAGCTAAAAATGGGTGTGTAGTAAGGCTGGAAGCAGACTGAATACTGAAAGCCATCTTATGCCACTCAATTGAGGAAGAGATCAGAAGGACTGGACTGCAGACCTGAAAAATGGGAGGGGAATGACAGACCAGCTGAACTGATAGGAAGGCCTGATCCACAAGAGTGAAATGAAGACCACACATCTTCAGAAGATGAGGGGTGAGCGGAAGGTGTCGCAGTTCAAATCTCTTTTGCTATAGATAAGGAAGATAGGCATATCTCCCTTAGATAAAATTTTTAGGCAGGAGATAAAATTTTGGAAGAAACCTTAGTTTCTTAGGGAAATAGTATATCAGAAAAAAAGGCTAAGCCCCTGAGAGTGACTGCAAGCCACAATAACACGCTGATGTCTCCAGGAGAAACTAGAGGTGGATTAGTTAGGCTACTAGAGTCAGTGCATTTCTTTCTTCCACAAAATACCAGTGCTTACTCCTGAGCTTCTCCACAGGTGGACAACCGCAGTAACATTTTCACTACCTCCTTCGTGGCTGGCTCCTCCACCTTAGTTGTTTTCCAGCTTATGGCAGGTCCACAGGCCACAGATCCTATTCTGCAAAGCTGCCCCAAGAAAACAACCTGCTGTTCTCTGCTAAACACAAAAACATCGTCAGGTAAGGCTAATAGGTGTTCGTTTCCATTCATCTCCAAGACGTGGTAGACAAGGTTTCAAGTCCTGCTTTGGGCTCAGGACCTCCATATGAGCTACTTCTTACAGGATATGTGTGTGGTTCTCTTGCAGATTCCCAGGAACATTTGGGCTCAATCACTCACATTGTTCGATGGAAACTTGCATAATATTTCAGAGTTGCAATTCCCCAGTCACTTCAGCCTTCACAAGCGCTTTGACCTGGATATCTTTTGCCAGGAGCACAGCTGTTCTCTAGGTCTCAGGTTATTGTTCAGAAGAACCTCGTCTCTGGATGTCCTCTGGCAAAATTTCCTCCTGGCCTGTGAAGAATCATAGAACCATGGAATGGTTTGGTTTGGAAGGGACCTATAAAATCCATCTAGTCCAAGCCTCCTGTAATAAGCAGGGACATCTTCAACTAGATCAGGTTGCTCAGAGCCCCATCCAACCTGACCTTAAATGTTTCCAGGGATGGAACATCTACAACAGCAGATGTAGTAGCTGTGCTGCTACAAAATCATACTGGATGACATTTCTAGATGACACAGAAGCATGCACTTAATTCAGTAAGATCTGCAAAACTTGTAGCTCTTTAAACTGTATCTAGGAAGGAAGTTATTTTAAGTATGATAAGGGGTACCGGTAGTTATACATTGGAGTGTAACTGCTGCCCTGTTATTAATAATTACTATAAAAAAGACTTCAAATAATTTTTTGAAATAGTACTAGGCCATATCCCAAATACAGGCTCATGTATTTCCTGCTGAAATAAAGGTAAATGAAAGGACCATTTTGATCTAGGGTTTTCCATGGTTATTTTGCAAAGGCTTGTGAATGACAAAAAGTAAAGCATATTGTTAGGAAGCAGCAGGCAGTAAGAACAGCCCCTGGGGACCTAACCCTGATAAACTCTCTGATCTGAATTCCTGTGGCTGTGAATAGGGGTTCTGTCTCCTTTGTTATTCATTCAGTGCTTGGGGACATCAAGAATAGCTGTAAATGAATCGTTAACAAATAAACAGCACTGTCAAAACCCAGTGTATTCATTCAATGATCGATTCCTTTTCCAAACTGGAAATATCCATGGTGCAAAATTTTTAGCTGACGTCTCAAATCAAGAGGAGTAATACTTCTCTTAAAGTCATACGGTTTACAACATGCCAGAATCTTTAAATTACTGTCCTGTCTGGATCTGCTATTTCTTTACAAGTTCCATGGTGTTCTGGTGCTAGTGTATTTTGAATAACAGATGCAAATGTAAATCTTTCTGTCTCTTACACTAGCAATGAAGGAGGTAAATTCTGCTGTCTGACATGGGCAATCTCATAGAGGTATCATATAGTTCTTTTTTTCATTTGGGTTACAAGATCCAGGCCTCTATTTGGTACTGGAATTCATATTTTCCCTGATCTATGGGAAACTTTTATGTATGTTTTCCATTATTCACCAAATGTCCTGCTATATATGTGCTTTTTTTACAGGATTAAGGTTTTAGATCACACTCCTTGCAGTGCCTGTTTTTTTTTCCTTTTGCCTCCCTTCCGTAAGTGCTAATTCTTAAGGAACACATGGATGAAAAGAAACTGACTTCCTCATAGGCCATGACCTTTCATGCATAATATAAATTCACATATTATGATTATGGTGTAGTATAGTCATTCAAAAGTACTGCAGAGAGCTATTTGACATTATTGTATATAAAGTGAGGGCAAAGGGAGTTGAGCTACAAAGAGAATCAACTGTTTTTATTAATGCACAATTTCATAACTAATCATTTTGTTGAAGCATAACATACATCTTGGGAACTGATGTATTTGTGTTAGGCATTGGTAAATCTAACTAAGCATAAACACTTGACTTCAAAGCATTCCTGTGAGGGAATGATCATATTTTAACAATATGCTCAAAAAGACTCGTCTTTTTGTTTGAAATAGTTATACGTGAGGCAAGAAGTATATTACAAGGTCTGCTCCTCGATATTATTATATACGAACATATCTCACTTTGGCTGGCTAAAACTCATGCGATTAGGTAAACATAGTCTAGCGATGAATACTTCAGGAACCTGAATTTTGTTATTACGAAGCACTAGAAAACTTGTTTTGCAAACAAACAAAAAAAATACCCCAAAGTTTCAGCTTTTACATTCTCACTAGATGTTTAAATTGACAACAGAAGCTTCAAGACCAACATGCATAATCATGTTTCTGTGCATTATCCAAGCCACAGTAAATGATGCATACACATACAGCCCACGGGAAAAGAAGAGATAAAGTCATCAGCTTGGAAGTTTTATTGAGTCTTCTTGCACTGAAGTTGACAAATTTTACCTGCTTGTTTCAGTGAAACATGCACACTGGGTTAGTTAGTATGGCTCATCTGACAGGCAGAAATGTAGTAATCCTCAAATTTACTAGAAGTGCTAATTTGGGCTGTTAAATATAGTCCCTATCATGTAGCATTCGTAGCTTGGAAGCAGGCCTGACAGTCCCACCAGTTTCAATAACCACTTGCTAAAAACACTAATCATTGGCTTTGGAGGATGTGTGGGATGTGCGGAAATCCAGGAAGAATGGCCACTGTATGCTGAGGGCAGCTCTACCACAGCTGGGCTCAGAACTTTGACTAAAGCTATGTTGGTGTACCCCACCACTGTAATGAGACTGGTGTGGAGGAAGGACTGGACTTGTGCAATTGATTTGCACACTGAGGCGTGCCTTGAGTTTGCTCTGGCATTTACCACGTTTCAATGGTCTGTAGGAGCACAGGCAAATATGCCTTAAACTAACTTACGAACTTCTGTTTCAAGGTGCTGAAGATGACCACAGAGATATGTTTGAAAGAAGGGATAAAAGAGAGGGAGAAAGTGATTTTGTGAGTATGTGGTAGAGACTGGTGAACAGGACGGGAGGATAAAAAACTGCAGTACGTATTAGTGACACTGGAAAGTAGGCATGTCTCCATTACTTAGTAGTGCAAATCAAGGAGCAAAGGACTGTAATTTGAATATGCCACCATTTGGGTACAGTCTGCAAGTATACTTATAAGGCAAATTCACACTGAAAAGAACTCCAGTGTACGAAATTGCTCCCGTTAACTCCATGCAAAGTTGACCAAGTGGAAAATGCAAAAGGAAGTCATGAGCTGTTCAGTTTCAGTATCTCTAATCTCTGATGCAGTCCTTCAGTTAACTCTTGAAACTCACCTTTTGGCTAATATTTTGGCTTCAGAATACTGGGAATTATATAGGGATGCTCCAAAGAATATATGTTATCTGGTGCTGGTCTACATCAGGGATCTTCATTTACAAGATACTAACTGACCTAAGAAACTTAAGCCTTTTCATTGGTTCATCAGGCCTTGAAATTACAGCCATGCATTTTTGTATGTCTCTGCTACTGTTAGCACAGCATTTCTGTTTGCAAGACACAACAAAAAAAAGAAAACATTATTGCTGAGAAACTGAGAGAAACAGAAAAGGAACTGCTCTCTGTCTCTTTTGTCCATTAATCTACATACAAAGACTTAACTATCCTGAGAGAGATCACTAGCTCTAAAAATGAGAAATTCTACCCAGTCTATCATGCGTACTGTATGATCAAGTTAAAAATGAGAATATAAAGAGAATATCTGGCTATGTTATGTGGCTACTATGGTTCCTACTCAAAGATCCTCAAAGATAATAAATCATTTCCAAATGAAACTGTAACTTGCATTCTGTCAATGGTAGTGTGTCCCCACCACTCAGAGATGCTCTCTCCATTCTAGTGTTTTTTCAGTCATCTTCGACCCACAAGTCTTCTAAAGCTGCTGTTTGAATATAAGTGCAGGATCTTGCTCTCCTGTTCCCAATCCATGACAAAAAATCATCCATATTTGTAATATTAATAAAATCCAGAAAAATTATTAAAAGCATTATAATATCTTCAGCTTCTGGTGTATACGGTTTAAATGTCAAAGAGTAAATAGAAAAATACCCTGTAAAACAACCATAATGTTACCGGAATAAATTAAAACATGGCATTTATAAAATGGAGAACAATTGAAGCCACAAGGTGACAGTAATCTCTGCTGAAGAAACTGTTTCTTCACATGTACATTCTGCTGAATTTACAGTGTTCTTGTCAAGCACATTTGCAGTCTGAGAGCTGAGAATAAAGATCTGCTTATTCTTCATTCTAACCTATTCCTGTTTAGTCAGTCTCTTGTTACCCTCATTCTTGCTGTTCACTACAGCAGCTCAAAAGTTTTGATTGTTCTACACTGTAGGCCAGCAACTACAAAATAGACTGCACATGAGGCAATCTCTCATGGACAAATACATAGTGTTCCGTCAGTCACTGGATTTTGCTGCTTCAGTGATTCGAAGTACAGTCCTTGCTTCACAAACTAAATTAGGAACAGCACAATTTTATTAAAAAAAAGAGAAAAGTCATGGAAAGTTCTTCAGAACCTAACTGCAGCCCCTGTAACATCTGCAAAACCATGGAAGCAAACTAACTACTTATCTACATGCTCCCATGTAAATCAGCCAGTGGCCATCAGGGTTAGGGGTGGTCCATTTAGGCCGTATTTACCTGTCTGGTCTATCTGTTATACAATCAAGCTAACAAAAATATCTCTGGTTAGCAAGCAGAAGAGGCAGCGTGGAGGGGCAGCAAGTGGCACTCAGCCATGGTTTAGTTCTGCCTCCCTCCAGAATGTATCACAATTCTCAAAATAAAATTCTACAAAAATATTGTGCAGTTGAAGGGTCAATTGTTGGTGGATTAGCACTTAATTCCCTGGAATAGTGACATAGGAATGAGCTCATTAACAACAATATTTATTCCTGGAACAGCGTAGAGAGTCAGCTACTCTCCTGCTGCTGAGTTTTGCTTCCCTCCTGCAGTAATTCCCCTACCCCATACATTCAATTTCCTTAGACCGTGGTGTCATCTGGCAGTAGTTGTACCTTTAGCAGCTGTTGCTGGACGTGCCACACACAGATCCAGCCAGCACACTGTAGACTCGTACCCTCTCCGAGGTCCAGTTGTGTTGCCTGGATAATGCACATTCCCAAGCTGCTTGTTGCTTCTCTCCTCTTCCCCCATCTCCCAGCCCTCCTCTGCTATATACAATGTACTCCTGGAAGGCATTCTGTGAGCTCTTTGTAATCTCTTCAGGCAAAATCATCCAGCTTAATTTTTGTTATTTTCCTCATCAAACTGAGCTGACCTTGCTGATTTTGTCAACATCACTCCTAATAGTTCTTCAAAGAAATGGGAGCGCAATCTACTCCATCTAACACAAAGGTCAGAAAAATGAACACCTTTAAGACTACAGTTTTTGTTCAAATGATTTTATCAATTATTTTAACTGCTCTTTAAATTACTAACTGGAAATGAGGTAAAAAATTAGATACATGGTCAAATGGTGAATTGGAGATTGAAAAACTTTTTTATCTCAGAATCTAAATAATTCCTCATCATTGGAAAAAGACTATTAACTTCCATTTCTAGCACCTTTCCTATTGGATCTTCCAGAATTTCGTCTTTACTTCCTTTTAAGATCAGTTATGAGAGAACTTATTTTCTGATGATGACAAAGTGCAATTATTCACCACTTTTTAGTTTAAGAAGCTCTAGAACTTATTTCTTTCAAGTGAAAACTCTATTTCAGCAGTTCATCTAGAGTGAAAACCTTTTATTCTTCTAGCAGCTACATTTCTGTTTTCCATAAATTGTTCTCAATAGCAAATAGGAGTTAGGAGGGGTATTCCCACCAAAACCTCATACAATTGCAAAACCTTATGACTAAGTTTCCTTAGGTGTCATTTGTAGTTTCAGTATGTCATCTTCTCACATGTCAAGCACCTTTTTTCAACCAAATTCCTGCATCCTGTGCCTTGAAAAATCAAACTGTTTTGATAACAAATTCATAAATGTAAAAGAAATAAAAAGAGACATCCTGCAGTAATTTTTCATGTATTCGTGTGATCCATTTCGGCTCTTCCCTCTCTGCTGGCACATACCCACTACCACCAATGTAAGGAACAACAAGCTTCCAAGATTTAGTCTCCTTGGCTTTGTGTGTGGATGAGGAAAATAACTTGTTGAGAAGAGTAGTTTTAAACTCTCAGAAGAGGTCACCTGGAAGCAGTTGACTGCAATACATTTCAGGCATGCATGTTAAGCAGCTCGCCTTGGGAGATTACTTGATGTTGTACTACCAAGAGGAAGGAATGAATAACTGAGTAAGATTTGAACTCTGGAAAATGCTGAATGCAACTCAGTGGAGTTCAAAAAGATAGACAGAAGGTAGCTCTATTTTTAACCAAGCAGTGACTCTGAAATCAGAGAAATATATAGCCTACAGAAAAAGGAGATGTGACTTCAATGAAAAATTAGGTTAGTTGGAGAGGAGAAATCTCTCATATTTGTGAGCTATACGTATTTTTGATAATAAAAAAGTATGTATTTAGAAAATACATCGAGACATGAAATTGAAAAGCTTTTAAAACCTTTAACAAATAAAAAATTATCCAATTGAGAATGCAATTGAGAATGCAATTAACAGTATTAGGGACAGAGCTGGATATGACTGAGAAACCAAAATACTTGCCGAGTAGATCTGATCAGCCTAATTATCTAAGCCAAACCCATAGAAATAAACATAGAAAAATGCATGCACTAACAGTCAACAGAAGGCAGGCATATGGGAATATACTTAAAATGCAGGAAAACTCTAAACAATGCAAAGTATCGTACCACATTGGAAGAATCTTCAAATACCAGCAATGCTTGCACTGTTTCAAGAAAATAAGACAATAAAATCATTATTTTGGAGGTGTTCCTCACAGGAACAGGAAAAAGCTGACTTTATTTTTTTTCTTTTTCTAAATCATATAGTTCAGTATCAGATACCCAAGTTTAAAAATGTCCTTCTCTGAAGGGTAACAGTCACAGAGGAACTGAATGATGCATAAAAAGTTTTGAAAGAGATAGTCCTCCTGCCCTTACCCTCAAAAAATCACTTTGCTTTCCTCTAATTTAACAGTCCCTTTGACTAAGGGAGAGTCTTCCCTCCACAACACTGGCACAACCCATTTAAGAGCTTGAAAGCAGATTTTAGCAGCTTAGTAGAGAAGGGGTCCGTGAGTTGTTTGGTCTCCTAGATCGAGTTGCGCTTCATTCAGGAATAATCAATGCACTCTAATTATGCTTGCTCTGCTGCTGTGGGAACGGCACTGCATGATGTCAGGTTACCAAGATGATTTTATTATTCACCAATACGTAGGATAAAAGAGTTTAGCTCTGCTGAAGTTTGGACTTGAACGTGTTTCCTGTAATGGAAATAATTATAAAAGAAAAACACAAGACGAGAAAACGCAGTTCTAGACTATATTTATCAATTCATGGCTATTTGAAGAGCCTCATCATCTTGGCTAAAAGTGAGGCTGGCCATTTAACCTTTCCTCTCTTCTCGCTTCTCTCATGACACAAAAAGCTCTGAGAGCTGCCTATTTCCTCTTCCTGTTATTCAGAGACAGAGTTTCCTCTCCTTAGTGTGCAGCCCCTATGAGGGGCAGAGAGCTGTGCTTTTCTGTCCTTCAAACTCTACTTCCCATTTACTTACCCCTTGTAAGAAATATGATGTTGTTTACAAATTGATACTTCAATAGATTAGTTAATTTTCTACTCCCAAACTTAACTAATAGTCCTATTGCATTTGCTTAACTTAGATCATTTCTTCCTGCTTTCCTCCTGTCTCCATAACCATGAGTTGGACTATATGACCCCAAAGGTCCCTTCCAACTTCAGCTATCCTGAAAACATTAACAAATTTCACACCTTCAAAAGCAGTGCTTATAATCACCTTATTAAACTCCAAAATATGGAAAAATGAGACCGTGAACAAGTCCCTGCGTTACTTCTGTAACACAGAAGTAGCTGAAACTAACATTCTGAATAAAACAAGTCTAATAAGCATCTTGTTTGAATGACTGCTGAACCAAGGGCTGGCTTATTTCATTTATGGATATGCAGATTGTCCCAAATTTCACCTGCCCCTGTGGACATCTATGTCTCCTCTCCAGTTTGTCTGCCTGAGAAAACAGAAAATCAAAGGTGGATTATGACTGAATCAAACCAGCTTACTCTTCTATCCCTAGGAAAATGTATTTACAAATTTCCTCTAGGTATGAATTTCGCAGCCAAGCTATACTTGACCCTTTGACAATTTTTTTCTCAATATGAAGCATGGTGCTTTTGTCTTCCTAGAGTTTAGTAATCCTATCTTTCCTGTATAACAATTGTGCAGCCAAATTGTATGCTCATAAAAAAACTGTCCAAAAATACATGCAGCTTCACACTTCAAGTAAATAGTAAAAGAATATTTTTCCTACAGTATAGTACATATGCTGCATTTTATTCCACCATTAAAAATCCATTTATTAACTGCTTATTCTCTCTAAATCTGAACATCCAGCTAAAGTTTTACTTTATAGACTCACAGTCTGATTGCACTATCTGGGCATACTGTGCCAATTTCACCTGTATGCACATCCATTTCCCCTGAACTACATCCTCAGCCTTTTATAAAAGTCAGTTATAAGTCACAGAACTGAAACACAGTGTTTACTTGTACCCTCCATCAAGAAGACACAGCTCAAGTCTACAGAAAGAAACAAGGAGTCTCTGTTTCTACAGGTGGCTGCGTTGCCCATAATGCTGACTCTGTTACTGAGGGCTGCAGATATGGTTCTTGACCCAGACAGTTTCTACTTTTCCTCTGCCGTCAATTAAACTTGCCAGGCAGACTTCATTCTAGCTCTTGCCTTACAACAAGAAGTTTAGAACATAGCTTTTGGGGGTTCCAGAAATTAATATGTTTTCAAAAAATCCTTTTTATTGGAATGCGCTTGCTGCGTGTCCTTGATCCTTCAAGGATCACACTATGAAATAAAAGAAAAACTCACTTTCTTCTAACCAGGACTCTTCAAGTTCTTCCAGATTTCCTGCTTTAACAGATGCTTAATTCACAATACATTTTATAAACACTGTATGGTGGTTTTGCAGAGTAATGTCTGCTTAGCATAAATAGATGACTGTCTCGTCTAAAAAGCTGTAAGTGCATATCACAGGAGAAAAGGACTGCATGGATTCTTTCCAGTTGAAACAGAATTTTTAGTCAAGCTGCATAATGTGAAGCTATGCCATTTTTGTTTTAATGACATATCCCCTTCCTTCAGGTGTATGTGTGCAACTAGGGGCAGATAAATCCTTTTGTCTGAGATACTTCTACATCACTTTGCAACAGCACCTTGGCTCAGTGATCAAATGGCACCTGAAAGCATTTTTCATGTGAAACTACGGTTCTTTTTATCTTTTTCAATGCTAAAACAAAATGAAATATTTCTTTTCCTCCAAGTATGGTCAATGTTCATTGCTCTATTTAGGTCCAATCTGGTGTGTGTGTTTCAAATCTGCATTTGAAACTTGTGAATTAGCCACGCTACCATGTGAAGGACAGTTTCCTGATGGTGGGAAAGAGATTAAAAGAATGACATCTCTCAAGATTTAAGTGGTGCTGCAGGGTATTAGGCTCCATAGGAGAGTTTGAACATGTCAAAAGTGTCAGGTACTTAATATTCATGGACAATTTCACAAAGGAGCCGATAGTGCTGTCCTTACGTTATGAAAGGCAATAGGAATGGCATGGTTACCAGTTTAAAGATTTTATAGAACTGGGCCTGTCATGCTGGCTGCTAGAGAGCTCTTTATATTGAAGTGTTTTAAGGCAAACATTCTTGCAGGTATTTGCTATTAAATTGTTTAATAAAGACCACATTGAGCTTTTAGTCAAGCCCCATAATGTTCTCAAAATACTGAAAATTTGCATGAAAGCCTTGGGGCAAAATGCTAAGCTGATATAGGTTAAAACATCTATTGCAGGATTTAACCCTGGGTAATTAACTAGAGTTGGCATAATGGAAAGAAACAGATTTACCGCTCAGCTATATAAACCTGTGGCAGGGAAAAAACTGCTCCTCTTCTCTTCTCTTCTTAATATTTTTCCTAAAATATTACGCAGTATTTTTTTTCATTAAAATGAAAAGGAAGGTGGGTATCCTGAATACTAACACAGAAAATTACAGGTGGGTTTCTAGCATCTTTTTCTTTTAAATTCCTGTTTGCAACTCTTGCATGTCAAATGAAGAAATGTGCAGATTATTAAAAGCTACAAGTTATTCCAGGTTGGGACTTATTCATTGTCTCTACGGGAAGCTGTCCCACTTTGTGTGAAACACCTAACACACCACACCAGCAACTCTAGGTGTTACATCACTGAATGAGTTTGGTTTTTCTCTGTACAATTAGCCCACCCCTAAATGGAACAGTTTCAAGCAGAAAAGCTGAGAGACCCTGTCCACATACAACTTTGCCCTCTAACTTGGCAATGAGGAATAGGAATTTGGCAATGAGGAGTATGAATCGTGCCAAGAAACTGAGGGATTTCAGGCTGGGCCTTACAGCGATCAGAACTGACCTAAGAGGTTATATTTTTCTCCCCTGCTGTGTTTTATCTGGGGATCAGCATTATATGCTTATCTAACAGAATGCCTCTCTTCTCTGCAGGGTCCGGAGAAACGTATATAAATCTACCCCACACATTTGCCTAAGACATCTAAGAGTTCCTCTGCCAGTTCTCCAAGCTCACAGACACAAGCCAGCTGTGGCCTGGAAGCTATAGATCCATTTTAGCATGGCCCTGTGCCCAAACTAAAACGTCTTCTCTCAGCAGAGCTGTGTTAATGCCTAGATGGCTTCTGGACTGCAGCTGGTAAACCTGGCCAGTTGCAGTATGGGCAGCGCAAGGTCACTTGCCCGTGTGTTTCCTTGAGACGTACCTCTGTTTGCAAGTCCCCCAGCTATTTAGGCTAATGGAGTTCACCAGCTCTGTCAAGATTTCAACAGTGCTGTACATGCCAAGCAACAGATGGGCAGGCACCCCTGGGAATGGTCCACTGAAATACCTTGACGCCTAGAGAAATTTAGTCTTCCCCAGGCATAGGAAAGGGTTTGGGTGCCAGGTCAGTGCTTAGGACAAGAGCATCTTTGCCTCCTTTGTGCGTCTAGTCCATAGTCTTGCGAAGCAGCTGAATAACCTTAGATTGAAGACACATTAATGCATTATAACCTTGACTAGCATTTAGACTAAATATTCTGTTTATACCGTGTATAAACTAGTGTATACTGCTCAGCCTAATTAGGATATTAATGACCCAAATTTAGAGAAAATGTCAAACTGTTAGACAAAACAAAACCTGTTTTATTTCCACCCAGTTTGTGCACAACTACTGCATATACTTCAAGGGCTACATGTGGTAGAAATGCTCTTGGTTTTCAGAATCTTCCCAGACAAGACAAGCTGACATTTCCAATACAGTCTGAATAATTCTGAATACAGGGTCAGCTGGGGGGGGAGATTTATTTGCTTTTGATTTTAAAAAAAATTGCATGCAGCCAACACACTATCCTAGTCACATGACCGACAAGAATTAAATATTTAATTTTTCTGGCTGGCAAAACTCTACTGAGTATTCTGAGATTTTAATTGCAAGTTTCAGGTTCAAATCTGTCAGTGACCAGATTAAGAAGCAGTTCATTTATTCACAATTTAGGTGGATGTATGAAAATGAAGAACAATGCCTACAGATACTTGGATGATAGTATAATTGCTTAGTAGATTGCAAGCATTTCATATAAGCCTTAGATTACTTCTGGAATGTTATTTGCCTATACAGAGGTGTTGTAGCATGAACGGGATCGAACACTCTCACTTGGTACATTATATCAACCAGGTAGTAAAGAAATAAATCACAGAAGTATATTATTTAATTTAGCAGCAATGGTGTGGCAAGACTAAAGTTTGGATGGGTATCAGAAAATCTCAGATGTGTGAGCAGCCAGCATAAGTAATCTAAGCTGTGCACATGCCATTCTCAGTGCTGTGCTTGAGGAAAACCAGACTAATTGCTACTACACCGTGACTGATATATTAGCTATTGCTGTCATTATCACCTTGCTATTTTGAATAACCTCTAAGGATATCATTGCAAAGAACTCAAACACTTTACATTTCATGTTTGATGAGGCATGCAGATCAGATGGGTCAGAACAGTAATACATTTTTAACCAGACATTTTAAAATGTCTATGCATACTCAAATACTACTTGGGTAACACCGTAAAGCCCTGAAAATTCACTGATTAGATTACTCAGTGGAGTTCACTGATCTTTTTCCATAATCTTCTATATTCCTGTGTATGATAAATAGCCATATGCATATAAGCAGCATATACACGCATACTAGAATAGATACATCATAGGTTTTCAACAGATATTTAGTTTTGGTTTAGTTTGTTCTCTAATCCAGCATAAGTTGTGTTTTTCTTTACACTACCAAGTGAAAAGAAAATATTACTATTCATAATCATTTGTTCATTCCCTGAGGACAAAATGATTAAAAATATAAATTAAATGACAAATTAAATGTCGAAACGTGACCAGTCAGCTGACAACAACAAAACTTTCTGTGCAAAGGAAATTTGTTAAATTTTCAAAAGTACATTTTCATTTTGTTGCTACTGCATATGGATTCTTTAATACTAGGCAGGATCATTTAGCCATAACAATATATGTAGACACCTGAAACTCCACATCTGTACACGTGCAAAAATAATAAAAACAGAAAGCTCAATATTAGTTGACTAGTAACTTGCTCAAATATGAAATATTATTTCTGCTTATAAACTAATTTTGACTAACTGGAGAATGAATACAATTTCATTTTAGCTATGTAACATAATTTCATTAGAAGCTGACAAGCTGCAATCAATACAGTGGGCCAGAACTGATCTTGGTTATGTGAAGATATTCAAGTCATACCACTAAGCTAAATCTATGCAAGATTTTGATCCAAACTTGGTACCACAAACAAGGAAGCATTTTAACAATAGGAGGAGGAGTATCATTTGAGACTTGCACAGGTACGTGATATGCATTGGGCTAGCAAATATGAAAAAAGACCTATAAGGAAGCTCACGTTTCTGGATTTGGGACCAGGATAACCAAGGGCATCTAGAATGATGTGAGATTCCTATCTCTGAGTCACCTCCTTCATGGTCTGGAAGAGGAATCATGCTTAAATATATCACTATAGAAACCATTATATATCAATATTTAAGAGATTGCTCCAAATACTTCAATAATATTGATGAAATAAAAATTGAAAAGTTAGTTAGAACATGCCAGTTGCTTTTAAGTTACAACTGTAGGTTTGGTAAAATATCATTTGAAAAACAAATGGAGGAAATACATATAAAATCCGTAGGAATTCTTCTTTACTTCAGCAGAAATAAAATTCACACAATCCCTCCGAGAGCTCTTTTTAAGCATTGTTGCTTTCTTCTTTCCTCACACATGGAAGTGCATGAATTTTTTGCCACCCCCAATCATATTCATGAAAGCACACTTTAGTCAAGAAAACTTTAGACCGGTTTGTAGTTAACTTCACCTTTGCCATTTTTTGTATTGGAGTCTGTCACAATCTCAGCTCAGGTATTAATTCTTATTTGATTTTAATAATCCATAATTATAGGTGTGCTGCAAGTAATACGAACACATTATTCTGTGACTTTATCTGCTGCCAGCCTTCTAACAAACTGCTGTCCTTCCATCAACATATACGATAATAATAATAAATATAACATAAACATAATAATATACCTTAATTTCCACTGGCATTTTACAACTGCTACTCTACTGTCATATTTCTGTCATACTAGTGGTCAAGTTTCTGGAGTACAGATTGTTTTATTCTAGCCAAATAAACTTAATACAGTACAAACATTTGTGGATACAAACACAGTTCCAATTTTTTATCAAGCTGGCCAAAAGCTGCTCACATACCTGGTCCCAGGGATTTGACTACTGGACTTTGAAATACTAAAATGACTGAGTTGATTGGCAATCTAAGAAGGTAAATATGACAATGACTTTGCAGGAGATAAGTAGTGGTGAGATACAACTGAAAATAAACTGCTACTCAGACTCAGGAACATAACCCTACGTGAGGTGATTTAGAGAACGAAACAGATTATTGAGCAATGACTACCTTAAAGAACGGATTCCTACTGAACCACGGAAAGCATTGCTCTGCTACTGTTTGTTATGTTCCCATGCTATCATGAGCTTAAAAGGATACATTTTGGAAGATACAAATACGGAGATATTTTAAGTGTTTGTTCTACTATTGAGCACTGTAGAGACAATGGTTGTGAGCCTAGAACAAAAGCAGTGACTATAACTCTGGGCAAAGCACAGGGCATATTACAGAACGGAAAACAAACAAAGTGCTCCAAGGAGTGAAACAAGATCCTGGAGCAGCCAACAGCAGTTTCTCCTTCCTGCCATTACTCCCCAAGTTGCCTCTGTGGGTTTTCATTTTGGGCAGGGAAGAAAGCATGGCCAGGATAACTTGGGAAAGTCCTGTGATACCATCAGCCTGCCCTCAGGCAAGGTAATGCAAGTGCAATCACTCTTTAGCTCCAATTTCTGCTGCAGACTGGGAAGAGGGACTGGAGGGGACTGGAGGAGGGACTGGGAAGAAGACTCTGACCAGGGAAGAGAGCAGGACATCTATCTCCAGGCCTCTGTGGAGACAGCTGAGGAATGAGTTCAGTGTGTGCAAAAGCTTAACCTTATCCATCTTCTACATTTCTTATGTAATCAAACTGAGCTCTGCAATAGCATGTGCAATCTTGGATGTCTTATTAACCAAAACAGAGAGAGACGTTGCTTGCCAACTGTGTTTTTCCAATCTCCCTTGGCTCAACTCTGCACCATCTGTCTTTAAATCATAAATATACTAATAACATTTATCCTTTCAAGTTCTAATCACCTAGACTCACTGATCCCTGTGTTATCTTTTACTATTTTTTGACATTGCATGTCACCCACTCATCAGCTGCTGTTGTTGGATTATCACACAGAAAATAGACATTTAATTGAAATTAATGCACAGTTTATTGGACCCCTTACAAACTCACACACAGCCCTTATTGTATATAACACATAGTATTGATAACCCTCAGATCACAGACTCATACCCACCTCAAGTCCACTGCACAGACCAGGTGCAGCAAACAGAGATAAGCTCTGCAAGATTTTATTGGTGATGAGAGCTTCTGAGAGCAGAATCTAATTCAGAAGCAATGGCCTTTAGGTCATGGTATCCATTTTTTGATAGAAAGAGTGTTCCCTACAATATATTTTTCTAAGTATTTGTTCAATTAACGCTTAAATATTCAAGCAGTGAATCTTCCATTGTATATCCTGAGAAAATAGTCTACAGAAATCTCTACAAAATGAAAACTTGAATGAGCTCAGTTCATGATTTTCCTTTAGTTTTTATGTTTTTCCTCATTCCCCAGTTTGAAATAAAAGGTGCTCATACAAATGCTAAAAAATTCAGGAGGCAGCTGTATCACTCAGTGCTTTTAATAATATATTGTTTTTAAAATGCTACACCGTCTACTGTAGCTCCAAGCCAGCTTCTGAAGAGAGAAGCAAAGCAGGAAAAATAAGAGGCTAAAGAATGCCAAAGAGAGAAAATCCTCTTGGCCTCTTTATATCTTCCTGTCAATACTTCTAGGGCCAGATTCAGCCCATGACTCTTCCTAGAAAGTCTGCTTCTGTTGTGGTAATTCTTCCTGTGCGGATACACGTGTATGGATATACACATCTGCGTAAGACAGGAGAAACAAAGTAGATATCCTAAAGTAGAAAGGGTACAGAACAAGCAGAGAAGCTGGGAAGCTGAAAAAAGACTGAAATAAAAGGCCAGAAGAAAAGTTGGCCTTAGCAGAATGTACCCAAATATTTATATTCACTCCCTATGGAAAAACACACATGTTGCATCCTCCTTATTCACAGTGAAGCAAGTGTGTCTTTTTCAGCATATGTGCCCACTTATCATCTCCATGATAGTGTAAGCAAAAAGATAGCTACATAAAAACAGAAAAGGAAGAGTAAACTCAGTGTAATTCTCTCCCTACTGTTCAAGCAATATTCCTTTCACCTAGCTGGGTTGCAGTTTCAGCTGTCTTCCCCAGTCCCTGAGCTTGCTTTGGGTGGCAAACGTAGCTTATTCTGCAAAGAGCACTACTGAAGCTGCTGGCATGTATTCTTCTACTGTTCTTCACAGCTAGTATTTTCAGATTGTTTTAGAAATTTTCATAAGCAAAATCCCACATTAGCTACATACAAGAGGCCTATTTAGAAGTTCCTGTTATATGAACAGGTGGCACAATATTAAAGACAACGAATGAAGAAAAGCACTGACGGGTAAACACCCATAGAAGAGATGGAAAATGAAAGATAGACCATTGCCTCTTATATGTGATGGTTTGCTCAGATTTACTGTATTTGTATTGAATGATATTTTATGCCTTCTGAATGTTTTAAAAGGAGTACCTTTTTCTCTGAAGGAAAGTTAAAAAGCTTGGGTTTATTATATTTGAAAATATTACTGTTATCCTATTTTCATCTTATTAACTTATTCCATGCTCAAATGTTTATTGTGGTATAATTAAGCCCCTGAGAAATAACTAAAGCCTACAGCACTTAGGCAGATTTCAGATTTATATCCTTGCCAAAGTAATTATAACAATATTAATTCAAAGTCACTTGTGGTTCAAATCAGTCTTGAAATATATTTCACATCAACGTCTATATTGTTTTCCTCTGTACAATACTTAAAATCGTGTATTGATGTGTTATTTTCTTATGTTTCAGTTTCATTCTGAAAGCTATGGAACTGGATTCAAAACCATTTAACCTCAAAGTTAAAAAAGCCCAAATTTTAAACATCCTTTCAGCACTGAAATTTTAACTGCTGTTTCACAACCTAAACTGTTTTTCAGTTTTTCCTGTTCTCAACAGCTAATTAGGGACTGGCTGATCTGGGCCTCCCTGACCTGGCTGGAACAGACTTTCACATGGCTTTCAGGAAAGGTCTGATTTGACACAGTCCTACACAAGGTCTGGGAAAGTGCTGACCCAACACAAAACTTCTTCCCTCACTAGGGACTATTCCAAACTTGACATATGAGATTCAGGTCTATGCTTTTGAAATTTGTCAGAGGAAATTGTCCTTCCACCAAATAATAATCTTCTTTAAAAGCTTCACAGAAGACAAGAGGGTTTTACAAACAAAGGTGGCATTACCAGCTCTGCAAATCTCTTTCCATCACATAAAATGGTTATAACAATAGCACGGAAGTTTTTTCCTTCTATATAACGCATGTTGAATTGTTGGCCTATACAGATTTCTCTTGAGATTTACCATATCCTTAACAGCATTGAAAACAAATTCTGCGTTAGTTCTAAAATATAAGGTAAACTGAAACATTGAAGTTGTGTGATTTCTTCTTCTGCCTGCTAATTGAAACAAAGCTCAGGTACTAGGACCTCAAATAAAGCTCAAGTACCTGGAGCGGCAAACCAGCTTTTTCAGATAGAAATAAGGATTCCTAGTTCAGTCTGGAGACAGGAAAATCACAGCCAAAGAAGAAAATGAGAAAAGGCAGAAAAAAAGGGTTTTCCTCATGAAACAGAATGTGATATGTGTCCAAAACCAAATGTGTCAAAAACCTGAAGTAGAGATATGTTGTCAAGGGCAGTGTTTACCAATGACAGCTATGTTCTTTCTCCATCTTCCCTCTCCTCCCTTGCGCAGTGACATGGGGGATGGCTTAGTCATGTGAGAGGAGAAAATGCATGGCTCCATGGCCACCCATCCATACCGCGGCACCCAATTCTACGGTAAATGGGAGCTTCAGTCTCCATCCTGGGAGCTGGAGTTCAAGTGTTTCATATCTCTATCGGAGCAGGGTTCAGTCTCCATTTCCTGTGAAGTATCATACTTTTCCTCCTCATCGACCCACTGAAATCGTCAAAGAAAGCCATATGTGCAAAGTTTAAATAAATGTGTTGGTTTTATCCCTGAACTACTTAATTTATATATTTTTAAAAACATATTTTTACAATAGGAGTTTCTAAACTCTCCCCAATATATATTTTTTCAAAATGTTAGCTGAGTAAAATTCAAGTAGCGTGAGTCATAGCTGCTCTGTAGCAAATTTCCTGATGCCTCTCAAGTGAAGTCATTGAGATTCACAAGCGATTTATGTCATAACTTCAGGCAGAGAATATAATAAGCCAGTCTCCTCACACTTCCTTTACAGCAAATAGAGAGAAACTGCTCTAAAACCACATTCAGTGGAACTTACCATTCTATCTTTACCATGAAGAGATCCTAAGGTAGTTATCAAACATTAGGAAGTAGGAAATCTCCTTACAGACTTCTTACAAAACAGCGGTAAAGCTAAGGGCTGAAGAGCTGAATTTCATTAAAAAACAAGCAAAAGCAAACAAACAGCAACCCTGCCCCACACACACGTGCATACTGAGGAGGGTGACTTAGGCACTACCCTGCAATTGTGACTCAAAATGACAAGCCCTTTCCTGGAGTCAGATTTTGCCACCAGCCTATTCCTTTCCATTGCAAAGCACAAGGCGGTAAGAAAAGGATGCAGTTTTATCAGGCTCCACTAGATAAAAATGCTTTATCTTACACACAACCCCCCCAAAAATTCTATGTTACTGCTTCACTTTTTTGTACTAGTTTTGAATCCATACCTATTTCTCACAGTGTGGGTAGCTTTCTCTCTCTCTGTTTGAAGTTATTTCACTACACAGTGAACTAAAATAGTTCCTCAGGATACAGAAAGGCAACTATGAGAATAACCAATAGTCCAGGAACTTACACTGGGTGGGCAGCAGAGATTAGTCCTCCCATTAATGGTAATTTCATATACCAGGTACAGCAGAGCCTAGAGACAAAAGCATGGTCCAGGGAGATGGGAGAGCTTGCTTCAGGTCTTTTTTCCAGATCAGCTCCATGTTTGAACTACGGGCGTACAGCATTAAGGGAGCAGTAGTATCATTGCTTGCTACAGGTATCACATTAGGATTTTGGCCTTTTCAAGGCTTAGCAGATCATTATAAATACTACATGGTTTAGTTCATGGGACAGATGCTATAGGGTCTTGGTTGCTACGGAAATTTTGTGAGGTGAGATTTTATGTACTTCAGAAATATACCCATTTCCAGGGCCCGCAGCAGGTAAAAAGTGACTTTGAGGATCTAAGGATCAAATATAGGCCCCTAAGTCCTCATTGTCTCTGCATTTCCATTTATTAGAGTTATAATACAGTTAACACAGATTTTCTACCTCCAAAATTTAATTGTGAGGATGAATAAATTAAAAACTGAGCAGCACTCAGATGCCACAGTAAAAAAATAAATGTTTCAATATACTGCAAATAGATTCACTTTGGTCTTCTCCATTTAACTTGATTTGTAATGAATAAGCACCTTGAGTAAGAAAGCTGGATCATTCACATGAAAGATATTAACAGCATTTCTGTGTGGGCAGCTGAACTTTCTGCCAGGAAAGTACAAAAGTACAAAGAGATACCTGCAAGATGAAAAATTAGAATAGCAATGTACATAGGACAACATAAGAACCACAGAAATATTAGCTGGAAGGAGCTTCTGTAGGCCTAGTCCAATGTCTCACAGTTGGGCTATCACCAACACTAAATCAGGTCTGTGAATACAGAGGTCAGGTCTAGACTATAGACATGTGTCTACATATACATTTGTATTTGTATCTGCAGGATTACTGATGGATAAGTATGCAGAAAACAAGTAGAGGAGAAAAGAGTCGGAGATGAGGGATGCTAAGGATACAAAGCGAACCTGTAGGCCCAGGTAATCTGGAAGGCTACTGCTGCAGTGAGATGGTTTTTCAGCTGTTCCCCATGCAGCTCCCATGCAGACAACATGCTGGCCTGGCGAGGGGGAACGTGCCTTAGCGCTGCGGAGGGACATTTCTGCAACCTCGTCGTAAGCTGAGATGGGCTGGCAGGGTGGGACAGGACGGGCTGCTGGTGGCCTTGCCAGCTGCTGTCGCCAGCGGATCACCAGTGCTCCCCTTGCTTTGTCTGTAGGTTCAGACGGCTTTCACATCACCCCCCTCACCACCTGTGAAAACCAGCCCTTCCTCGCAGTGCTGTCAGCACCTTTTCCTAGCTTCTCACCTTGTCTGTCGTGGCCAGCAGTTTCTCATGTCCTGTTCAATTAGCTTTCCTTCTAGCAACCCAGCCACTGCCCTGCAGCCCCAAGGCAGCACTTTGAAAGAGGCTGTAGTGATGTTCTGCTAGTCGGAAGAGAACCCAGAAACTTTCATATGAACCAGCCACGGCAGATTGCCACAATTTCAACAAGACCAAATGTGACTGAGGTTCTCTGCAGTGTCCTCACTTCACAGAGCCGTAGAATCGTAGAATGGCTTGGGCTGGAAGGGACCATCCAAGGTCATCTAGTCCAACCCCCCTGCGGTGAGCAGGGACACCTTCAA
>JAVKLA010000027.1:10278838-10316813 GCA_034782735.1 Sagittarius serpentarius
GATTGCCTACAGCTCGCCGTGCTGCTTTTCCAGCAGATGTCGGGGTGGTTGAAGTCCCCCAGCAGGACGAGAGCCTGCGAGCGCGACGCCTCCCATAGCTGGAGTAAGAAGGCTTCGTCAATGGGCTCCCCTTGATCAGGCGGTCTGTAGTAGATGCCAACCACAAGGCTTACTTTGTTGCCTTGGTCCCTAATTCTTACCCATAGGCTTTCAACCTGTTCGTGGCTGTTCTTCAGAGCCAGCTCTTGACACTCTATCCATCTCTTGACGTAGAGGACAACGCCTCCACCCCTCCTTCCCCGCCTGTCCCTTCTGAACAGCCTGGAGCCATCAACAGCTGCACTCCAGTCGTGGGATTCATCCCACCAAGTTTCAGTATGGCAACCAGGTCATAGCTTTCTAGCAGCACGGTGGCTTCCAGCTCCTCCTGTTTATTGCCCATTCTGCGTGCATTGGTGTAGATGCACTTGAGCCGGGCTATCGATTCCACTTCAAACTCATGAAAGCTGGAAGACCCAGGTGCTTGCCTTCAGGAGACAGTAAAGTCAATTTTTTGGTTCAGGAAGCCAAAAGCAAGCTTCTAATTTTGTATATTATTTTTAAATTAAGTTATATAAAAAAGATGGAGACTAATGAATACTATGACATTTCAGACAGCCACAAGGATGACATTTACATCTTCTGGTGGTAAAAATAAGAATAAAAAAAGACAAGCAGTATTTATTTTTAAGCTACTCCATCCTTAAGGAATAATTAACCTTCTGGCTTGGGCAGACTTACCCAGACCAGGTGGGCCTGGAGATTCCAGGCTAGAATGGCATCAAGGCGCACCATGCAACTTTGCTTGGCTACTAGAAACATCAAATTCTGTGTAACTGTGAGCTTTACTTACCCACTTAGCCCAAGCAGCCATCTGCTATCATTTATTTCCAGTTTACCAACTGACCTAGAACACATTGATTGTGTTCGTGCCAACTCTAATCTAACAAAGCGTTGTATTTTGCCAATTTCATTATGTGTCAGCCATGAATTTTTCACTTAGCAGTTAAGAGTTTTGCCTGGGCACAGCTAGTGATTCCTTTTCTGAGTTGTTCACCCAAAAGTATACATTGAGAGTGCTTCTTTACCATAAATAATGAAACTATATTCTGTCTTACAGGCTGGCCTCCCAGGTGGGTTCAGCAAGCTCCTTGGCCATGGTCCTCTGCTCCTCTTTCCCCCTCCTTGCACTATGCCCTAGTCTCATTCCTGCCCCAAACAGTTTCTGCTTGCCCCATATCCCACCCCACTGGCAATGCACTCCTTCGATATATTCATCCCTTCCTCGCCTTCTTGAAAGCTGCTGTTCTACTCAGGGGGAAAAAAAAAAAAGAAAAAACTAAAAACAAAGAAACCCCATGAATACTGAAACAGAACATGCCTTACACATATATCCACTGTATCAAATGGCAGCATTAACATAACCTTTCCCTTACAAATGGGAACAATTTGCTCCATCACTCCATATTTCACATTTGCTATTGTCCCCTACGTCCTTCTCTTTCGCAGCAACCCACAAAATCCCCTATCCTCCTTCCTCCTCCTTTTTTATCTTCCTCATGATATCAGTAATTTCTCATCTCTTTTTACACATCAACACCAGGATTTGTCTATCCAGCTCCATCAATTTGAGATAATAGTGTTTTCATTGTAAACTCCCTACATATCAAGAGAAAGAACAAGCTCCTCCAGTTAGAGTTCTATGGTAGGTTCTGGGTTTATGTGGACTCACGGAATGTCTCCACCTCTCTCCCTTCTTTTACTATGTAGGGAAATCAGACAAATTTACTCTTAATTTAGCTGGGATGCATTCAGCCCTAAACACATGAACAAATCCCAGAAGTAAACTCAACAACCACAGCAATACTGCTACTTAGAGAATGTTTATGAGTATCTTGGTGTACAGAATTTGAAGCATTGCTTTTGAGGATAGAAATATAAACAAAGGAAGCACTGGTCATATTATTTTTCCAGCTTTGCTAATTGATTTTGGGCAAAGCAGCCAGGGACAAAAGTAACTAAGTGCTGTCAGAATTTACAGCTTTCTCAAGATGGGCAACAACTTAGGTGACACTATTGAAAGTTTAACCTAAACCATCTAGGGACTTTGGAAACAGTAATTTTACTGTCTTACAAATAATCATGAATTATTCAACAAGTAACATCTAAGAGAACAAAAAAAAAGCAGTCAAATTGGAAAAGCTTTTTATTTCTGTAGCCCAGAGCACAGAAAAAATAAGTTGTGATTTCAAAGATATAGCTAAAGAAATATCAAACAGATAAAGTGAAGGATACAGAGTAGTATAAATAAAAGAAACAAATGCTACTACTTCTTTTTCACTAGAATACAAAGGATTTTCCAGAAAGGAAGATACAAAAGAATTGGCTTCCTTTTGAGCACCCACAGCGTGGACTACACTGGCAATAATTTCTAGGTACACTGGCAGATTAAAGAAATTTTCCGAGTATGTTCAGGTACCTTTTTGATACTGAATAGTAACTCTCCTACACAGATATAGGACTCAGCTCTCCTATACTTCATTAAAGATATCTGGAGACAAAGTCTCAGGGTGTTAAGTTCTGTCTACTGTACAAGTTAATTTCCTAAACTTCCTTACCATTTTCAAAGTAGACTCTAATCTTTCCATCTCTGCTAAGATATAGCAAGAAAGTACTCTGAGCTGACCAGATAAATCCAGGCTACTTTGAAAGACGAGTGGTGCCTGATGACAGAATTTTGTTTGGAAATAGCAGCAAGAACATTTAGCATGCCTGGTCACACCAGAAGAAGAAAATCCTTCCTATAAAAATAAGGGGGAATAGCTAAGCGAATATAGGACTTCAATTTATGTACTATATATTTTTTCTAGCAGCTCAATAACATTTCATTGATCTACTCTGAGGAAGTAAACAATTTACATCATACGAACTGTTGGTAGCAAAAGGCCAGTGGTGATCCTTACATGACAGTATCCCTGCACAGTGTGCTTAGACAGTCCTGGTTGACAATAGCACACAAGACGACACAAGTACAGCAGAAAAGCACAAGTTCTGCGCAGTTTACCGAAAGAGGTACTACTCATATATTACAGACATATATTACACACAAGGTTTTTTAATGATATGCTAAAATCCACACGATGCTACTGTTTTCAGACTGTCTACCTGTTCTTGCAGTTTTCTGACACGCCAGAATATCCGTCATAAGGCAATGCATGATGATCCAGATGACCCTGATGATCCAGAGCTCTGGAGTAATCTGTGTAACTGGAGTAATTGGTTTTCAAATTTCCTCTGTGCTACAGAATAGAGCATTTTTCTAAGTAAAGATCTATATTAATTATCCTTAAGATCAAAGGGTCAAGATATATTTGTTGCTATTGCAGAATAAGTCTGGCACAGCGAACGTTGTGGACAAGTGCGGCTGAGTGCCAGATGGCATAAAAAATGCTAATGTGATATGCTGCTTCTGCACATAACCGTAGCTTCACATTCTTTGAAGACACACACCACTGATGTGAATTAGTGCAAATCTGCCCCCTGCAGTCACAAGGCTCTTGAGAACATGGCCTTCATGTCTCTCATGTTTTATATCAGCTGATCCTTGTCATCATTCAGATATACAAAGGACGTATGGTGCAGATCTCCGGCATGCAGGGACTCAGATTTGGCCAAATGGGAAGCAGGCCATGCGGGACACAGAGGGAAGGTCACTTTCATCACAAGCCAAGACTGTGGGAACTGTTCTAGACATTAGCAGACCTTGATGTAGAAGAAGTTCAGCATGGAAGAAGATGCATTAGCCTATTCCATGACAGCCAAAGTAAACAGTGCTAGCAGGTCGCCCTTATTTCTCTATTTTTGTACTAGACATCAGAAATATTTGCCTGCGTGATGGTGACATATATAAATTCCACCTTGTTATTCATTGGCAATACTTTAGTGTTGCCAGTGATCCTCTCCTGTAGTGACCAGTTAGGCCGAAGACTGTCATATATTTCTTTTTTAGGTATGCCATATTAAGGGAAGACAGGCAGAGAAAAAAAAAAGAAAATCAGAAAACTCTCTTAAAATACCCGAAAGCATTATTTTTTACAAAATTATTGGGTTAGCATTTTTAATCATAGTCTGATTTTCATCCTCAGACAATTTAATGTCACCATACAGTAAGAATTCCTGAGTGTTTTGTAGCTTGGATCACTCCGGCGAGACATTGCCTTTTCCACTTCTCTCTCCATAGCAATGGTACAGGGCTCACATAGCCGCTCATAGTCAGCCACAAAACACAGACATCAAGTATAGCATTAGAATAATGTCGGGAAAGCATTGAAGTGTTTTAAATATTTTTAAATAAAAAAGAAACATTCACTGTGTTCTGTCAACTTCAGAAAAAGTTGTTACACGGAACAGTTGTTTCCTCCATCTGATCTCCCATCACATACACAGCCACTAAGAGGGAAAGCCAAAACTATATGATGTGTCATTACTATTAACGCAGTCATGAAACAGAGATATTTGGCTTGTTCATGTCTGTTCCATGCCTAGAACAAAGCTGTCAAGAAAGAGCCTTAATTTTAATTGTTTAGGGAATAGGGAAGATGTGTCAATCAAAATAGTTTTCATTCTTTACCCTGGAATAACAATGTGGTTAGAAGTGCCTTTGCATCTGAAATTTCAGATATGTCAGGCTTATTTGTGTGGTATAAGTACAGTATCAATAAAACTGCATTTTCTTGTGAAAAAGGGCAGGCCTATCATTTTTTACAGGACTACCTAATTATAGAGTAGAGCTGTTGCCAGTCTCCTCTTGAAGTTCCATTTAGAAAGAAACAGGCAGAATGAAAAGCATAGGGTTTAAGGCCAGAAAGGATCATTAGATTATCCAGCTTTCTGTGTTGCAAGCCAAGACATCTTAATATGTTTAGCTACTTACTAAGCCTAATAATTTATGAATTAACTTAGTACATTTTTTAGAAAAACCTGCAGCTTTAATTCTTTCCTGATATTTCCAGAGAATCCAACATACCTCGATAGATTAACTTTTTGAAGAGACGATTAATTATTTAGGGCCATTCCAAATTTGAATCTGCATAACACCAGCTTCCAGCTTTTGGTCTTCATTGTACCTCTCCATACAAATTTATGAAGTCCCTTTGTGCCTTTCCCTTGGGAAAGTAATTAAACATAGAAATCTATTCATTACTCAGTAGCCTTTAAAAATCAGCTAGGCAGACTGAGCCCTTTAATTTTGTCATTCTAACCTATCCTTTCCAACTCTCAGACATTTGTATTCCTTCCCTGCTCTCTCTCCACTTATGCAACAAATCTACATACCTTGGAGCTGTACAGATAAGATACAGAAATGGAGCTATAAAGATAAGATAAACACTGGGATGTAACATATTACAAAGGTAGCGCCACTTTTGTCTCTCAGTAAAAAACTTCTTAGCACACCTAATACGAACCTAGAACTCTTCCCAGAGTTTTCAGGATGTAATCCTTCATTCTGTATATATGGTCTGTATTCCATATTTCTACATGTGTAGCCTTAGTTTTGCTAATATTAAAGCAAGTCTGTTTTATAAATCAGTCTGGTCATCAAATAATCCATATGATTACCACATTTTTGCAATTACTTAACATGACTGTTACCAGCAATAACTTCATACTTCCAAATCATAAATCAAAAATATTTAATAGGCTTTATAAGCATTCATTTCTACATAGCCCCTTTTCAACAACTCTCCCAATTAATAACAACTTGTCATTGACAATTCCTTTAAGATCAGTCTGTTAGCTATTTATAATCTGTGTAATGTGCCTTTGGATTCTACACAGACAAAATATAGAATATATAGAACATTGAAGGGAAAATATAAGTGAGATTGTACAAAAGAGAAAGTTTATTAAAATGAGAAAAGAGCACATACGGCCTTCTTCAAGAAGAGCTGCTTGGATTCACCCAATCTAGCACATAAAACTCATACGGATAAAAGTGTCTAGAATTTGGGGGAAAAAACAGTGAAGGTCCATACTTCACGTTGTCCCCCTGACAGAATCATTGTCAGTTAGATCTCATAGCCTGTGAGGCAATGAAGTGAATAGACATGCTCTCCTCCCACTTCTAATCTTCTATTTTTCCAGACTGGCAGCCTATTAAAACACTTCTCTCCTTATTCACGTACCCGAGTTTGCACTGGGAGATGGTAAAAAGGTAAGAAGCATATATTTTTTAGCAGACACTACAGCCACAGAAACACAGTGAAGCCTGATAACAGAATGTGCTTTCCAAGACATGGTGGGACTAGAATATCTTGGTTAAAAACTGTGATGTTACTGATTTTGCTGTGCCCAGGCAAGTCTCATCATTTTCTCCCCATTCTCCAGGTCCCTTCTTTCCGATGGTTAGATGCCAGAGGTAAAAGAAATTAATCTAACTTTTATCAGTGAGGGAGAGTGCTAAATCTTGCAGAGAGTGAGTCAAGTCTCAGGGTCACCTCCAAGTCTTTTTGTTGCCATTGCATTTTCTTTAGTTAACAAGTGACAGGAATTCTATTTAGGAATGACAGATTTAGCGTACAGACAGCTTCTTCTACTGGAAGTTTTGACTAGATCTCATCTTCCTTGAGATATTTTGCAAATATCATGTTGCAAGCTATTATTAGACCTTATGTTGATTTAAAAATAAAAATTCCACATGACAAAAATATTATCGTATGTGTGCCTCCTCTGACTCAAAGCTAGCAATCATCATGATGGAGTAGACATAAGTTATGAGATTTCCATGGAGGAAAGAATACTGAACCAGTGAAAGAATGTTATAATCCAGCTGTAGCAATAATTCCAAGTAGCTTTCAGGCAGTGAAGTCTTAATAAACTTAAACACTCGTGTAAGCCAGATTTATTGAAGCAGCTTCACATATTGTGGTTCTGGTTTAGGGTTTTCTATTCTGGGCAGAGCACCAACTGGAAAGATGCCTTGGAATATGCACTCCCTAGTCCACCAGAGAGTCTACTGAAAACATCGCATACCTTTTCCTCTGCTCTTCCCTGTCCCCCCACCACATGTATTACCAATGTTAAATAATAACATAGTTCACTATTTTATGCTGGAAAAGTTAAAAGTAAAAGAAACCAAAAGGACTGTGTTTTATTCACCAAAAGAGGATGAGTGTTACTGAGCTTACACCTCAGACAGCAGGTTTGACAGCTCCCATGTGGGCTTGCCTTGAATATCTGGAAAAGCTTTTATAGTCCTGTTTATTTCCTTTTTTTAATTAGGAAAGAGATAAGTATGCTCTAAATTTTGTATCTGCATACTTCATGATACATTTTCTCACTCATTCATGCCATCTTGGACTGCCCTCTTTTTGGTTTAATATAATTTGCCCTATATTTCTCCCTCCAGAGCTCTAGGATGGCTTCTATTTAGATTTTACACTTTAGTTGTCTCCAGGAGCTTTTGGCATTTCCATGATCACTTGTTCTGTCAAGAATACAGGTTTCGTTCCTCATCCCTGACTTATTCAGAGGATTTTTTCCATTGGCATCTGCATTTCATTTCTGTTTACAAATTTAAAGGCATATAATTTAATTTTGGGAGTTCTAAGCATTATTCCCTCCTTTCAAATATAAACCAGTCTGGAATTCATCTCTCTTCTTTGCAATAATAATTTACACATATGAAAACAAAGCTTACTTCTCATTCAAAGCACATTAGTCTTCACCATACTGTGAGGTCTCCAGGGTCTCTTGAGTCCAGGGAGATTCTCACTCAGTTCTAGTCTAATAAACTAGAAGCCATGCCTGAAATACTCTCCTTTGTCTCATGCTAATAAGACTCCGAGTTCCTTGCTTCTCCTCCAAAAATCAGTATTCTGATGAAAAGATAAAGAGTGTGACTCAATTAGTGTTTCTTGGTATTATTTAAAATGGATGATAAAGTTGAAAAGAAAATTCTCTCAGATTGTTACTATTAGTGATGCCTTCAAGTCTTTATGAAAAATGACTAGAAAAATCTTTCAATCCAAAGCTGCCTTTGATCAAAGCAGTGACAATGACTCTGCCATTCTCCATTAAATTTGCATTGGGCCTGCAAAACTGCTGTCCATCCTGGCTCAAGGATATCAGGCAGTGGAGAACAAGCTAGTTCCCTCAGAAGCCTGGCACTCAGTTTGGTGTCACCCTTCAGCCGTAAGCCTGTGTATGGATGAACTGCAAGAATTCAAGCAATATCATGATTACACTTTTTTTGTTTGGGAAAATACAAAATAACTCCATAAAGTGACAAAATCCAGTCTCACCAAGAACAGTTCAGCCCTATATAAACTTAAAAACATATTCCTGTTATTCAGGTGGCAACTAAATACAAGCCGGTGACTTACGTGCTGTGCCGGTCTGCTGCGTACCCTGGGTCTGTGCATGACTGGGCACGTTCAAACCTCTAGTGTTCAGAACCATTGTTTTTATGCTTTATGCCTGGTTTTCACCCGTAAATACACCATGCGCCTGCTTAATGTGCCCTGGAAGCTGCACAATTTATGTAAGAGAAGTACAAGTTAATGTCAGTGTATGAAAAGATGAAGGAACTCTTCAAGAGCAGGTGAAATTTAAGACCCTTTTCTCTCCATCTTGCAAGCCTCAGTTTCTGACGCCAGTACTTTCATTTATTGCCTTTCTTTGTGGCAAAGGAATGGGAGAGACCTCCTGACACACAGAATTTAGCTGTTATAGGAAGGCAGCTTATAATCTTTTCATTCATAAACATATTGAGTCCCATCATAAAAATGTTTAAAACTTCCATTAGAAGCCTGTTCCAGAATCTGACAGTTAAATTAATTAGGGTCTTAGACTTCCTAAACATCATCCTGAAGTTTGTCCATAGACAACTCCTCCTATAGAGTACATCACCATATAGATTTTGCAGACAGTGAATTTTGCCAAGGAGTTCATGATTTACACTGTATGGGAACTGCAGTAAAGGTGCCAAGATCATGTGTGCTATGATGACAACTGTGAGAAATGTTTTCAAAAGTGAAAGTCTAGTCTACTAAACTCATTGCTCTGTCTTTAAAATGTCTTCACCTACTCAGTTCAGAAAACCTCAACAGTTAATAGAAGTTCTTGGACTTGCAGGTTGAACTGTGCAATGCTATTCGTAAATTAAATAAGCCCTGAAGGACTGTAGAATTAAAGTGCATTTTTGACTGCACATTTTAAAACATTAATGCTGAAATTAAATTCTACTGTATGTAGAAGAAAAGGCGCTCAGAGGATGAAGAACTTCTCTGTGGCTGAAAGACAGACTACTATTTAGAGCCATAGCCAAGAGCGAAAAATAAAAGCTTTGGAGTACTGAAACTGTATTAAGAGAGTGATTACTGAAGAGCTTCCTCATTTTTATAGAACTGATTTAGCTGCTGCATTTTTCTGAGAAAACAGACAAATTCGGTTCAACTCAATACTTCAAAATTTTCAATGCTGTCAAATGACTAGTATAAACACAAGATTAATAAGGAGCAGCGTCCAAAGCACTCCAGAGAAGATACATCCATTTTAGTAGAATGGCCGCCTTTTTCTTCCCGGTTATACTGAACGGAAAGGGGCAATGTGGTTCTGCTTTTACTAAAAAGAGATATAAAAAACAAAACTTCCATTAAATTAGATATAATTGATACAAGATAGGAAGATTCCTTTCCGAATAGATTAGTTCATGATGTTCATGACGTATTTTCTTATAACTTCCTACAAAGTATCCATGAGTCCTGGTGAAAAACTCAGGAAGGAAATTGTGATTTCCTCTAGCTACCTAGTATATTTGGCTTCAACCTCTCATCCCCAGAACCTAGTAAAAGAATATTTGGGACATACTTGCATACCCCAGCAAGTTCAAGCATTTTGTATTTCACAGGTTAGGATATAGAAAGCAAGATGATTGTCAATCATGGAAAAGCATTTGAATCTCTTAATCCAGACTGTTTTCACCTGGAGAGAGATCTCTGAATGGGTCACATCTTTCTAAGCCAGTCTGGCACATTTAAACATAAATCGGGTACTTTACAATATAGTTTCAAAATACTTCCCCTTAAACACCTGCATAATTCATGTTCAAACATGCCTGGCCACATTTGCAAAACTGAGTGAACTCAGATGTCACAATTGTGTACGCTTAATTCCGAATGCATTCTTACATGAAATATTTGGGTATAAGGAATACCCATTCTCCTTGCCCTTCACTGTTAATTGATTCGTTGGGAAGTAGGACGAAGTATCATTCCCGTACAAGGTGCTAAATAGCTCAATTTCACAGAAGTTGAGAGATACAAAAACTTTAAGCAGTATTTTCTTATAGTGCATTGACTTGCATCATCCACTAACATAAGGAGAGACAAAGAAAATCTGCTCAAAGCGCTTTCATGACAGGACTGTAACGTAAGTTCATTGTGTCCAATGGAAGATACGGAGATCATTAAAGACAAAGCAATACTGGCTGCTGGTTGGAAAACAGTATCTAATAAAACCTTAGAATGAACTTAGAAAGTAAGAGACAATAATTACTTCAGCACATTGATTAAAAACATAAAGGTAAAAGTTATAGATTGAATAGATCAACAGAATAAGATACAAGGTACACGTACATAAGCCAGTAGGCTGTTTGGTACGTGTTTATATATGTAGCAGATGGGAGGAAGGATGAAGACACTTTGATTTGAAAATATTCCTAAGTATACACTACCCTCAAGACTGAGTCAGCTCATATAACCTTATTTGCTCAGTGGGGATCTCACTTTGAAGTGCGGAGAAATTCTCTCGCGGGCAAAGCTCTCCTGTGCACTTCTGAAAGTGTTTCCTCTCAGTATTTGGAAACAAGGTATTCAATTGTACTTAGCAGAGCTATTTGGGAAAAGCAGACAGCTAGCAGATTAAATACGAAATCCCTGAAATAAGATGACTCATTTTTTAATTAAAGTGTTATAAAACAGACATTGCTAATTTTGCTGCTAAAGCACAGTTTAGACGGAAACGATAAAATATAGGGATGGGGACAGCTTTTGTTTTACTATGACTGGAAATATTCTTGACTGTGAAGTAATGCTGATGGATACAGACAGAGAGATAGCTGTGTTTATCTCTGAACGTCACACATACAGAAGCTCTGGGAGAGGGTTAACTTCCAGAAAATTATTGCAGCTGTAGGTTTGCAATATTATGTACAACTGACAGAGCGACAAAATGACAGTCAGCCCAGCCTTATGAGGTGCAGTAGAAGTTTTACCCCTTATTTGTCTTCTTCAAATCTTTCTTCTTTTGCATCACGAGTGTTCAATAAAAAGTTTCAATCCTCCAATCAAAAAAACCAACAAAACAAAAACAAAGTAAATTCAGCTTTGCTATTAGGCACTGCCATGGTACAAAGGTCCACTGGACACATGTGTCACCTTGCTTATGAGTCTCCAGGGCCAGCTCTTGAGGCCTTGCGGCTTTAAATATTTAAACCCATAGGAACACAAACTCTTAATTGTGCAAATAGCACTTGATAATTTAAATGAAGAAAGATATGTAAAAAAAGGATCACAGTAGAAACCCAATAAAGCTTAATGAAGATGTACATTCTTCTGCTGGACCGATTATTCTCTTTGCAGTATGTGATGCAATGGACAGACATGAGAGGCTGCTGTTAGAGTGATATGGCAGAATCACTCATGAGGGATATTTCAGTTTTATCCTTACCACAGTACATTATTTAGGTCAGTGCAGACACTTTGTTTCATAAGGGCCAAGCTGACCTCTTTAGTGACATAAATTAACATATCTCTGTATAACATACAGTGTATGACAGACTGTTTCAAAATCAAAATCATTCACTTACAGACGTAAATAATCTAAAACAAATGACGTTATATATTGTCCATAAAAAGTACCTATTCTATACTTTGTCTGAATTCCTGCATTGCAACCTTCAGGATAAAAATCCAGGCATCCCAAAGTGATGATTCTCCATCTTCATTTTGACCTTTTAAATGAGAATAGGATAAAAGGAATCTTTTTTTTAAATCCTCTGTCATTGCCATCTGCTGAGATTTTCAGTCTGAGCCCTTCCCTTTCTAGCCAAAAACTGGCAGAACACCTACGGCTTTACGGGTGTATTCATCTCCAAAAGGCAAGGATAGTAGGAAAAAAGACTGAAGAGCAGAACTGAATTGCATACTGGTCCCTGCACTGTATAAAGACTGTCCTCGGGTTAGTTCCTACCACAGTCAGGGAAAGACCACCTGTGGCTCTACTTCTGCTCTACACTAGTGTTTCTGTACGAGATGCAAATTTCTTGTCTCTTTACAGCTCGGCAGAGTATGACTGCTTACGCTGGGATGCTGTAGCTCTCGGGAATCCAAATGCTCAGCGCCTGTGTCTCTTTTAGCACCTTGCTTCTCAGCCTGTGCTCTGTAGCTATACCCCCTGCACGTGCTATACAGTAGTGTCATGCCATTTTCAGCAGCAGCTTCGACCTTCCCACAGGGATTTCCCATGCAACCTATTTTCTCCAAAGCAGTATTCACATTAAACCCTACCAGTTCCTGAAGTTCTTGATTTCCATAGGTCCTAAAGGATCAGAGAGACAGCTTCCATTTCAGTGCATTTTTACTTTTGTTCTTGCACTGATTCACTCCAGGTATCAGGAACATTACCAAAGAGCTCTGAGTACCAGTTCTACAACATTCCCAGGAAATTAGACCTACAGTAAGAAATAGTGAGGTCCAGACCCCCTGACAGAGGGAATGCCATAGCACCAAGGCAAGTGGCACAAAAGAGCTCTGTCAGCAGGGTAGGCAGAGCTGGCGTATGTCCTGTTGAGTTCCCTGTGCAGTCAGCTGCAAGCAGTTGTCACAGCTTATCTTCACACTCCAGTTTTTAGACACTGGTACAGTCCTGTCTGTGCACAGAATGAAGGTGAATGGCAAATGTGGCAGCTTGGGTGCTGGACCTAACAGTTTTGAAAATCTGGGTGGGCAAACATCAGCTTGTCTTATGCAACCAAAAGCATGTTTGGAAGAAATCGGTATTTATGTCCCTGTCCCTTCATCTGAGTAATCTGCGAAGGAACTATGGAGGGTAGGTTCACCCATATTTCTACCTAAGCATTCAAGGTGCCATGCAGAAAATGCCCAAGTTACATGGCTCTTCATACCTTCTAGTTGGAACAGGGAGAACGCTGTAAGGCAAAGGCATATTTCCTGGGAGAAGCTGGCTTCAAAAGGGAAAAGAAAGGAAAGACTGCAGTCTGTTCTCTGTCTTAGCCCTCTCTTAAGACCAAATGCAAAATGTACCCCTTTCTTATGAAGCAAGATCAAAAACTGATCAATCGTAAATATTTTTGTTGATGATAAGAAGTCACGCTGGGTATCAAAGACGAAAGTTGACCTGTAAAAGGTTGCTAACAGACCCGGGTGACAGGGCAATGACTAGAAAATTAAATTAAGCGTGGATGATCATAAAGCCATGCATATGAGAAAAGTCATATTACATACTTATGCATGCATATAGTGATGGGCGTTCAGCCAACATTTCTACCAAAGGGTGAGATCTGGAAGTGAAATATTTCCATGAAAACATAAGTTCATTGCTCGGCAGTAACAAAAGTGAATGTTACAAGGAAAGAAATATCAGTTACATAAAATAGGAACATTTAACATATGCACTATTTAGATAACGTGTTCTAAGGGAGGCAAATGGAATAAATGGAGTTCATGTTGCTGAGCACAGAAGACTGCTGCAAAATGTGCTTCGTAAGTAAGACTGTATGACAATCAAGGAACATTTCAAATAAAAGATACCAGTTTTGTTTGTAGTAACTGAGGTAGTAAACATTCCTTGAACTTGTTGCTTCATATACCAAATGCAAAAATCACCATATTCAGTGTAAAGCTAGACAGCAATTTCAATGACAGGACTATTCTTTTTAGCAGAAAGATCTTTAATAAAAGGGCACAGAAATTTTCTGATGCTGCAAGTAAGCAAATGGATCAGGTAATAAAGCCAAGGGCAGCATTATGGCACTTCCATGGAATTATGGGAGTGATAAGGACAAATGATCACCAAAGCTAAATTCATTACACTCATTACATTATGTAATGTAATTACATTAATAACATGCTACATGGATGGTAAAGTGATGCTGATATGGTTCAAAAGAATACACATCCTTTGGTAAAAAAAAAAAAAACGCATGCTATCAAATTGTATAAACTTGTCTGTCAAAGTATTTAAGTACTATATTCTTATGGTGAAGCTACATGAAAGCTTCACAAATTTTTTGCACCCTGTTTTTCCTCTGAAGTCATCTCTTTTATACCCTCATAAATCTTGACCTGGTGGATTTTTAATAATGATAGCTTATATCTGAATTTTTTGAACAACTGTCTGTGAGCAGGTGATAAGGCTTTCGTATTCATGGAGACAATGAGGAGGTGAAGTCCAAGACTGGGTGGTAAGCTCAGCTGTTAGATGGTTAATGGAGGAGGAAAGAAATGGAATGTAGGTCAGCAGCAAATATTAGCACAGGGAGTTCAGTCCCATAGTCTAGTGCAGTAAGTGCTGCCTACCCTCACTCCTTTCATTTGCACCTCTCCTTTATTTCTCCCTAGCAATCTTTCCCAGCTCAGGTCCAGTGCAGGTAGCACCTGGCCATGGGGTGGTGAGAGCAGTGGGGCCTATGTCAGGCAGATGCTTTCCCAGCATGGCAGCTACTCATCCTAGCCTTCTGCACTAACCAGATGTTGCAGCTCAGAGTCTCTCATGCTAAACCACCTTGGGCTGGGTTGTTCTGACACATCTGGGAGCAGTGTCTCTATTTCTGCTGACCAACACAAGCTTCTGACCCAGGTGAGTTAGGGATCCCATGGTGGAGCAGGAGGATCGGGTGGGATTCAGAGGGATGTCTGTGAGGTGCTGGTTTCTTTGGCCAGGTTGAAATAATTAGGGTCTCTACATCAGGGGTGTCCTGGGCCCACTGTATTCATCTATCTGGTCACTGAGTCTCAGCTTCATCCATCTCTGCCCCCATCCTCAGCTGAAAAACACTAGAGCCATTTATATAACCTTTAAGATAGGATCTGAGCATATATTCATGTTGTTATATAACATCTCAGTTACTCCATCATCACTTTTACTAGTCTTCACAAAAAGTGACCAGGTGTCTGTGTCCAAGGTGATCCTGCAAGGTTTTCCTTTCTATATTTTTGCTTGTCCTCATTTTCAAGGTCTTCCATTGTTATTATTTTCTTTTTAAAACTAATGTCTCATTCATTGTTGAAAATCCAGTTTCTGACCCTTACAAAGTTTTTGTACCATCACTTATTGCCTATGTAGGTTTAGAGGGGTTTTTTTGTTCTTTAGAAAAGCTTCCAATAATCCACCCTTCTATCAGAGCCTCCGATCAGAGCCAACTCTTCATGGGAAGAGTTCCTTATAAAACTCTGCTTGGCTGTCTTGCTGTCTCCTGTCAAATCTCTGAGTGATGCCTTTAGACAGCTCACAATGGAGCCATTATCCACCTCACCAATCATCACAAGGTCATTATTCCCATATACACTTCCCTCACACTGTTTTACTCTACGGCTTTAACCTCTTTGAGATGAGAATAGGGTCTTTGTCCTGCATTTGCATAGCACCCAAAACACAGACTAGGACACCTTCTACAGCACTGTGATAAAAAAATAAGATGGTCTCAGCAATAAAGAGAGAAAATTGAACTTTGCTTTATAGTCTCTATTCACCCAGATCCAGATTAAATTGCTGGTGGCCTTGTGAATATGCTGGAGGAACAGTATTATTTGCCTGCATTGGTTTTCTTTACAAATTCAGAAATCTGGAGCAATGAAGTTGCTTGAGAAAGGTGATCAGTTAACTGGAGTGAAAGATCGAGATGAGGCACTACTGCAGCTGCTAGCCCTGTCCCTACCCAATATTCTTCATCAGATAGACATTATACAGAACCTTTTGAACATGCCAAGACAACATGGTTATGGGAAAAGCCATAAGCAGACCTTATTGCTGAAGCCAAAATATTATTTAGATTTAACCATATGGAAAAAATTAAAAGAAAGCTGGAAGAGACAACAAAATGTGTGAAATCATTTTAACGTCGAAAAAACCACAGCTTACTTAAAAATGTATCATCTCCTCTCAGCTTTTATGGCATTTGGTTCTTTACTGTGTTTCCAAGTAACTACCCTCTAGACTTGATTCCTAAAATGCAGGCCTGTGAACAAATTTTAGAACACAATAAATAAAAGGTATGTTTCAGCTTAAATAGTAAAGTGACTATGCTATAGTTTGTGATTTTTATACTACTAACTTTAGTAGCTTTGCATCTAAAAACTATGATGAAGAATAGTGACAGAAGAACATACAGAGGGAGGATACAGAAACTCTGGCGTTTATTCCAGCCATTCGGAGTATACTGAGCATCAAAAAGTCTCTAGGGCCAAACAGAAAGAAGGAATCTATGCCACAGCTGTCTCAAAGAATAACTTCCCTCCAGAAAAAATCTAAGCCATATGACTTCTGGGAAATTAGAAGAACTGGGTTTTTTTAATCATCGTATTCATCTAATGCACTTTTTTTTTCTTCATCAGCATTTTAACTTGCCATACCAATCTCTGCTTAGTATCTTTGTGACATCTGTGACTCTTCTCAAAGATAGAGAGTTGATCACTTTCCTACTCTGTAGGAAGAGGATGTCTTTTTTTTCACAAAGGTGAAGCTCTTGATTTAGCACATCAGTTTTCAGCCCCCAAATTGTATTAAATAACCCAAATTAGGTTTTCTTATTGGAATTCGAATATCACAAGAAGTCATTGTCAGGAAAAAACCTCTTTTTCTGCTTCTCCCTCTCTGCTTTTCTCAGAGCCTCTGATCTCTCTTCTGGGGCTCATACTTTCTCCTCTGGCTGAAGTGTTTTGGCCAATAATCCTTCTATGAAGTACGATACTCAGAAAGAAGAGTATCCTTCTCACCATTCAGCCACTCAGATTTCCCATATGCTACTGTATATTCAGTATGAATACTGCCTCCAACATGGATTAGAATGAGGCTTGAAAACTGTGCTCTTACCAAAAGAACACGATGGCAAAAAGTTTGAAAAACAACCATATTAAGCATAAACACAAATGGCACAGGACACCCTTCTAGCCAGGACTACAGAGGGATTGATTACTTCAACAGCTGTGACTAAGGAGCAGGTTAGAAGCAGCTGCTGTAATATATTTATTGTTGCCCAGACAGAACATGGCAGTACCTGCAGAAGTTGTGGGTTGGCCTGCCTGGTGCATCACAGGACATTGCACAACTTTGGTGCCAAAACACACTGAACGCTGTAAAAAGAAGAAACAAAACCCCATTGGATAATAAGGCAGCTGTTTGCTATTTGACAAGGAATACCAGGGCAGAGCTTCCCCGCTATTCTGTAGAGGGAAAAGTGCTGGCCATAGAAGTTAAGGGGGTCATGAAGTCCACACTGAGGGAAAGGACAGAGACAACATCTAATCTGAGGGGATTAGTTTGAATGGTCACTTAATCACAAGAATGGTGATTTGGGCACAGTAATCGATGTGTGTTGTCAATTACTCTGGGCCTGACCATAAAAACCTCACTTTACACTGGGTTCTTGGTAAAGCAATCATACAAGTTTGCAATAAAAGAGCTGAGACAAATGGGCAGCAAATGTTATCATCACAATTTGATTTTAAATAAGAAAGATGCAGCAATTCTGCTTTGGAGTCTTCCCAAATAGTTAAGCTTGATGTGTCACCAGCCAAATTAATTCAGTATACCCCTTGGTTTTAAGATACTATACATTAAAGTATTTTCTCTTCTACCGGGCTATTTTATTACTCTCTCTTTATCTTCACAGAAGGTTTCTGTTGTTCACAGTGGGCACATGATGCATTTTTGTTTGCATCTCATCCAGCTGAAGAATGAGTATCTGACTAAAATTTACCACTTGAAAATGAAATGCTGTAAAAAAACTAAACCCACAAGTCTGAAGTCCTCAGTGGAAAATTATTTCAAGTTCACCAGATAAATTAAATTTATATATTAAAAAAGTAAGTAACCTCTTAATAAATTTAAATAACTCCTCCTGGAAAACAGTTTATTTTTATGTTCTTTATTCCACCAAAACTGCATTGCAGTTTTCCAGTCTTTATATTTACATTATTTGCAACTCTTTCCATAAGTGCCAGTACAAATGTAACTGATGAAAATCCAGAATAGTCATACAAATGTTCCTGAAAGCAAGGTGCATTTCTGAGCGAATTTTTTCTGATGCGCAATAATATATATGTATATATTAACAAAGCTTCATAATATAAAATATCTTCCATGGCAAGTAAAACTTCCCCACTTACAGCTTATTCAGATTTCAGTTACACAGACTTCTGCATTTCAAGTTAGTGCAAATAATGAAAGTAAGAGCCTGAGCAGAATGATGTAAATACAATGGAACAAGAGAAACAGCAAAATTTTACCAACTCCCTGCGTACGCTTCTAACATTTAATCAGTATATCACTAGTATTCTTTATATACAATGTATTTAAATAATTGGCTTGTCTGAACTATAGGCAACAAATTTACAAATTAAAATAAAATAATGTTTCACACAAATATGGAATGTCCGACAAATATATGAAAATAAAATGCATCTAGTAACAAAAAGTTGTAAATCAAAAAGGTAAAAGATGTCTTCTCTGTCTTGGAAGATTTCAAGGCACTTTCTTGGCAAATCAGAATTCTCTCCTTAGTAGAAAGTCTGCAAGAGAAAAGGACATGCCATTTTACAATCAGCTGCAAAACACAGAGGCAGACCGCTTAGCGTGACTCTGGTTATAAATCACAGTTTCCTGTGGATCGCATAAACCTTAAGATTAACTCCAGCACGCCAGTGGGTCTTGCCCTCCTGCGAGCACTAATGAGTTTTGCCGTGGCAAATCCTCAGCGCTGACGCTAAGAGGTTTAACGCGCAGTGGTCCACGCTGCTGCATCTTCCACGGAAGCTGCCCGTGCACGGAGTCACGTGCCTGTCTACATTCTGGGTTTCACCAAATGCTTTACTTCCATTTGCAAGGATCTGAACTGGGCGGGGGGGGGACGACACACCAAAACCCAACCAAAAAAAAGCCACCCCAAGCCCCAGCCAACAACCAACCCCAAACCAAAGCGCTACAAGCCGCCGCCACCGCGGAGCCGGCGGCCTTCTCCATGGTCCTGAACCAGCCCCCCCCCCCCCCCCCCCCCCCGCCCGCGACAGCGGGGAAGGAGGGCTTTTCCCGGGCAAAACTTCCTTTCTAACAGGAAAAGACCACGTCTCCGTTTCGTACCCGGGCACTTAGAGGAGAGGGAGGAAAATATTCGCATCATAACACTGCAGTTCTGGTTTTTTATAAGGACAATGCAGCCTATTTTAGTGTGTGCAGAAGCACTTTAAAAATAGACGTTGATCCTTCAAGTGGGAGAGCCTCCTTCTTCAAGGCAACCGAGAATCTCCAAGACTCTCTCAGATGTTAAAGCAAAGGCAAACTGCCTTACAGGAAACACGAACTATGACCCTCTCCTCTCTAAGCTAGTGTGAGGGTGGTGAGGAAAACAGATCCTCTGTGCAGAAAGGTGGAGAAGAGGCAATCACAGAATCATGCCAGAAATGCAGTGTCACTGAGGGATGAACATACATAATTCCTGTGCTGCCCGGTCTATTTGGAGGGAAGAGAGAGTGACTCCTGCCACTCTTCATCCTGCTAAGGAAAATGTTTCCATTCCAAAAAGATATTGGGTATGAGTAAATACAAAGACCTAAGCCTGTCTTGCCTCTAGTGGAAACTAGCCACTTTATCTACTTGGTGAAGGAAGAGGCTGAGGGAGCACAGAGGCAGCTGGGCAACACCCAGATCACAGCTCTACTTTTTCCTATGATGTTTTCTCTATTTTTAACGAAGTAGAGAGAAAGTCAGCCTAGATAAAACTTCAAGTGAACACAGTGAATGCGAGCTGCCAACATTGCTTATCATTTAAACCGTCCCTTCCCCACGTCATCTCTCTGAGTGTATTTTTGGCTGGCAAATTAGAACACCTGGATTTGCAAATCATAGCAACTTTTGATGCCTTTGTATTTTAAAGTTGGAAATAGGATGAGACAGATGCTTCTGTACTGTGGATATAGAGGCAGACCTTTGACTCATCCTCTTGAAAGAAAACGAAGAAAAGTATTGGAATACCCAAAAATCTTTCTGAAAGCCCTGATCTATGAACCCAGAGGTGTAAAGGGATACAGATAGGGAAAAACACAGACTAAATAGGTGAACATGCAGAAAATGAGAGAGTGCTGGGGTGTTTCAGAAAGCTGAGACCGGAAAGAGAACACTAGCAAACAGGAATTTGGGCACCTCAAAAAAAAGCTTTATGAAAAAATGGGCATTTAGAAAAGGATTCCTGCCCTTAGGCATGAGAAGGAGATCCTGGCAAAGTAATGAGATCCCTAGCCACGTTTCTGGTTCCGTGCCCCTTATACATTCAAAACTAGCTGCAAGACCTGGAAGGCAAGAGGCCAAACAGACTGAAAATAGTTAAGAAAAGAAGAAGAGAAAGAAATTATTGCCATATTCTTCAAAGTATTTTCTCACAGCCACCAGAATGAATCCCACCTCCACTTGGAAATCAAATCAGCTAACACTGACTCACATCCTACTCTTCCTTTCTTCTTCTTGATTAGTATGAATTGAGGTCTTGATGCAGGAAGAAGTGACATACACAACTCCCCCAAACTCCAAGCCTGCAGTATTTGTCAGGAGGAGGTGGTGAAAGGAAACCATCTTTGAAGGAATTTAAATAAATTAAATTCACTGATTTTATGTATTTTATTGGTCAATAATAACCAGTGCCGTTTTTCTTCCAAATTACTGTTGGAAGTGTAACCATCTTACTGATATTGAAACAACGGCAGAAAACAGCTCACTTGAAGACGTTCCTTTTATCAGTGACAATGCTGTTTAACACATTTAACATGCTATTCATAAACAAGAATAGACTGGTTCCTTCCACAGCCTGTTTCTTGAAGCCTTTAGCTTTGTCACATCTTTATGTTCAGTTTACTTCCACCACCATGAAGTGGTATTAACTTTAAAGAAATTCTCAGGAGACAATCTGGGAATGAAAAGTGGTCCCAAAGACGAATACAGTGACAGGGTATCTATGAAGACTGCACGGGCAGACCTGAGACCAAGACATTCTGCTTCTTCCATGGATTAACAACAAAGCCCTCTTCTGAAAGGCCTGAAAGAAATGTGTTGATGAAGTCCTCACACATTCTTCTTTCACCAACCAGACTCCTTAAAATTTGAATAGTGAGAGGTCACCCTGTGCATAATTATGGGCTATGGTTCCAGAAGTGACTTGTAGGAAATTACAGTGGGGCCTGTCAGAGGTATCTGTGCTTCTGTGTATTTCCACGAGGAACCAGTCAGTCCTTACAGCAATGCCAGAGCTGCATGTTGATGCACTCTGTTAATATCACATATCTGTATGCACGCCTGATAACAAGGTACACGTGTTAAGTAAATCACTAGACCATTCAACAAATATGAAAATGCATGGGAAAAATGATACTTACATAGCAAACATCCTAGGACTGTGTACACAAAGGGCTCATTGCTAATCTCGTTAGCAACCTTGCACACCTTTTATAATCTATAAAACAAAATTACCCACAGCAATAATGAATCTCAGTTGCCAGATACCCTCAAAAAACTGCATAAAACTAAATATAGAATTTGTACTAGAATTTCAGACGCCTTACACAATGAAACCATTCTCTGATGAAAATTTATGAAATTATGTGTGCAAGATGCAAAATTAGATTGTACTTTATCCTAGCCAGGGCTCTAGAGGAAATGTGAGTGATGGTGGCAATTAATTTTCTACCAAGTAGCTTCCTCCTAAGATGCAGAAGACCAGGTTCAACCCCAACTTTACTTGAAGGACTTTAACTCATTAACTGGGAGGCTATTCTAACCAGCAGATTATGAGGTACTCTGAGGTCAGGCTCTTTCAAACTTTTTTATTGTTCCACTTAGTGTTAATGTTGGTGGAAATCCGTATTTTCCATGTCTAAGTACATCTCCTAATTATCAGACTACAGCTACTAGTGTTCTACTTGCTGTCTCTCTCTCTGGTGTCCTTGGTTCAAATAACCACCTGGTTCAAGTGGCCCCTGAGCCACTGCCGTACTTGCTGATGGAAAGATTTAACTATTTGGTAACAAGAAATACTTAGGTAAAATTTTCTTCTCTTGCTTGGTAAGTATTTTAATAAAACTTAATAGAAATTGTGCCAAACAGCAAGAGACTGAATGCTAACCTGGGTTCATTTCTTCAGGGAATGTTTGTACAGAATATAACCATGTCAGCAGAAGAGGAAGTAACTCATCCTCAGACATCCTATGGTGGCTAAGGTGTCTCTGAAACAAAATATCAAACCCCTCTAAAGAGACAGGAAAAGATCCTGGCTATGATCAACTTGATAGCTATTCTAAACCCTGAGTACTGGATAAGGTGGAGACAGTTCCGAGGGTTTAGCTCTCCTTTACAGATCAACAGAACATTTCAGGTTGACTGAAATGCACTGTCTGCTTTGGGTTTGGTTGACATAAAGGAGAAAAAAAACCTGCTTTGGTTTTAATTGCATTTTTTATTTTACATTTTGCTTTGACAGCTGAACTTAAAAAGCAGTTCTAACCACAATCTTGTTTTTAAATTTAGAGAAAAGCTATTTAATTAGAAGAGAAATATTATCACTCTGTTTCTTCATAAATAAAGTGAAGCACTCAGGCAATACGGGGTGTCCAAATAATATTCATATACTCTGGATCCATGTATCAAGGTATGAAATATGCAACATGCATGGTATTTTTGTTATGCAGCATGTAATAGCTATATGTCTACCGTACTCATATGTCTACTTACAAAGCTATATGTGTATCTTTTGAGGATCAGCCATGCGTTTCTGCAATCCAACTTTTGATCAGTGTAAGGGCAGATGGAGATGAGGGCTGCTCCAGACCCTTTCAAAAGCCAGATCCTCCGAGGTGCTGAGCTTTGGTGAGAGAGCATCTCAGCTGCTCACAAAAGCTGTTTACCATCTTTCTAAGTGATGCAGACAAGGTGTCATTATTTTTTCATGTTAAATCCTGAAAAATTGCCAAAGCTTCCTGGTCCACAGTTTGTGCTTACACATCATTAATGAGATTCACGTTTACCAATTAAATGGCATTGCTTATTTTCCACTCACTTTATTTGAATTGTCCATTGCACTAGAGAATGCCCAAGTAACATTTTTTAAAGGGATTTCCATTTTCTTCAGGATTTCTTGTTTGTTTGTTTTATCCATTTAGTAACATCTTAGGACAGTTTTATTTTTTAATATCTCTGACAAAATTATATTCAGGCTGTGCTAAAGCAAAACTTCTGTGGTTCTCCTATTGAATATTGTTTGAGAAGAACTGCATGTATCAGTAACAGAAATGATGAACTAACCAATTTTATGTTCTTTATCAATGGGCATATAATAGAAAATTATCAACACAAACTGAAATATACTACAAAATCAAGACATAACCATACTATTGAGCATTAAGAGAAGGTAGAGAATGGTTCAGATTTTATCTTATTGCACAAGTTAATAAGCAGAGGTAAAGGGAGCAGGAAGGAGAACATGGCTTCATATCTGCCCTCTGCATAGGCATGCCTGACTGGTTTTCCAGAGTGTAGTTTTCATTTCATTTATGCTAGTCTCACTTTGAAGGAACTCAATTATATGCAGCTGACTGCAAGAGCATTAATAGAAAATCTCTGCATATTAGAAGACCTTGAGTATATTTTGTAGTATAGTGCTAAAGTAAAGAGCAACAGTCACAAAAGTATCAGCACATCAAACAGTAGGAAAAGTAGGTTGCTTTAGACAAGTATCACAGCTAGCATTATAAGGTACTTTAATTACTACTTACAGGCTGGTGTTGAGCAATCCCTTGTGTTGTGATACAGTCGATGAAAGTGCTTGCTACACTCTGACGAAAATGTGACTGGTCCTGTTTGAAAGTAAGCAGGAGTTAACCACAAGCTTTCAGTGTCACTGCTTTGCAGCGTCAATGAATGACATTAACATACGGAATTAACTTCCATGTATTTTGACAAATTCACATTTAATTTTTTACTTCACCTTAAACAATTATGATGCAACACAGTATAACAATGCTACTGAAATAACAGAAAGAAATACTATTGCTATGCTATTATACTCATGATCTGAGTAACAGAAAAATGGCCCATGGAAATGATGGACTGGCTTAGCCTTGAAATTACAGTAATTCAAAATTAACAGTAAAATTTCTTATATGGTGAAAAATAGAAAGGTGCAACTACAACAGAATTTCGTTTGCTCACTAGTCAGTATTCTAATGTAGAAGGAATAATATAGATGGAATGCAGATACTATTTCTAAATATAAATATGAGCAACATTTTAAGCAAATGTAAGTTTCTAAGCCCTGGAATGATGAAGTAGCTTCACATACTAATGCTTCTAATTTACACATACAAGGTTTATGAAGTTCTTCATATATAATGTGGGTGTTGAGCTAAAAAAAATGACAGCTGAATAGCATCTAGGAACCTGATCTCCTGCTAAAGTAGTCCTAGCAAGAAAGGGTGCAAACGTGCAGAGGGCAGCATGTGTTTCAATGTTTGGGTGAGGCAAATCCCCGTGTGCCCAGGGTGTAGCGTGGTGTGTCTCTGTTCTACCAGCCTGTGCTCCCTTCTCTGGACATGTGTCATCTGCCCGCATTAATATTTGATAAGAATATATAGCTACTGGTCTCCAAAACATGGCTCAAAGGTAACAAGTTGCCAAAGAGTCCTTTCATAATTGCTGATGGCCCAGGGAAGGTACTACTGATGGCAGCTGAGTTGAAAAGCAGAGCAAAAATGTAGTATTTGCATCACAGAACCCGCCTAGCAATACCACCACTGACAGCTGGGGATGAGTTTCCTGTGATTTGGACAGAAAAGACTGACTTAAATTGACACTAACTGAACAAGACTAAATTTAACTTACATCCTCTAAATTCAGCACAAATAGGAACCCTGAAGAAGAACAGCTTGTTTCAAGCAGTGCTACAAAAGGATCTATATGAAGCATGCTGCTTTGACTAACTTTCCTGTCAGAGGAAGATAATAAGCATTTCTGGGCAAAAATTATTTCATAACTTGAAAGAAAGGTGGTTTATCAGCCTAGTAAAACATACCAAGCCGATTCTGTCTGGATAGTGGAGCTGAACTACCACAAGCTTGAGAGACGATTCCTCTCTATGAGAGTGAACGCACTTGAACATTAGATATATTTTACAGTAATATGTGGATTTCATGAGATTTTTCAGCCACAAATAAGCTTTTCAGTAAACTGACAAAGCAGCCTTTGCAACTTTGAACTGGAAGATTGTTGCCATTTTTTATCTGAGTGAGTAATTAGGCTCAAGAGAAAGTATGTAATTTGAAATTATCCAAGATATATGGAGACAACATCAGCTTTTGTCACTAAATAAATTCCATGTCCCTTCCGATAATACATGGTTTTCTAGCTCTCTTCCTTGCCATCAAAAATAGGCTGTCAATTTTATTTCTGCCTTACAGAGCACTCAGTTGCTTTTTCAAGCTGAATTGATATGACTCACAAGATTAGTTATGATTTTTCCTGTGGTCGAGGACGTTACATATGGTTCTTATTTGGCTTTAAAATGTGTCTACTATTCTTGGCATACTAGAAGTGTACAATAATTTTCTTAACCCTGAAACTTAAAGATTATGGACTGTAAAGATAATGTTGATTTCCCCTTCTCTTTTTCACAGCTTCATTAGTTTAGGATGTTCTGACTCTTGAACTGATAAGGACTACATCTGAACAGTTTACTTAACTAAGAACTTAACAGAAGAAGGATTACGATTTGAACAGAATCAAGAAAAACAAAGTTAGGCTGCATTTTAAGAAAACGCCTGCAGATTACAGGACTTAATAAAGCTGTGGAAAAGAAAAAACAGGCAGAAAAACCCATTACTGAAGATCTTAAGAGCATAATTAAAAAAAGAAAAAAGGGCAAAAGATGTAGGCAGAAATTCTGAGCCAACAAAGAAATAAACTTATGAATTTTGGAATGAACTTGCTTTCCGTATTGATTCCAGCTAATGTTAGTCAAGTAATTTCAGCAATTTTCATGGCAGCTACTCATGCAGAAAAGGACTATCAATTTAAAAAATGGCTCCAGAAACAGGCCTCCAAGTATTTTTTGTTCTTTTTCTTTTCTATGATTTAGTAGTCTCAAAATACCTTCTGTAAAACTCATGGATATTTTTCACTGTTGTTTCTGAGTAATGAAACTTGTTCTGTATTCATTATTTAGCTTCCTCAGATTCTTATGTTGAGCTTTTTATGTTAGCTGAGTAGTTTCCAAAGTTAAAAATGAAAAGGAAATGGATTAATTATTAATACAAGCAAATCTTTCTTGTCTCTCCTCCCCAGGAGAGGAAATTTCAGTATTCCTGCGCTATGTAGGATAGCATAGTTGCAATCTATATGTTCTTTTCATTTCTTTCTCATATGGACTGAAAATGGTATAGTTCATAATTGCTCTTGTCTACTGTAGGAGTGAAGGGCCAGCTGACTGTGGCACGTTTCCTATAAATGCTGTTAGCAGCGACAGAAAGATCCTTAAAGCTGTGCTTATCCTAAGGGTTTAAGGACACCTCTCCCATGCAAAGGAGACAACAAATTCTTTCCTTTCTTGCCAAGGACTGTCTGAAATTTCCAGCAAAGAGGAAATGCGTAATTATTTCCAGTTCTCTTTTTCATGTTCCAACTACCAACCATTTCTCTAGTTTTTAGTTTCGCTGATCCCAATAACGGTGAAAATCACCAACAGATTTGCAGTGTCATACTCTTGAGACCTTCACTTTTCTGAATTACAGAACATTTGGAACTGGAGAGTAAAGAATCAGTGCAAGCATCTTACTGTTGGCCACTCTTTTTGCTCATATTCAGAGGGTACAATATTCCTCCAGTTGTTACAAAATAAGAGTCCCAAAGGTAAGTACACTGTACAACTCCATCTCAGTTTTCAAGTTCAAGTACTTGACTGTAGTCATATTAAACTTTCATATTTGAAATATCAAATGATTTTTTGATTCATTTACACTGTTTAATCTTTCCTTGTTCTATTTGTTTGCATCCACAAGTATACATCATGAGACAGAAAACAAAATGTGCTTCCCTGATATAGTGAAAACTTACATGGCCACATAGGTCTGTCTCTGAAACATATAAGCAGTCCAATAAGAAGTTTTAAAATTAGTGAACTTTAAATATGGTAGGACTGACAAAAATTATGGAAAAAAAAATTTAAAATTAAAAATGTACTGAGTTCTCTCATTAAAATATTACTTGCCAGAGACAGCAGATAGATGTTCACACATACCGCATTTTTAACACCGTCCTGCTGATTGTTTGCACATAGGTATACAATGCAGTGTCTACAGTGTACAGACGTATACATTCAGCACCTACAGCTACTGAATTTGTAGTGTAGCTGCCAATCAACAAGCAACAACAGGATGATAAAAATGAAACAATAGGGTTTAAATCGTGAATGTTTTAACTTACCATGTTTTGAAAGTTATTTAGGCTAGGTTATTCAAAGAGAGACTCAAACCTAAACATAATTAAGAGTTCTGTAAAAACTTCTAGTCCTAAACAATGCAAATTTAACTTCACAAATGTTAAACTTGGTGCAGAAGTTCAAAAAAGCTAATAGTGGGGCTCTCGTGGCTACTTCGAATACGTGTATGTAGGTAAATTAAGTGCAAGCAGCTGCCTTACCTGTAAAATGTTTTATGAATTTGTCTTTTAGACTGGAATCTCTTGGAAAAATTTCTGAGGATGGAAGAAAAAAAAATGCATGTAATACAGGAATTACAGTAAAAGCTCTGAAAGCATAATATGTCAAGATGTCTGCTGTGAAGAGACCCAATAGCTTCCCAAATTAACTATGAAATTAATTTTCATAGTTTTGTGTGTGCATGTGTATAAACAACATTGTGAAATGTTTCAAGTAATTCACAGATGAATACCAAATGGCCATCCCACAACACACTCTATCAGATTTTCTGACAAACATTTCTACACATCTTAGGTCTGATTTGAGCTATAATTTTATAAATATTTATATAAATAAGTTATCATGTTATGACAAGTATTTGAGTACCTGAACAAACTATGTAAAATACCTACATAAATACAAACTAAATACCGTATTTGAGGTTTTGAAATAAAAGGTACCTGAAAAGTCTCCTACAGATCATCTAAGATAGATATGGGCCATGCATATTTTCATTGCACTATTAGTCAAAAAATAGCACTCCTCTCCTGTGAAAATTGCTGTGTATTTTAAAATATTCCCTTTCCATATATGGTATTTTTTCCAAAAACTATAAGAGAAAATACAAGTTTCAGAACAGTCAAAGGAATTAGGCAGAACAGAAATTGGAGCTAACACAAAAACTCTACTCACTTTGTTTTTTTGCAGTGGGATGCTGCCTCTGGCTTACAGCAGAAACTTTAGATGCAAGTAAATATTCTCAGAACTAGTACGTTTCCCCTCAATCTCATAAATTTTCCACTGAAAAAGTGTATTAAAAAATTCTTGGGTAACTGCAGTTATTATTGCAGACGGTGACTGTATATAACAGTTGCATGTTATGTTAAATTCAGAAGAAATGCCTTTCTTAGCACTAATACAAGGAACACGATTAACTTGCAGCATTAGCACCTGCAGCTGAACATATTTATTCACTAAAAACATTTCCTTATCACTAATGTAATTTTAAATCTTTGTATTCTCCTATATTTTTTTTCAGTTCCCCATCTGAATTAACATTTAGCTCAGAAGAGAGCTTCCTTTAATACTATAGGAAGATGTTGGTTATTTGCCAAAATAAGTTCTTACACACTGGCTTTAGGCAGTTTCTCAGAGGTCACGAGTGTATTTTTAAGCTGGTATTTTAAGCTAAAATGCCCAAGCCTTACTGCAACTCAGCAAGGTTAGGGGACCTAATTTACTTAAGATTCCTCGAAAATCTCAGTTTTAACTAACTTGTTTCCTTATTGCAAATGAAGTACCACCCCTTCTCCATTAAACACAGAATTTTCCTGACATGAAATGTCAGGTAGTTTAAAATTACATGGAATGAAGCATATGAAAAGCCAAAACAGTGAGGCAATCTGTGTGAGTTTTGAATGAGATGCCTCAGGTGGACCAGTACTGACGAATCACCAAAGCCTGGTGAAGGCTGAGCTAGGAACAGGCCATTCTTGCTCTCTCAAAGAACACTGAGACCCAGGTCCTTTCAAAGTCTATAGAATTTTCTGTGGGAACAGTAGCCGCCTTTTGCCCCATAAAATTTTTTTTGAAAAGTCCGTAATACAGTATACAGCCAAAAGCCCACCCCTAAATGCACAGAAGGTAAAACAGGATGACGGATTTGATGCTCAGGCAAGGATCCAGGCACTGCAAGCATGAAGCTGCAGCTGTAGCTGTGTCGGTAAGCCTGAGAAGGAACGCTGCAGCGACTGCTTCCCACGAGTAACCTACATTGGCCCAAGGTTCACACCAGCCCGGCTACGCCTGTCCCAATAGGGAAAACTAGGTCAGTCGTGTGTTGGAAAGTGGCTGAATGATATTGCCTGCGTGCCTGCTCCTCCCCTGCTGCGGCTGCCCTCCCTCCGGGCAGCAATCGGCTTTTCAACATGTGCCCACGTTTCAGCTTTCTTCAAGCGTGCAGTTTTTTAATAATGCAGTGCATTTGCTTGCTAAAACAGAATCAGTGAGCCCCTAGCTCTCCACAAAGACAACCCAAGCTTATTTGTATGAGCATCACGGGCAGCACAGGTTACGGGAACACTTCTGTTCGCTGGCTCTAACGGCGGGGGCAACTCCGCCTGAACTATGAATTGCCTAACGCAAGCACAGAAATTTTCTTCTGTCCTCCAGCAGCATAGCCAAGCCCTCCTATCTGTACACAACTGTGAAGCTGAGGCCTCAAAGGACTTAGTATTTCAATCAAACTAATGAACACCTTTTTTGACTAGAATGTGTATCACTGACTCCCGACCAGACCACACTGCAGCCAAAAGCAGGATCTCAAGTCCATACAGGGTGCGTTCATAAAGCAGTGAAAAATCATCATGACAAAACCTCTACGCTCGTTTTTCCTGGCTTCTAACAAGCTCTTAGTTACTCCAGTCATATTTCACGTGGTATCTATCATCTATTATGACAGACAGCTTAATATCCAGTCTCACAACGTATGCTCATCCCCACAATGCAAGTTAAATTCCTTTGACATATTAATTTCACAAAGGAAAAGCAGAAACATGAGTATAGCAAGATAGATTGGCAAAGCATTACTAAAATCAAAACACTTGAAAGTTACACTGGGCAAAACCACAAAAGAAACAGGAAAATGAAAGAATAATGTGTTTTAAGTGTGAAACGCACAGAGTTTATTCAATCCAGTCTTGCCTCAAGACCATGTTACACAAACTAGTAAAATACAGCCAGTATATATCCCACGGGATATAGTAACCGACTGTTTTTAATCAGCTGGGATAATATTCGGACTGTGGCATTCTTGTGCCCAGGCTTACAAAATCTGCACTGCGCGCTGGAGAGAGTACATCTGGGTACAGGCACCTGTGCTATTGACCTTGGGTTCGTCCTGGGTATAATCTCAGTTTATAATCATAAATAAACTTAGTTCAAGGATTTCTTTCTTATTTACATTAGGACCTCTACGTGTGTCCTTAGATAATTACACATCTGGGGCAAAATGCTGCCCATCCTACACCCCTTCCACCAACAGCAATGGCTGTGGAAAACTACTGAAGGGTGCTAGGACAGATTTGCTACTGGATCTCTGTCTAAAATACTAAGAATATTTATGGCAAAATCTAGAGGCAAGACAAATTTAGAGGGTTTTCTAGCTTTGCTTCACAGAATGGTTAAATTTATAGTGCAGGTGTGGTTCTAAACCATCCATACTGCTAATTTTCTCGAGTTGTGACACTTCACAGAAGGTCTCATGGCTTTAGGTAAAAGGTGACAAGATCTGCCTGAGTTTTATCCCGTTCTGGGATAAACAGGATGATGGGGAGAGCTAGCATTGTCTGCGCTAAGAAGCAGCAAGCAATAGCTGCTCCGGCTCCGCACTCCTACGTTTTGTTGTAAACTTTCCAAAGTGGATTTAAACCACTGCTGTTAAGCTAATTCCCTAGAAAATGATTCTGTGCTCTTTTCAGCACCTGGTAGCTGACATGAATGTTTAATTTTTCACTAATTTGGACACGATTACAGAGAGGTAGAAGACTAAATAAGCCACAGCCCTGGCCTCAGGCATGTGCTTAACCTGCAATATAAGACATAGTTGCTTCACCATGGATAAGGCTTTTCACCTTTCTGTGCCTTCAGTTTCTCTGGTTTGTCTGTTCAGACTGTGAAGCTGTGACAGCAGGTGCTGATTTTTACCCTCTGTTTGCACTGTCTCCAGCACCATGTCACCATAATTGTGCCTGGAAAATTCAAGTCCTGCTGGAGTATAAATAACAAGAGCTGTGCTCGTGGCACTGAAATACGCCAAATCCACACAACAGTTTGTTGGCTTGGGGCATGAAAACTCCACATCCTCAGATGATATCACCTTGGCGGAAAAAATCAAGATCTCAATTTGTTTATGCTCCCAACAGGCAGCCTTTGCTTATTTTTAGCTTATGCAGAGAAGCAGGGTACATCAGCCAGCGAAAATTACTCCTGCTCTTGGCCTAGTCCGGGTCTACACCGGGGGATCTACAACGTCTCACTGCAGGCTGTACTGCAGGCAAGCGCAGAAAATGTGAAGTAGCAGAGCTCAGGCTCTGCTTTGCTGCCCAAGTGCCTCAATCTTTCTATGTAAGAAAAAAAAAGTCTTCATCAAGCATCTTTTTTCGTAAGAATATTCACGCATCTAAAAAAAAACCCAGCGGAATCCAAAGCAACTCTTCCTCAATTAATTTAAAAAAAAGAAGAAAAAAAATCAACTCGTAAAGCGTTTGTGGAAAACTTCTCCATGGCAGGTAAATGTTTCAGGAAAATGTAAGCATATCCAACAGAACATAAAACCAGAAATGACATCAGTTATCACTACACTTTTGTCTACCAGCTAAATGATATTTCTCAGATTTACATGCAGGTGCTAAAGTGCTCTCCACAACACACTTCAACTATAGTATTTAAAGCTTAGCATTTTTAGCCAAGTTTAATAATTATCCATTTTCCAGAATGTCCATTGTTAATTCAGAATATCCACTGTTATGTTGTACAACATTCCTTGAAATGATGTATCGCCTAATTAACAGACGTTTCTTGGTTTTATGTTGTTCTACACTTCAAGAAGTTACTTAACAGAGTTAAGCAGTTCAAAGTATTATAACCGTGCAGAAAATTGTTTACAATATAATGCTTAGTCCAAGATATAGTCAATAGCAATGATAATATGTCTTCTTATATCTTACAATGGATATATGATCTGATTTGGGTTTTATTCACTCTGGTAAAGCCATTTTGAGTTAAGGTAATTGTTGTTCAGAAAGAGCAATGCCTTAGAACTACTATTCTTTCTTTGCTTTTTATTCTTCTTTCTCAGTCATATTTTCTCTTTTTTTATAATCTTTTTCAAGCCAAATTAATTTTAATACAAAGCAATACATTTCAGCATGTCTTACATTACCAAACTTGCAATAAATTTTTCCTAATCTAATACAGATTTATCTAAATTTTGCACAACCATCACACATACAGTCTTAAGAAAATCTTAATTCCCACATATTTTGTTTAAAATTATTTGATAACTATGGCATTTAGAAAACAAGTATTTTGTTGTGTATTTTCTCCTTTCTATCTGTAAAACAGCATAAGACAACTGTCAGCAGTAAGATGCAGCTGACTCTTCTATTATAAACCCAGATGCAGGCTACTAAAAATGTTTCAGTATGAAAATAGCATGTGATTTTTTATCATTTTTTTTAAAAAGATCATTTCATGTCATGAAACTGCTTACAACACAGTATGTGTTAATAAAGTTTTAAATAAAACTGAAATATCGAAGGACAAGACTCTCCAAAGCTTCAACTTAAAGTCTGTATTTCTTCATAGTATAGGAATAAATCTTGCAGGGGTTGAAATATCATGCTTCTACAAATATTGGAACACTGTCAGCAAAACTGTCTCGAGTACTTATATAGAAAAGTCCCATTTATTTGGATGGAGCTTTTCTTTACTAGAAACTCTCCACAGTGCCTAAAGATGGCAACCCTTGTCTACTGTGACAATACCACAAGGTGAAACACTAGTAGTAGTAGTAGGTTTGCATACATTCAGCAATGTCAAGATGGATTTAGTTTATGCAAAAATAAAATGTATGGTGATAAAAGTGATCGTAAAATCTTTCAAATGTAAATGCATACAGAAATTGATAAGGTGTCACAAGAATTTAAGCAACAGAGATGAAACTAGACCAGATCAAGAGAAAAATACTCAAGTAAAGCGATATACAAGAAAGATGAGCAAATGGAATGACATTGCAATGTCAGGATGAAAGCATCCTCAGCATGATTGTCTTAAAAATACATGAAATGTTTACAAAAGCAGTGCTTTAAAAAAAACAACACAAAAGATATTCAGAAACCTTAACGACCCAAACCACCCTTCCTCTGTGTGACTTAATTTACATGTGTAATAATTCCTACAAACGTTAGGAAGAGATGTACCGCCACAGTTAAAAAACCCCAAACAAACAAGTTTTGCTCAAAATCAGCAGTTAAAATAGAAAACAATGCGAAGATAAGGCATCCTAGTGGAGAACAAAATGCTAACATTCATTTTGGTAAGAGTACGGTGTGATGCTGAGTAAAGCATAGGTGTTTGACTATAGGGTCATACATGGTCAAATACCCTGTGAATAAATGGAGCATGAAGCATGCACCGAGAGATCTGATCCAGGTATTCCTGCTAGAGGTAGACAGAAATATGTGGTCACCACTGTGGGCTGCTGTCACAGGGAGTTAATCCCACTCCCTGGCTAGGGCATTTGCCATGCCACCCTTGCACAGTGCTCAGGAGAACAGCGCCTAACACAGCCCTCAGCAGCAGATGATGTTAAGCAGAGCTGAATTAATGAACATGTCTTTCTTTCTTCAGTAGCCTGACCATTTAAAAGATCTTAATTTCCTACTTTCATTATTATATTTTGGCTGTGACCAGACTGCGCGAAACTCTTACTTCTGGGCCCACGGCTGGACAGAGTTCTTACCTGCAAAACTGAGGATTTCCAGCAGCTTTGGCTATGCTGGAAATGGTTTTTGGTTTTTTTATGCTGCTATTCCATAGCTACCAGGATGGTATTACTTTTTGTTCTGCAAACAATAGCCATATTAATATAGATTGAAATGTTTCTCTGGATCCTCATGTGGTGTCTGATACAGCAGAGAAAGAGAGTATGCAGTTCTTTGTTGAAAATGTGTGACATTTGTATTCCCTACTTGGGGACCATCAATTGATTCTGGGGTCTGTCCAAGACTGCTTGAAATCCTTAGGACAAATTTGTGGTTGTGTTACAACTCAGTTCACAGACTGACACATTTAATGCATTTTCTACTGCAGTTTCCCATAGGGAGGCAAGAAAAAAACATTGCTCTGTGCAACAGAGCAACTCCTTCCATTATTAACAATCACAAATCATTAAACGTTTCCTATTATTTGTGTTAGAAATAACTGCCATATGAAAAAATATCTACTTAAATGATCTAACTGAATTCTCTTAGCCTCCTCATCTGTGGTTTCTACCACATAAACTGTATTTCTGCTTTTGTTTTGTTCTTTTTCTTCCAGTTTTCAATAACTAAAAGCTTAATGATAATTTCTAATTCTCTTAGTAATTTGTTTGCTTACACACACACACACACACCCCATTTCCCCCAATAGATCTGCAATTCATTCCTTTAGACAAGGGAAAATATCTATTTCTGTGCACAGTATTCCGAGACGTCACTGTGTTACTACTCCTGTAAAGTAACACACACAGTTCCCACTTACTGAATACTTTTATTTTGAGACTCTGATGTGTACATACTAAGTTCCACGGGGCATAGATGGAAAATGAGTCAATGCTCCAGACAGACACATTCCTTTCTGTATGTAATACCACTGCTTGAAATTCAAAACTTACCAAATTCTTCCAAGTGCTGTGCAATGAAGATTACAATAAATTAGCAAAATTTTCTGCATTTGCTATCACTGTCTGCTCTAGCAGATGAAAAATTATCTGGTATCTCAGTATTTTCTGGGGGGGGAAAAAGCTTCAAATAAACCCCCAAATCAACACTGCTTGGACGTACAGAGATGAGAGCTTCTGCTCAAGAGAAAATCCTGAATTAATCTACAACTGCATACCACTGCCATCTACTGAACGTAGAATATGCTGAACGTAGTCATGCATACCTTTGTGCTCTGACAGCAGTTTACTAGGCTTCCCATTTACTCCACCTCACGAAAGCCCTTTCAGTTCTCACAATACAAAGTGTACTCTAGAGCTTAAAGGTTACAAATAGAGTGTGCTTAAGAATTCATAATGAATGACTTAGTCAATTTATCTTCTGCTTCTCAAAGAGTAGACATACACAGTATTCTAATCGCTTTGGATTTATTTGCTGTCCATGAAATTTTTGTTCAGTATTTCAACTTTATTTATAGAGAATATTTGGAATGCACATTGTGATACATGATTGTACCTCATTAGTCAAGTCCTAAAATGCTAGTTCTGCTCCCATGTCAAATAAATGCTTCCATGCTTATTTACTTGTCAGGTTTGAAATGGTGCTTCTGAGGATACTTAAACTAGCGACTGAATGTTTACTTTCCCTGGTGTTCATTCCAGTAATATTTTTCTGATGTGAGCATGGTAAATAATACTCCTTTTAAATGCTGAGTAATTGAAATATCCTCAAATTTTCCCAACTCTAGTTATGAATACAATATTTGGTGTTACATATATAAAATTAAAAGTCTTCATTCTGTGACATTCATCAGGAAAACCTGAGCAATAAAGTGGGCTGTGGCATCAGTTTAGAAGTACAATGGTATGACCCCAAAGAGAAAGCCTAACAGGGTCTGCTTTCATTACGGCTGATGAAGTTTACCATGTTAGTCACCACTGGCAAGAGCACTGCATTAAAAATATCAGTGTAATTCTTAAATGTGCTAAAGATGGGCATAGAAGGAAGCACCAGCTTCTAAAATCTCAGTCTGGCATTTAGTCACCATTTCTATTTTTTGCCTCTTTTCTCTCTGCCAATCCATCACATGTAGTGCCAACCATTCATTCTTATCCCAGAGTCTCTACTCACCTATGTCATATCTCTCTTACTGACTCTTGTAAGCTTTATCTACATTGCTCCCTTAAACCCAGGGGGATTAATATTCACAGGTCGCTGACAGGACAGTAACTGCAATCTATTTGGTTCTACCAAAATTGCAGTATTGCAAATACTGAACATTTTAAAAAATGCACAAAGTATTCCACAAAGAGATTCCTAAAACTGACGATAAAAACAGGTAAGGACACCTTCTACAAACTGTAGTGACGTCAGAAAATGAACACGTTAAAAAACATGCAAAGAGCAAAGGAATTCTGCTTTCCTAATTCAGCATGCCTTGCTTTTGTCTGTAGAACTATGTTTATATGTCCTTATAATATTTGTTTGCTAGACTGACATCTGTGCACTACAGTTTGGAGTAGATTTGAAGTATTTCAGTTTTCTAGTTCTTCACCCTCTTTTTAGAATGGAATATTTTTTTTTTTAAGTTTTCTAAAAATAGTCTTGAAATAGTTTGAAGTGCTGCCTTTTTATAGTGATCAGGGTCAAATTCCGCTCTCACTGACAGCTGTGTAGTCCTCCTCACTCATCAACACCCTATTAATGTAATTGCAAGGGAATTACGGAAAGGTTTTGGGATCCAAATATTTTTCAGATGTATTGTTACTACAGAGACCTTCAGGTAGGTACCAAGAAAAGAGGTGACTAATTTTAGACACTTGATTTCAGTTGGATGTACAGCTTTTACTTCAGCAATGGGGCAGTAGCAACACTGTTATAAATAGTATGGAAGATTCTGTACATACTACAATGTAATATAAATAGTAACACAAAAAAGCAAGGCTAATGTGACTTGGACCTTTCTTCAAGAAGAAAGGCATATTTATGTATCTATGCTAACTGATAAACAGGCAAGACAAGTCTTGTATTAGCTAGGCACATTCCAGTTCTTTGAAAAGGTTATAAACAAGATTCTAGGATGTGTTGCCTGAAATAGCAGACGGCTGGAATTAATAAATCCAACAGGTTCCAGCCTCATGATTCTAAGTGTGAAATACTAGCTTTAATTCAAAAAATAACTATGTCAGTTATGTTCTGTGTGCTATTATCCCCATTGAGTCATGGCTTATGAGCACCCAAGAGGGAGGAATTTCTCCTGGAATCCCTACTACTCCTGGCCCTATGGAGTCCTTTTGATTAAATGCTAAGTCTTACCTAAAGACTATGCAAGCTTGTAAACTGTCCTGGTTTTGGCTGGGATACAGTTAATTGTCTCCCTAGTAGCTGGTACAGCGCTGTGTGTTGGGTTTAGTATGAGAAGAATGCTGATAACACCCTGATGTTTTCGGTTGTTGCTCAGTCGTGTTTAGACTCAGTCAAGGACTTT
>JAVKLA010000027.1:10316913-10333672 GCA_034782735.1 Sagittarius serpentarius
CCTTTTATTATTATTGTCACTTTATTGTTGTTATTAGTGTCATTGTTAGTTTCTTCCTTTCTGTTCTATTAAGCTGTTCTTATCTCAGCCCATGAGTTTTACTTTTTTTTCCTGATTCTCTCCCCCATCCCACTGGGCAGGGGGGAGTGAGTGAGTGAGCGGGCGGCTGCGTGGTGCTTAGTTGCTGGCTGGGGTTAAACCATGACATAAATATATGATGATGAGCCATGCAAAACACGTTCTTTTACCCTTAGAAGAAATACGTTTGTTTGCTATAGTGTTTTATTGCTAACTCCCTCATTCTTTGTTTATTGCAAATCATTAAATGGAGTTATGTTTCTGAATTAATTCAATTTATTTATTACTACATTACAAAGGGGTACATGGGATTAGAAATTAAATGTCTCAAGATCCTTGCCACATTTCTAGCACAGGCTAAATCCGTAAGTAGCATCCTACTGTTTCAGCTAGTTTTTATGAAAAGAATGTCCATTATATAGCTCCATTTTTGGATGTTTCAGATCATAAAACACTGCTGTTTTCATGAAAAGTAATTAAACTTTGGTGTACATCATGAGACAGATAACTTTTAAAACAGTCCGCTTCTTTCAGATTTCTCTTTCCGAAACACCAGAACCACAATTGTGATGCTGCCTCAGAAGGCGTGATGTGCTCATTTATATTCTAAATTTTCTTCGCTGCTGCAGTTTTCTCACCATTCATCTGTGGTAGAAAGTGAATGAAAGTGAACTTTGTCCTCTTTTTTAAGAAAGCAAGACCTGTCCCATAATCCTTGTACCTCTGTACTGGATCTCACAGGACATAATGAAAGCAGAGCACCCAGGTCAAAGCTCCCGTGCTATTACAGCTAGTATCACGGCACTCTTGCCAACACTGTCCCTCCCAAGCAGCATCTGTAGGAGACTTGCCTTCTTTTATGCAGGTGAAGGGAGGTGAAGTGATACAAAGTCCTCTGACACAAACTTTTGTCTCTAGGTTGTTTTATGCTTCCGGTGAAATCAGTCCTTCAACAGAAACTTTCACAAAATCGAAACAGTAAGAGCAAACAAAGCAAACACATACTAATTTTACTTGAGTTTGCTCTTTTTCATTTTATTATGCTGCTACTTGGGAAGGATATGAAAGTTCTTTCCTTTATAACCCAACTTTCTGACTTGAACTTACAGGATCATCTTTGAGACACCACAACTGTTCATATTAAGTTTCCCACTCCCTGTGATCCACATTACCGTATCGTACAACAGTAAAAGCACCTGTGACAGGACAAGGGAGAAACCTGGAAAAGACATCCAGAAGTAAGAGAACAAAAGTAGGAGAAACAGGCATGGAAGCATATGGTGTTCCTGTTGTATCACTTGGAGCACCTACACAGGATACAAGGCACAGGAGAAGGACACCTACTTATCATTCCTACCTTCACCCATACCTAGGGCAATTCTTCAGAAGCTATGGAGGAAAACTATTTTTAGCTAAGTCTCTCCGGTAGTCTTAGCAGCAGAAAAGGTTGACTGCAGTCATGGGAGGGTGCTAAAGACCTGTTCACATCCACGGGAAGGACCCAGCCAGCTGCTGCCCCCACTCTTCCCTGCCCATGCCCCACTCTTGCCCAGCCATTGCTCTCTGCCTTGTCCCCTCCCTTGAGCTCCGCTTGGTCTCCTCTCCTTGGCTGGTCTCCGCCGAGCTGCGAGTGGGAGCAGAGAGTGACAGGAATAGTTAGCAGCAATCGTTGCTATGAAGACAACCAACGGCATGAACAGTAATTCCAGGGAGGCCTTCCTACCTCAGCAGAGCAATGACTATTTACAGCCTGAAAAGGGTTGCCAGCCTCCAGTTCAGCAGCCTCGTAAGGGCAACAGATTATCCCCAGAGTTGGCTCCTCCAAGCCTGGGCACTGAACTGTGGGAAGGACATAACCTGAGCCTGGGGGGAGCTAACTCATTGGAGCTACAGCAGCAGCATTTAATCACGTCTGAAGTGTCAGGGTAGGCGGAGAGGGGACGGGAAGGATAGTTTTGCCTGCTGGTTTTCAACAGGTTTTTCATTCAGGTTTTTCAGCACTGGTAATACTTTGTTCCTCCTCTCCCCCTCAAACTTTGGTTTTTCTTTGCTTAACTCACCATTTTTTAAGGGAAAGTAATTGATCGCTAAGTGCTCAGACACTGTACTGTACTTTCATTTCTCAGAAAATGACATCACACCTTGTTGCTGGTTAAAAGACTGAAGTAATGGTGTTATCATCATGAGCTCGGAGAGACTGAACCCTGACTGGCCAGGGGACAGAGATGCTTGTCACCCTCTGATGCCCTCTGTGGTGTGAATGCAGAAACCAGCACCTAAAAACTGCCCTATCAAAATCAGAATATTTCCCACATTATCTTCCAAGTATGTCCAGAAATATGATACTAAGTAATTTCTCTATGCTCCACTCATTTACAATGTCATCAGTTACATGCTGCACCAACAGTCATTCATCATCCAGACAGAATTTGTAGAAATACATGTCAGTCTGCAAACTGGCTGTAGATCTTTCCAAACATTTTTCTTCCTGTCACCTGTCTACCAATATTTCACCCTGTCAGTAGAACTATGTGAAGGCTCTTAGCCAGGTAATGGAAATGCACTTTCAATTGCACATGTGAAGCCTTCTTCCAAAATCTTTCCCTTCTTCCTGAATGTAAGATTGTCAGTCAGCTCCAGGTAATTTATTTTTGGTTATAACCAAACAATCCTTTCAAGTTTTCAGCTGCCACTGTCTTTCTTCTGATAGTTCCCTCACTCCTGCAAAGCCTTCATGATTAAACATGGTTTTTTTTATTTAACAGAGAATTTTAAAATGCTAAAGGAAATATGCAATAGTGTAAAAATAAGAGAAAAAACTTTTATTTCCTTTTATTCATAAAGGTAACAAACATCTCTTGTATGTTCTTTAAAGAGGAAAAAAATAAATTTTCACTATAAGGCTATAAGGCTTGGAGAACTACAGTTTCTGAAGGGGATATTTATACGGTAATGTCTTTGAGTCAGGGCATAGGTCTAATTCTGAGACTGGCAAAGCTGTAATCTGAGACTGCAGTAAAAGGAGGAAAATACATGTACGTCTCAATCTACCTCTTTGAAATTGGCTACTGTCAGAAACCAATGTCTGAACCTGGAGTTCCACCTTCCATGGTTAGAGTCACAGAAGCCACTATTTAAAATGTCAAATGTTGACATAAAAAACAACAGCAACTAAGGAAATGCATTCTGTTTAGAGTCTTAGCTTATGTCCACAGTAATAAAGTACTTGTGTACTACCAGCTCTCTGGATTCCCGACTAGTACAAGAAATTATTCTAGCAGCTGTCAAACTCTTAAATAACAGTTTTGAGGGCTGAAAGAGACTGGAAGGAGAGTATGGCCTGATTCTGTTCTCCTTGATTTCAACAGAAGCAAAAACAGGTCCTCAATCTGTGTGTAATTCACATGATCTACTTAGCTAAACAATTAAGTCACAGCTCTGACATCTGATATTTATTTTAAGTTCTTTGAGCCAGATTCTCTTCTCTGAGCCAAACCTTTTTTCTATTCTGGTGGCACAAAGGCTATAACAACCGTGGATTTTCCCAGCTGGAGATTCTCCCAGCATGAATAAGTCTTTACCTGTCTGGCAAAACCAGCTTTCATGTTATTTCCTCCTCCTTTGCATCCTCAGAACCTTTGCCATCTTCTTATGTGAAAGAGTAAGAGGCCTGGCTACAGCCCTCATTACTGTGCTTCAAATATTCTTAGACTGCATATTTGCCTCTTCAAATTAAAGCTACCTGGTTAATTTTAATTAATCCAGTGGCTATTGTAACTAAAGTGAAAACAGTCTGCTATGATGGTCCTTCTGCGGTATTTCAGAAGGCAGACAACTGAGGATCTGTCCAAGGTGTGTTACTAATGGGACATCTCAAAAGCACTGAACCCTTAAACTGTAGGTCACTCCTATCTGTGTAGGTCACGCTTAAGAATTTAGTCATATTGCAAGATCATCCTTAAAGAAAAGAGCCTCAATCCAAGCAAGCCAACTTTTTAAACCCTCCTCTCCACCCCAAGAGAGCAGAGGCTGTGTAATGGTATATCTTGAAGACAGGGTCAACTGAAAACAACCACAGTTTGATTAGAGTGTTTGTCGACCATTGCCTGAGTGAGGAACCTTGTGGTTAACAGCTCCTCCTTTTACATTATTTTAGGTGATGTACCCAATGCAAGGATCTTCAAATGAGACTAGTTTAATGGAGATGAAAAGATCAGGATGTAGTTTATCGCTGCTCTTATTTGAGTTTACTTCAGTGAAACTGATCTGCTGGGAAATGCGAATCCTCACAGAGGGACTGCCCCATCAGTATGCCGTGGGAAGCAGTGGAACAATGCTAAGCCACTGTGAAAACAGCACCAATTACTCAAACTTCATCCACCTCTTTGAATACGTTTACATTGTCAAGGAATTAGTCAAGGATCTGACTCCAGTCTCGAGATGTACTCACTTCCTAACTCCTTATGCCTGTGCTCATGTTTCATTACCTAAAATCTAGAGCTCTCTGGAAGAGAAAGCTTAAGTGTATGCTGATACATAGTGTGGGCCCAAGCTCTTACCCAGCAGCATGCAGTGGCCCGAGTGTCACAAACAGGTATTTTCACATTTTGGTGTAGACTCTGCCTTGGACAGCTGAAGACGCATTGAGTTCAGAAGCAACTGGAAGCAGGAAGCAAGCAGATCCACCACACAGACAAAAAGTATGGAAAGTGTGTCTAGTCTAAGGACAAACTAAACTTCTACTTGGGCATCCCCCTTCTTTTGTTGTATCCCCTTTAGCAACAATACAGCTGTGCCCCACTTGTGGGCAGAATCCTATTCTAAGTTGTGAGCTTCAATGAACGCTTACAACATTCACTAAATAGCTACCTACCACATTTGACTTCCAGATATGCACGGGGATACAACGGCACAGCAAAGCTTTGCGTACCAAGATTTTTGGCCATGGAAACGAGTCAGCTTGGGAGGTAAACAACATCAAAGAGAGTAACATTCAGAATGCAGTGGCCCCTTCTGATTCGATGATTTCTAATCAGCCACTTTCCAATAATTCATTAAGACTTGAACAAAGAGGTTGAAACATTGGCTTCTCCTAGGGCTTCAGCCAACTGTAATGAAATTATAACAGGATATATTTACAAGGATGAATATCTTGAACTCAGCTATAATGATGTTTATTAGTAATTCTTCAATAGCTGCTCAGAAAGCATATTTGTATTAGTTAATCCTTGCCTGTGGAGACCTTTATATTTGTGTGGCAAAAGAACATTAAGAAGCATGGATTTCTTTTTTTTTTCCTCTCTGTAAATCCCTGTTTCCATCATAAAATGCTGTGGCATCAAGAAATAAGCCAAACGTAGCGTATACAATGACTTTTCTGCTATTACTATTAGTGATCACTCTAGAAAACAGAACTGGAATGGATATAGATCTAGATTAACATATTCTGACAAGTTTTACATTTCAAAAAGAAATGTAAAAAATAATTTAGCAACTATACTTTGCATTGTGAGCCCCTTGCACACACATGCAGATAAGGACTTAATTCAGAAGTACATTTTTTCTTTTCTCCTCTGTCAGAGATATGAACATGGAAAACACTGAAGTACATACCTATTTTGAAAAGTAAAAGGAAAAAATCTCAAAACAATTACAGACCTGATGTATGAGTTTATGCAAAAGACCTCTCTTTTTTCCTAAGAAATTCTAATAATCAAGTTAGGATATCCCTTGAGTAATTCAAATGGGAAAATGTATGGCATTATGAAACCCTCACTATTTTGAATAGTAAGCTGTGAATATGTACTTCACTCTTTCCAAGAGGAAAGATGTATTACAATACTAATTGTTCATTAAACTATAAAAGGATAATTCACTGAAAAAAATGAGACATATAGGTAAGACTGCTCAAACTATTCAAGGCGTAATTTACTGAAGCTATCTTTTCTTATTCATAGGGGGTTTTTTACATTACAGATAACAATTTCCAATCATTCATCTATCAGCTATTTGAAACCACTAAACTATCACGGCAGACATTTCAGCTGAATGCAGAGACTCCAAATTATGCCTGGAAAGTTATTGGAGAGCTCTTGACTGAAGGCAGAACCACTCTTAGAATGAAATATAGAGACTACACTGATAAATTTGAAGAGGAAATTCACTTCTTGCAATTCTGCCGCACTTTATGCAAGTATTCTGGTTTAGCTATCACGGCTGCTAATAAATGTAGATTCTAGAATATTTGCATAAATTAAACACAAGAACAGCTGCAATACATCAAAAGCAATATATGAACTAGTTGAACCATTTGAATGAAAGCTGATGACATGTGCTTAACTGCATACAAGCCAAACTCAGCACTGACAAACACAGGCAAACTCTATCGGAGTGAAAGGAAATAGACTTGAGTTTGCCAGAGCTTAATTAGACCCTGCTCATTTTGAAATATGAATAGGCTCCATCCAGGTTGAGTGCTGTGCAAACGGTAATGTTTAACTGTACTTTACATTTCCTGTGCTTATTTTAGAAATGTTTCTATTTCTTTCTAAATTAGAACAGATTCAGTACTATCATAATAGAAGAATAATCCATGGTTTCTCCCTTACAAGTACTTTATTCTAAATTGCTATCTTAAAGGTGTTCCCAGTGAATATATGCCATGTTTATACTCACGCTAAGGTCATTTTACCTTATCACAGTTACATAAGGAGACATCTCATAAATGATAACTGGGATAAAAATATTTTATTGGAGTGTTACATATAAGTGCATCAAACGTAGTGAGCTTTTTAGACATACTATTATTGGAGGTCTTATCTTGGAAGATCATAAGCAGGTGTAAAATACATGCAAACCATACATTTCAGTGGGCCAAAACCTGCTGAGCAGAAAGTGCTAGCCTTAAATATAAACCAGAAAACACCTTCCATATCCTGGGACTGAGCAAGTTTAATGTTTCTCTGGTTTTTTAATACTGCTCTAACTGTTATAATATTCTGGTGAGTGGAGATGGACAGTGTAACTGCAGAGAAAAAGAACTGTTACCCTTAAAATTCGAGAGGTTTTCTATCTATTCTAAGGTAACACTTATCTTGATAGTATTATTTAATCTCCAGATTTACTTCTTGTTTCACTCCTTGCTCTGACAAGAAAGGAATAGCTATCCCAGACAAAACTAAAGAAGGAGAAGCAAGGCTTTTCCAGAGGTGCTGCTCAGTTCTGGATCAGTGAACCTCAGCATAAACGTGCAGTTTGGATCTGTTTTGAGGATTTTGAAAGCCCTGACTGCAGCTTAGATAAGGGATCCCTCTATAGTCCCATGCAGCTGAATCACAAATGTACACATGGACTGACTCCACGATGCAAGTGATGCAGAGCTACGCTGTTCATGAGCAGCACACCTGGGTGCTAAATTTGCTATACCTGTGCACGTCCTACCCACACAAATGATTTATTTTCTAGTAATCCCTTTTCTGAAAGTCTGAAAACTGCCTGACATCTGGGAAAGTGTCTTAGTTACTGAATAAAGGGATGAAATCTGTGTATGTTAACTTTGCATGCAAACTTGAGATTTGATAATGGGAAGCACAAATTGTATGGGGTATCTTGATAAATTAGTACTGACCAACAGGTCCATTCAAACTTTAGGCCCACAGCATAAAACGAAAGGGATTAGCCTGCTCTAGATGGTCTTCTGACCCAGAAGATTTCTCCAGAGACCACAAGAAATCCTCATATTGGTATGCTTTGGCCACAAGTCTTTGTCCACCGTGTAGAAGATGAGTTCTGAAAGCATTTGTCCTAAATTTCCTAAATTAAAATTTCAGTGACAAAAGAGAAGTCTCTCACGTGTTAGGCACACTATGCCATTAACAGACAACGAAGAAGTAATTACTCTATCATGACTACAGTAATAATATCACAGCTATCTCCTCAGTTATTTTAATCCAATGGGATTTAAGGGTTTTACTTATCTAGTGCATATATCCAGTACTGCCACATATACTGAAGAGGATGCATTTCCCAGCACTTCATTTCAAAGGTTTCTTCTACTGAAACACATCACATACAGCTTGATATCATGAACAGTAACGGTTATGGAAAAAAGGCATCTGACAGTTTTCAAGCAGGGTTTTATTTTGCTTTTCACCTTTATTTTACAGGCTCAAGTAAAAAGGAGAATGTAATTTAAGTAGCAAAGCCTTAAGTAGATTTGTGCCACGTCACTCCTGAAGCTGTCCAAAATCTGAACATGACAATAGCTGCTTTACTGATGGAACTTTAAATGTTTTTCTTCAAGTCAAAGACACAGATTTCAAATCATGTAGCATGTACTAAAATGCAATCTAACCGATTTACTTGAATTGGAAAGACCTAATAGGCTTTAAAAAAAAAACCTTACAAAAAAAGTTTAAATATTCTTAGCATGCAAAGTTGTGCCTTTACCCTAGGTGGGTTCTATTTGATTACATAACCATTTTAATTTTATGTTTAACACAAAATATTAGGATTAAAAAGTAGCCACAATTTGTAACTCCAAACAGTATTTTCCATTGCTCTTAAAGCCTGTATTAAGCAAACATGCTTTTATGCACTGTTGTAGTAAAATCAGTGAGGCATTGCACATCAATGATTTTTTGCCCAGCAGACATAATGAAACATAGGATAACATAAAAATGACCACTAACCAATCAAATGCTTGGATCCTTCATGTGTTAAATCTTGTTTATACCCTAGAGATAAAGAATTGCACCCTCAGCATGTAATCAATAGTCAATCAATTCCCTCACTGGAGCAACTGTTTTCCAATTCACCAACACTAAAAATGCCCAAAACACAAATGAATAGCCTGTAGGACTTCCACTAAAGTAGTAACCTCTAATTCACAAGTGACAAAATGAAGCCTTCATCCTTAAATTGAATAGAAAAGCCTAACCATCAACTGAGGCTAACACAGGAGATCAGCTGCACTTTTTCTAGCAAAATGCTTCCCATCATGTATCTTCTCCTGATGTCTAGTCATTTTGCAAGTTTCATTTTGACATTATTTTCTCCGCCAAAGCTAAGTTTCAGTTGTGGTCTCACAGGCAGGGAGTATATGCAATTGCGTAAGTGTCAAAACAAAACAAAAAATGTCCCAGAGAACGCATTTTTTTCCAACTAAAAAAATATACCTCGTCCCATGTAACATTGTTCATGTGTGCATACATTCAGAAACCATTATATTCTTTTCTAACAGTCTGCTTTAATATTATCTCTCATCATCAAAGCCCAATGTAAGCAACAAATTATCAAAAAAATTATTTTTCAGTACAACATCAGCTGAATGCTTCTACTGAAAAATAAGATATTTACTATGGCTATTAAAGCGCATTTATTTGTTTTAAAACAAGTCTTACAAAATACTAACACAAGATTTGCTCACCTTTAAGTAACTTTTTTTTTACTTTAGTGAAAAGTACTAGATAAACACCACTGAAAATTTTAGTTCTCTAGATAACAGCTAAGTGTTAATAAGGGGTATATTTTCCCCTCCTGCAAACTACTTTCAGATCACTCGGAGAGATCTTCTTTAAGAATAAAATGATCCCAATGCGGACAGTGGCAGTACATATACTGTTGACATGGAAGCAGCCTCCCCCTCTCTCTGCAGCCTTCTGGTGGCTGTTTCCCTAGACGGCGCATCTTTCTCAGCTCCCTCACTGATCATGAGGTTTGGCTTACAGCTTTGCACAATGACTACAACTATGCAATGGGTTTTATGCTGGTTTAAGCACTTCGGAAAATACAGTCTACATTTATAAGCCAGCTCTGTAATGTTCAAATCACGTGTAGGTCTGAAACACCGCGTCGTTCTCCCTCAAATTGCCCTCAACGCCTATTAATTAAAAGATGTGTGTGCCTATATATATGTGTGTACGTATGGTTACACTTCTCATCTTTTTAAATCTTTCTCCCTGTACACATACATATTTAAAAATCAAGATCATCTCCAGACATGAAGCAGTGTATTTTCAAGGCTAAAGCATATCTACCAAACAATAAACGTACTGCAAAGTCTTACACCTGTGCATTACCATTCTCCCACCTCTCAGAGGCTTTCCCTAGCAGATTAACACCTGAAATAACAAACCAGGACAACAGAGAGACCTGCCATTCTTTCTTGATTGAAAAATCAAATTATGCCTACAGTAAAGAAAAAAAAAACAAAATGTATCAGCTCTTCAGTTTGCTCACAGGCTCAGGGCCAAGCCAGACTAATTCAAAATGCATGCTATAGTCCCTGAGTTACAGACAGTTACGCACTTGGACCTACTTTGAAGTGAAATTTCTGGTTTATTTGTTATTTGCTTCCCTGCATACTTGAGGAGTCCTGGGGCCCAATCCTGGTGTAATTCAGTGAAAATTCTGCCACTCACTTTTCCAGGGCCCCAACTGTACACATTCGTAATTGTGTCTCTTGTCACACCAAATACAATTTTTATAAAAATATGAAATAGAACTAAAACAAAAACCGGAAGATCTCCTCATACTGAATAAAGAAAAAGTGACTGACTTCTTGTACACAACAGCTGAACAAGAAAGCTTTTCCACACGCTGACATCCTACCTTGGTCCTGACACGGCCTACTGCCACCCGAAATGTTTGCTGCCTGGCATACTGCACTTCCACAAGGCTTCCCCCTTCACGTGCCAGGGCAGCACACAACATCGGGTCGATACTGTACGGCATCGAGTTCCCTCGGTTTGCGCTGTGATCAATGGAAGCGAGAGCAGAGCCCCTTGGAAAGCCAGTGTCATCGTTTCATTTGAAGGACTACTCTGATGGACTTCATTATAATTTTAATCTCCATGTACGTTAAGAACCATGCTTTGTCTTTGCTCACTCACTCATCTGCTGTCCGGGTTGGTCCATGGGCTTGACCACGGCTTCTCCACCGTGACATGGAAGACTTGTGGCTTATCCTAGATTTCAGATGCCTTCTGTTCAGCGGCCTACCTCTACTACTTGGCAGTCATGTTTGCCAAAAACACAATATTGCTGTTACAAGGCATACTGCACAATACACCTGAAAACCCAAGTAGTCAAGGAAAGAAATGTAGCAGCAGGGTTACAGGTCGCGAATGCATCGTAACGATGAAGGAGCTGGACGCACTAATAGATCCAAGAACCTGAGCGGAACTGAAGGCTGAAGGAACATACACTCTTTGCAGCATTTGGGACTTACTTGAATTAGAAACTAAGAAAGCCAGCATGCAAACTAGATGCACCGAGATCCCGGGCATCTTACGGTTTGGGGAACTTGTACAAAAGTAACACTTTCTGAAAGGAAATGCTGGTGATAAATAACAGCTGACCTGAATGAAAGGCAGTAAAGTTAAGGCTCATTCCACTAAAAACAGAAAGAACGGTGGAAAAAGCAAAATATGTTTACGAATACAAATACAGTTACAAATACGCACTCATCAGAATTAAACCTATCAGTGTGTGGAACTACATATTTATTACAGGAAACAGTAAGTAATGGGTCATTAAAAAGTGACCTATATCAACTTGTTCAGGAGAATTTATCAACAAAAATTTGAGAACGGCTTTGAGATCAAAATGCTATCAATATATTTAATGAAAAGTAATTCTTTCTCTCCACCCAAATGAAACACAAAGTAACAAAAATCTATCCTGCCTACGCATATTTTTGTGTAGAATTGACACCTAATCTCGGTACGAGCAGATATGATGGTTATGTCCACTGAACTCGTTGGGACTGTTCGTATTTCTGCATCATGGTGTGGCAAGATCCTCGCAGCCCCTCTGATCCTGCCTCAGCAACCATCGTCTTGGGCAGCATATTGTCCTACGGCACCTTTACAGCTTCCAGTACCCAAGCCAGTTGCACTCTCCCATGGAGACCGCCATATAGACTGCCACACCTGTGTGGCAGGACAAGATGTTAAAAATGTGCTCTACACCACAACCGGGAGAATGGCCCTACCCGGAGTCTCCGGCAGAAAGCACCCGGGGGAGACCTGAGGACAACGATTCTGCTATCTGACGGTATCTGACAATTCATTCAGTTTGTTAATTTATGATAATACATTTCCTTTTAAGTACTAGATCTTGAATATGCAGAGTTATAATTTATTTGCCTATCGTGTTGTCTCAATAAAAATAAATAATTCCCTTAACTGTTTTGAATATGGATTATATTAAGCCTTTGAAAGCAGAATATATTTGCCTAGTTCTGTTCCACAAAAGCCGACCCACCAACTTCACCGTAAAAATAATTTATTCAAAAACTTTGGATGTGGAATCAGGAATAATTACTATAAGCCAACAAAATTTATTTTGATTTTTTAATGTAACAGTTATTCTTTTAAATCAATTTAATCCACTATTTGACTAATTCCCGAGGTAATGTCTGTTTTGGTAAATGCGATTTTGAAGAATGTAATTTTTATTAACTCTCATCTTCTTTTAAGCCTCCTGAATGCAAAAATAAAAAAAAAAAAAGCACATTATTTTATTAATAGGAATAATAATTGGACAAGACATAAGTATTATAAAGAACTCTGTGTTATACCATACCATACATTTTAATTTCCTAGAGACAAGGTTTACATTCCTCAGCAGTCTCCTTTTTTTATTCCAGATCTGTAATTACATTCACTGAAGTAGTTTAGTACTGGGCACAGCAGGTCTTCCTGAATTAGGGACTTCCAGCTGTAACTATCACTACACCTACAGGAGTTTTTTTAAGTGAGTTGAAAGAACAAAACTTTTCTTATGCCTTACATAAGGTTACATGGTTTTGATTCAACCATAAACTAAAATAAACCTCAAACATATCTTTCAAATCTAACTCATTATGAATAATGGTTAAATTAGCACCATGTCATGGGACAACTTACAGTTTTCTTCTGCTGATGTGTAAGAAATTTTGGCACAAAACTGAACTCTTAAGTTTAACCTCAAAGTTTAAATAGTTTGAGGGCCAGATTCTCTTCTCTGATATGTTATTCTAAATCTGAAGTAGATATGCTCAGGAGGCTAATTTGAACATACTGGTAAATTGAGAGCAATATTTGTCTTCATTCCTTCATGTTTGAAAAATAATTAAACAAAATGTTTTAAAATGTCTTGCTGGTCTCCCAGCACAAAGATAAATTTCAGCCCCTTACCCCTTGTAAATTTAGATAGCTCATTTCTCCACTGTCGTGGGGAATACGTAAGGAAAGCACAGTTAATGCAGACTTTTTTATTTCCCAAGACTTCTTTAAATCTAATTACATGGAAGCTATTTTGGTTCTGTGGAAAGTGTATAGATAAAGGTAACAAAGAAAATCTGAGAAGAATGACAAACTATTCTAGTTCCCTCAACGTGACATTCAAAAATAACCTGATGCTGAATCCTGTCTTTGTGAAAATACCTATTTGGGTTCTTTGTAAAAAAACCTGTCTACAGTTACACATCAGAAACAGGGGATAGTTATGAAAAAGATTGCCCATTGAGGAGCTTTCATCACTAAGCTTAAAAACTTTATGAGACACTTCTTAGTGAAAAAAAACCCACGCTCAAGCATAGAAACTTCACGAAAATCATGCAAGTAGAGGATGTTGTGACAGAAAATTTAATCCCACTAGATATAATAATTCAAAGGAACAACTTGTATTTTTAGTGACATCCTACCAGAAATCCTAGCAAAAGATGAAGATTGCTTTTTGGTTACTTGGAATACATTACTTCTTCTGAATATACTCTTCAGAGTAAGTGCTTACTCTCACTAATCAGGTCACCAAGAAAAACAAGGACAGATCTGTGTTGAGAGAAGACTTTTGAACATGTAGGGATAAAAGAGGTAAGACAGCTAAAACGATGGTGCAACTGGTATCTTTACTGCGTACGTGGGTGTCCTTCTGGGTCCTACAAGACACATGATACAAATCTTCATATGGCTAAGAAGCACAAGACACGGAATATGTCCCTCATTGTTAAAGGGAAAAAAGACCTAAAAAGAGTCATTTCCGGGCAGGTCACAGCAGCTCACTGCCCCAACACGGCAGGTTTGAGTGTCCGTCCTGTCTCTGTGCTGTCGTGCCCCTTTGCCCTGCAACGAACCCACATGAAGTAGAGCACAGCTGTTACTCCCATGACACAGCTCTAGCCCAGGACCTGCCCTTGAGTCGCCTACAAGCCACATCCAGATGGGGCATCACAGAGCAACCACTCTTGCTTTCACATCTTATGTATCTATAAATGAGTGGTACACGTAGGATGTCTTGACAAGTTAGTGTCTCACCCCTCTTTTTCCAGCCTCGCTGAAGACACCCTATGATGCTGTGCCTTTCCGCTACGGCCTGGGCTCAATGAGCAGGTCCCCATGGCAGTAAGGAGGAGGTCCCATCCCCTCTCAATTCTCACCCCTGGTCATGCGCCCCAGCCGCTTGCCTTGCGCTGCTCCTAAAATTCAGCTGGTGGCACTCCAGGGCAGCTCTCCTCACTCTGCAAATAGCTAACCAAGCCCCCAAATGAAAGAAAAGAAAGGTGAGTGTGGAGGTGAGGCTCAGTGAGTTGAATTAGCTCATCCTGCGGCTAGGCTAAAGCTGAAACCAGTCCTGAGAGTGAAGGGAAAAAGAGAAGAACAGGAGGGGAAACACATTTCAGCCCTCTTGCTATTCAGCTCATTGATAATACGGAGTAGCATCCTCAGAAAAGGAAAACGAGAAAACACACAGAAACGATGCTTCTTGCACGCTCTGTTCTGTATATGGCACTGTTCTGGATGCTTTTGCTTTCAAACAAAAGAAGCAATTGAGCTGCTCAATTTTCATTTAAATCAGACACTTGGGTTTGATTTTAAGCAACAATATGCAACGCTGGTTTTAAGCGCTTGGCTGAGTACCCAACTGAATGCAACACCTTTCCTGACTGATGGGAAGATGAGCCGTTCTCTTCGACGGACACTCTGGCACTACCAGCTGGAGCAAAAAGCTGCTGTGAATGTGTTGGTGACAGGAGTTGTAAGAAAAGGGTTAATGACTTGTAAGAAAAGCCTTGTCACAGTTCTCTATCCCAAAAACCAAACACACACCATCACAGCAGGTACTAATTTGTATCCTTGCTGTTTGTTACAGAAAAAGGAATTAATATGAAAACTTGACTATTATTTAAACTGTAGATCTGCCCTTTCTAGGCTGGAGAGCTACCTTTGTGGCTGCCCACAGGACACCGCACCCACGCCAGGGACAACTGGAGAACTCCTCTAACTATGTTCAGAAGTTCCACTCCTTTTGTATACAATAGTTACTAAAACTAACAATTAATAGAAAACAAAGCCTTATTATGTATAATACTGATGAATTCAAGAAAATTCCCCTTCAAAGTTATATAAGTATTATGAAATATATATGCTTTCTATTTTCTAGCTCAACACAACTAGTTAGTTAGGAGTAAACACCTCAGATGGGAGATACTGTTGTCGCGATAGACTGTTTCCTCAAGCCACATGATACTAGTAACTACTGCTCTCAGGTTTATACTCTTCTATCTTTCGTTCTCTTTAAAGAAGACACATATAAGGCTTCGAGTATTCTGCCCTGAAAAGAACTTTTTTACATTTTTTTTCCTGGAAAAGTGTACACTGAAGGTTTGCTCACAGCACATAAAGAATTCAAGCCACAGTAAGTAATCACTCACAACCAGTCATTTTGATAACCAGCAGCATCTTTTCCAGTCAGTAAACCAATCTGTGGCAATCTGGTTTGGGCTGGCTTTCCGTTAACTACCAGAGACTTAATGGTCTGAAAAAGCAAGAATAACTGGAAGTTTGCTGGGACACTACAACCGCTTACTGACGGACTGCTCCGTACTTGAGGCAGATCACACTCGGCAGAAGCTTCCAAGGCCAGAACATTAATTACTTTTTGCTTGATTTGTCTTTTTCTAGTCCAGTTTCCTCAGACTGTGCAACAATCTCACTGCGCAAGTGCCTGCCCTAACAGTTACTCACCTACTAACTTCTGAACTTGTCACCCAAATTCAAGTTTTTCTGAAATGGGTGGGGTTTAATTTCCTTTAAAACAGACCACTGGACAGAGAAGAGCAAGTCTACCAGCGTGACATGGGGAGGGCTGCATCTCGACCTCACCTATTACCAGCCACCAGCCAAAACCTTGCTCTCCAGAGACACAAATCCGTAAGAAACCAAACCTCCCTAGTTTTCCTCATCTTGTTTTCTCTCCATTAGGGTCTCTGGCAGGCAGCAAGAGAAAAATCTTAGCGGGCTACAGCCAAGAGAGAGTCACTATAATCTCCTTCTTGCTGAACTGCACCACCCTAACCCACTCAAACCCCTAGCTTAACTAGAAAGGTGCATCACATGGGAACCCATCAAGTTGAAGAGGAAGTTTAAAGGAGCAAATCCAGACATCTGTCTCTCAGATTAGTCGGTTTTCCTCTTTGTGTAAATCAGAGGAGAGCAGGCCTAAGTCTGGGGAGAAACGGGGGCTCCCTCAGTGCTGGCTGCGTTGCGACGTAGGGAAGTTGGGAGGCTTGCTCAGAGGGGCTGTAGGTCCGCTGCGGTCGCGACTGACCTCCCAGCAGAAGGTGCTGAAGCCCGGGTGACCCTCTCCTCCCTTGTGCCTCGGATACGGCCACCCCCCACACCCCCCCCGCCCGCCT